>BSBK01001203.1:1125000-1502500 GCA_027943335.1 Chamaecyparis obtusa
CAATTATAAAATAATTACAAAGTTGGCTCTCAAACAACCTAACACAAATATTATCGAGTCGGCCCAAATATAGTTACTTAGTTACTACAAACTAACTCAGTGACTTTTTGATACTCGGCATCCACTGTGTTACTCGGCATCATCATGCTCTAAGTAGAAGTGGAGGCTTGGTCCATACTAACCACTCGATTGTAGTTTCAAACTCGGTATATATTAGAGACTCGGTAGATATAGTGTCACTCGGTAGAAACTAAATTCCCTATTTACCATGCTGGCAATCTATAAACACTACTCATTTCATCACTTGGTAATGATAATGATGCAGGAGCATCCTGGGTGTAAGAGCAATCTTGCATCACCCAAAAATATTTCTATTTTTGTATTCAATAAGGGCTATTTTGTGCAGAGCTGCTATTTATGGAAAGTTACTATTTTTGGTAATTTTTGCATGTGCTCAGAATGATCTGATTTCTTTCTTGGAGGTTCATTTTGGTCATATAAGTCTGCCAGTAAAGTTTCATTGCCAGATCAAGTGTATATTGGAAGATATTGAAGATTTTCGGTATTGGCAGCAGGGTACAGAAACTTTGAACTCAGTTTTGAAGGCTTTAGAGGCCCCGGATGAGGTCAAAAATTTGGGTGACGGGCGCTTGCGCGGGTCAAGCCTGTAGAGTGCTTCATGGCGTTTCTGAAATGGGGTTATAATAGCCGATCGGGTCAACTGGTGATGACTTATGGTCTTCGGAAGTTGGGCCACCTGAAATGGCGAAAAATAATTTTCTTCAAAATTTCTGTTTGGGTTTCAAAGGTTATCTTGAGCCGACTATGATGTAATGAAATGTAAAATAAAATAATTCTAAGTTTGGTCGGCCTTATTGGCTAAAATTCTCGAACCTTCCCAGGCGGTGGAAAAATTGCCTATATAAGGAAGGCTGTATTATTGTCTTAGGCAGTTCAGAATAGTTCTGGGTAGTAGATCTGGGTATTGATTCGAGGCTTTGTCCTACAGAATATTGTAAGGGAATGCCCATGTGGCTTTGCATATTTTAATTCTAAAAGTTTGTAATTCCACATTTGTGGAGATAATAAGAAGCCAATTTTCTGTTCTTGCATATTGTTGTGGTTTCTCTGTTTCTGTTATGTGTTTGTGGTATTAAGGGGAGCACCCTTCATCAGATAACTCGGTAAGCACTATCCTATCTACTCGATAAACACTATCCTATCTTCTTGGTAAACAGTGTCCTATCTACTTGGTAAACATATAGAGTCTGAATAAGTGTTGTTACTAATGACAAACATACTTAATGCCAACAATCTCCCCCTTTGGCATTAGTGACAAAAACACTTATTGCCCAAAAAATCATGCTGAATCTGTTTTTGATTTTTCAAAAAATTTATCTTTGTCATACTCTTGTATATACATTTCATGTCTCCCCCATATAGTATATATACAAATATCTTATTTCACCTCATACTTATATTTCCTATTTCTCTCATATACTTTCTCCCCCTTTCATATCTTACATATCTTATATACTTTCTCCCCCTTTTTGACAATAATGCCAAAGGTGTATATACAAATATTTTACACGGAGATACCAAAATGTGAGAGAAAATCAGAATGTACCTTTCCAATTAGTGCTAGAGTTCTATCCCAATTTTCTTGCTGAATCTTGCACATATGGAGTGCAATTTGGACTTCTGCAGAGAGTTCAATCATGTGGTCTGCAATTGAAAACTGATTTTCATGGATCAATGTTTTTGAGTGTGCAATATGGTTCTACATTGTATCCATGATGGGAAGGATCATGTTCTAAATATCTATTAATGTTGACCTGATCCTTGCATCTTCTCTCAATAACTCTAACTGCTTATCAGATAGGAATCTGACTGTCATATGATGTGCAAAGCTTGAACTAGGTTCAAGTTGCAACTTCTGTGCACTAATCTTTAGATCCTCATCAATATTATTTATTTTGTCTTTAATCTCCTTTGAGAACTCGACAACATTACATACTTTGAC
Organism: Chamaecyparis obtusa; assembly: GCA_027943335.1. Classification (NCBI taxonomy): domain Eukaryota; kingdom Viridiplantae; phylum Streptophyta; class Pinopsida; order Cupressales; family Cupressaceae; genus Chamaecyparis; species Chamaecyparis obtusa. The sequence continues at coordinate 1,127,024 of BSBK01001203.1, forward strand.
AAAAAATGATGTTACCTTGGAATAGGAGGACTCAATTCTAGTCAAAACTGAAGATAACCCTGCCTGATTGATAGCTATTTGCTGAGCAATGTGCTCAAGAACTTTATTTTCAAACTTCTTCTTAGCCTTCTCAAGCAACTTATTTGATCCAGAAGAATCCTCATTGAACTTGTTTATTGCCTCTGCCAACTATAAAAAAATGTGTTGAGAGGAATCAACTTCAACACCTATTGCTTCTGTCAAAATATTCTTGGCATCCTCAATGATCTTATATTCCTTATCTCTTTCTTCTTTTAGTTTCTTTTACTTTGCTTTCTTCTGGAGGAGTTCACCAACTTTTTGCATTTGATCTGCTGAAAGATTTGCAAAATCTAATTGTGGAATTTCTATCTCCTCATCTAAATCTATGTCCTCTTCTATATTCTTACTCAAAAATTTTGTACTCGGTTGAGTCTTTATACTTATTGCCTTTGTAGTAGAAATTATTATAGACACAGTAGGACTTGTAGTGAAAAATGATAAACTTCTGACTAATGGAATGCTAACTGGAATACTTGATAAACCAAAAATTGAAGTATTTACAACTGTAGAATCTGAAGTACTTACTGAGGTATTCAAAACTGAAGTACTTGCTACTAAAAAATTCAAAATTGAAGAAGGTACTAAAGACTACAACTCAGTGGAAGAAGGAGGTTGAAGCTCAGTGGATGAAGTGGTAGCCACTTCTGTCATTGATACATTGAGTTGTGCTTGTGATGATTGGACATTTGATGCATCTGCAGGTGTTGTCACAATTACACTTGGAATTATCTCCGGGCTAGATGTAGCAATCTTTACTGGAGAGTGAGGAAGTGAGGCAATTACCTCTACAGCTATCTGAACTGGATCATCTTCCTCAACATTCTTCTTAGCTTCCTCGGTGGCTTCTTCTATCTCAACATTATCAATCTAAACTACTTCTTCTTCTTCTTCATCACTGTCATCTTCAATATCTTTAATTATCACAGTTTTAGTACTCGATTTGTGAAGATGATAGATGTTTTTCCAAGTAAAATTTTCACTCTTCACAACCGACTCTATATCTTTGATCAAAATCAAACAACTATTAAATTTTAGTGTCATCTTGTGCTCATTTTCTATCAATGCCTTATTTATTTCATCATTTTTCAAACTTGGCATCAATTGTCTTAAGGTTTGAGCATATATGTCCTTAACAGTTTGCCTTGCATTGGACCATCTCATCTTGACTTGGTTTAATAAGACTCTTGGGATTTGAGAAGCCATATCATCAGGTGAGTACTTCCATTTTCCCATTTTCTCAATAACAGCATCTTTAATTTCCTGTTGCTCTGCCTGTGACCTTGTTTCATATTTGAGAGATTTGAAATTTGAAATTCCAAATCCTTCTCTCAAATCCTTAATCTTTTTTTCAAATGAGGGAGGATGCCTTTTGAGTACTATATCATCATTGACTTTACCCGCCTTGTCCCTTGATCTTTTCCTTGTGAATACTACAGTGGGTTTCTAATTCTTTTGAGTACCTTGTTTGGAGGATTCACCTTCCTCTTTGTATCCAAGTCCTGCTTTTCCTTTTTTCTTATGAAGGTTTCATTCATACACTTGATTTATATCTTCTTGAGATCTCAACATTCTCTCATTGATTCAACTTTTAGTGTCTAGGTCATTCACCAATCTTAAATTGATTTGCTTTTTAGATCTCAACTCCTCTCTTATATTTTCATTTTCTGATCCCAGAGTCAAGATTTCTTCATTTGCATTGGAGACTTGATCAATAAGGTTTTCTAGTTGAAGAGTTTGATTCTGGATTTCATTGTTCTTTCCATCTATTTCATCTTTCATCTTGTTTCTTTGTTCTAAGATTTCACAAAATCTTGTTGATTGAATTTCCTGTTCTCTTTTCAATTTTCTTACTTCTTCTTGCAGAGATCCATTCTTTTCTAGAAGTTCTTTGATTTCATTGTTTACCTCATCTGAGCTTCTTGAAGGGAAAAAGTCTTCAATCTTTTCTTCAACATACTAGTGGTCATTCATCTGATTTGCAAGTTCCTTCCTTCTTTTTAGGGATTGAAAAAGATGCTCTTTTGCTTCCTTGAGTTGAGCTATGGCCATTTCCAAATCTAGCTTTTCATTCTCAATTACTTTGTTAAGTCTGAATATCTCCATTGTCCTAAATCTTTTCTCAAGCTATCAAACTTTATCCTAAGGAGCACAAAGCTCTTATACCAATTGTTGGAAATATTCAAGACTAGCCAAGTTACTGAGAGGGGAGGGGTGAATCAGTAACTTCAAAAATTTTAACAAATTTAGATCTTAACCATATTCCAAATAACATTTAGATCAATAAGCTAACTGCATACATGAGTAACAGAAAGAATAAAACATTCATAACACTTTGAACATAGAGATTTGGTGACCTAGAAACCTTCCAAATAGAAAGTAAAACTGGGGTGGGGATTATACCCACTAAAATTCAATACTAAAGTATAAATTTTGCTGGTTAAGGCTTACAATGATCACTTCTAATGATTTTCCCTATTACGAGCAATAAGGACTACTAGGTCCACCTTGTTAGAGGATTTACAAACATACAATGAAGTATGCACTCGGTTAAGAGATTTTACAAAGACTGTTAAGTCTACCCGGTTAAAGGATTTTAAGTTGATTCACCTGTTAGGATGAAATAGTAGATCTCTTACTTGCAACTGTACTTGCTGATTGAGATTCTTTGATGTACTGATCACCTTCTATGATGGATATGTCTCTACTACTCCTTATACTGCTATAGCCCTTTGTAATTTGCTTATCTCTTCCTTTCTTCTCTTTTTCACTTCTCGCTTGTTCTCTCTCTTGGATATGATACAAAACATTATTTATATATCAATCCAAAACAATTATAAAATAATTACAAAGTCAGCTCTCAAACAAGCTAACACAAATATTACTGAGTCAGCCCAAATATAGTTACTCGGTTATTGCAAACTAACTCAGTGACTTTTTGATACTCGACATCCACTATTTTACTCGACATCATCATGCTCTTGGTAGAAGTGGAGGCTTGGTCCATACTAACCACTTAGTTTTAGTTTCAAACTTAGTATATACTAGAGACTCAGTAGATATAGTGTCACTCGGTAGAAACTGAATTCCCTATGTACCATGCTAGCGCTCGGTAAACACTACTCATTTCATCACTTGGTAAGCACTGTCCTGTCTGCTTGGTAAACACTGTCCTGTCTGCTTGGTAAACATTGTCCTTTCTACTTGGTAAACATATAGAGTCTGAATAAGTGTTGTTACTAATGACAAACATACTTAATGCCAACACTTCATATGTGCTAAACCTAGCAGCTTTTGGGTCCTTTAGCTTAGCTAATAAAGCCTTTATTGATCTAGATGCATTATCAATATCTAATTCATAACCCATGGGCGCTATCCATTTTGTCCTAGGTTCCATAGCCTTTATCAAAGTATGATCTATATCAAATACAAAGAAAATATCATGTTCATATTCTTCTACTAGTTGTCTTGGTATCCTGCTTCTTGAATTCATTCTCTCCTTAAATTGTTCAAAATAACTATCTAGCATACTAACAAAATTGTCTCCCAAACTATTAATCAAATCATTGATCTGGAGTGTGACTAGCTTGTCAGTTGACCAATTTACATTATCGACCGAAGGGGAAAAAATTTTCACATAAAAGAATATGCAAAGTAGTAAAGATCTAAACTTATAGGTTTTGGACTTAGTTGACTAAATAATCTTCATTTTCTCCTCAACTTGCTTCGGTAGAAGCTCAGCAAGGTCCAACTGGAATCCCTTTTTCACTATCTTATATGCAATGTCAACTGCACCACATGGTACACTGTTTGGTCTACTTGACTAAAATATCTTGTACCCTATGACATATTCTCCAAACCTTGTCTTAGGATATTTGATTGTGCTTACTTTCATTTCTCTATCATCCCATTCTACTCCAACATTCTTTTCTATCTCATTTCGGGGTGCATTCCTTAGTGCCTTCACTTTATCAATGGTTGGCTATCTGATTGTTGCATGTATGGTGTTCTTTTTTATCTTTATGGGCTCATCCAACTATAGTTTCCCATCATGATACCAACTTAGAATGATTCTAATCCATTCATTTCAGAAAACCTTTAGAAAATGTACCTGGCATTTGTAAAACCTTTGACTTCTAGGTGATCATGATCATTTTTTAGATTTCCATGAACACCACACAACTTCTGATATGTAGCAATCAGCTCAAAATCTCCAATTTCTCCTATTTTGCAATCAATGTAGGAATAGACATCTTCAACCAGCAAAACCCTAGGTGGTATGCTCAAAAAAGCTCCCATTTTGTCAATGTGTGATGCCACTTTGGGATGAAGTTTTTATTTAGGCTCATTGCAAGTAGTAGAAAAAATTAAGTTCACTTCCTCCTCTGCATACTTGGATTTGATCACTTTTGATGTGAATACCATTGATTCTCATTTAGGGTTTCGGTAAATATCAAACAAATAGCTCGGTGATGGTAGTACTTACTTGTAATGATGATGAAATTTCTCAGAATCCTTTAAATCTTTTCTCAAATGATTTGAAAAATATTTTTCTAGAAATTGCTCTGTAGACTCTTAGCTCTCCATGATCACAGTGTGAAAAATAAGCTAAGTTCACCATGTATTTATAGCATTTTCAAATTCCCGCTCAAAACATTTTACAATAAATGCTCGACCTAACACAACTCGACGATAACTATCAAACTTAGTGTATACCACAAAATAACATAAGCTCGATTAATACATGAAATTTTCACTCAGTTAATACTAACACTCAATTAACCTTGCTAATAATCATTGACTAGTGACTTTCCACTCAATCCACCATATACCGACTCTAAACACTTAAAGCTCAAAAATTGTAAAACCATAGTGTATCTTTATTCATGCAGATTTGGTATGAAAACACTTGATATAAGGAACTGTATGATAGATATGATCAATTAGGATTATCAGTTCCATACATACCTTTTTAGCTTAGGTTGAGGTGGAAATGTCACCCAATCCAATGGACGAGGTTTCACTGACTACATTGCTTGACTCAACATTATCATTTGATGCTTTTCTCCACATAGTGTTTCTTATCCTCATGATATCTTCAATTGTATTTCCATTTTTAAAGATTTGTGTCTCTGGTGCTTGGTCTCTATAATCTTTACTTAGGTGATGGAATTTTTGATAGTGTAAACATGTTATACCAGTAGTTGTCCAGCTATGAGATCTACCTCTCCAAATATTTATCATGCAGTTAGCTACAATATGTCCATATCTTCCATGCATTGTGTAGTTAACCCATTTGTTATAATCCCAAGTATAAGTATTGACTTGTCTTCTTAGTTGATAAGTCTTGTTCTATTCTTTTAGTGTATAGACTTGCTTTATCTTTGTTCTACATTCTTGTGAGGAATGTCCATGCATGTTGCAAGTGTGATAGTGTTTCTCCATGTAGGATTTGTTAGGATTCCTATTCAACTTTGATTTGCATTCATGTCATTGATGTGCATACTTGTTACAACTATAACAATGACCATTGAGCTTAGGAGTGGTTTTAGGATTACCTTTTTCTTTACTCCTACAAACATTTGAAGTGTGGCTTGGTTTACCATAGTGATAGTATGTTAGCTTCTTAGGTCTTTGATTCTTGTAGGTGTTCATATGTTCAACTTGCTTAGATGATTCTCCTTTCTTGGTATAGCCTAATCCAGTAGTGCTTCCAAGTCCTCTTTCACTGATCAGAAAATCATCAATTTTCTTGGAACTGTCTTCAGCCTTTTTCATCATCTCATTATGTTGTTGCTACATTTTCACTTCATTCCTTAGTTTTTAATTTTCTTCTCTGAGTTCACCAATGTCTTCAAGTTTTCTTGTTAACTCATTATTTACTTGGTTGATCTCCTAGCTTACAACAACCATCTGATTAGATATCTCAAAGTGATGCTCAATAAGTCTCAGTATCTTAGACTCCTTCTCTTTTAGTTTCTCATTCATTCGTCTTCTATCTTCAATAGCCAAATTTCTTTCTTGTTTAGCTTGTCTAGCATTATTCATCACATCAATCATTCTTACCATTTGTGCTTCTTGTTTGATCTATAGGGATTTAGCTTGTTCAATCAAATGAATATTTTTCTCAGATAAATAAAAAATTGCACCTTCAGATATGTCAGATATACTGCCTGAACTGGATCCAATATTCTCAAATAGATCATAAATTTCTTAGTCATGATAATCAGTCTCACATTGTCAAATAGCCATATCTTTTCTCTGAACTAGTAACTTCTACAACTCATCCTTTTCTTTCTTGTATTTTTCAATGAAGATTTGCATCTGAATCTTTTGATTCTCAATTATTTTATCCAACTTGTATCTTTCCATCCTAAGATCTTTCCTCTTTAGTGGTTAAAATTCCAAATAAGAGATCTAGCTCTAATACCAATAGTTGGGATAGGAAAGATAAAGTACTGAGAGGGGAGGGGTGAATTAGTACCCTCAAATACTTTTATTGAATAACTAAACTACAATAGTGGTGACTAACTATCCAACTAAATTCAGTGTTTGCAACATTCATTAAAATGCATTTGTAAATGTAAAGTGCATTAAAAAAAAAAAAACATTCATGAAATGTAACACTTGACACTAGTATTTTGGTTACACATAAACCCTTTTAAGAAGGTAAAAACCGTGGTTGGGATGACACCCACAAATTCTTCACTGCTGCAATAAATAAAGTATGTCAGTTAAGGCTACAAGTGTGATCACTTCTAGTGATCTTACCCTGTTAAGATTAAATTCAGATCGATCAGATCTAGACCTTGTGAAAGGATTTTAGCAACACTAATGAAGTGTGCACTCGGTTAAGAGATTTCCAATCAAACTGTTAAGTCTACCCTGTTAAGAAATTTATAACTCTTCTATAATGATTAGAAGATAATAGAAAATATCTATAAATGACAACTTTACTTTGTCTGAATCAGATCTATGATATACTAAATAAATATCACCTTGATTTGTAGTAAACTGCTCTTTTTTCTTCTTGGTAGCCTTGAATGTTTCTGAATAAACTATACTCTATTTCTGATAACTACTCTTTCATGTAAACCTTGTCTAAATTCTGATGTCTTGAAGGCGGTTATTGCTTCATGATCTCCTTCTCTGTATATGTCAAAATGACATCAATTACAATTATATAGTGAATTTCTATAACCTAATTAGGTTGACATCTTATAAAAACTAAGATCTACTGTGTACAAAATTAACCTAGATCTAACAATTACATAGGAATCATCACAACATTTAATGATTATATCCACAATAAATAATCCTCAATCTTGGTAAAACATTTTATGGATCCGTGTAACCATTTGCATTGATAAATGTGCCATTACTAATTACTATGTCATTTCCTAAATAATTTGGTAAACACAACCTTCTCTGATCGATGAATACACTGGTGCTCAATGTGTAGACTACTCGTTGTTTACTGACTCAGTGCTCGGTATACTCTGATGCTCAGTAAATATGATCTGATGATTGGTTAAACCTATTTCCTTTTAGCTCCTATTTCTTCCTTGTGATTGTCTAGTATGAAGGCTTTGTTTCTTCAATCGACTAGCATACTATAGCTTCTTATTCCATCCTTTACCAACAGATCAACTTAGATAATTGGCTGATCTAATTGGATACTAATGACAATATCTAATGCTCAAATAGAGATAACAAACACCATCATCATACTTCATTAGTTTAACAAACTTGTTTTGATGTAAATCTCTGAATCTTACAACACCACCATCATACTTCATTAGTTTAACAAACTTGTTTTTATCTCCAGTCATATGATGTGAGTAACCACTATCTATAACCCATTCAGATTTCTTATCAATATGTGATACTAAAAGTTTTTCCTCATGTACTAGTTTTTCATCTTTAATATCAATAAATCCAATCTCCTCATAATCCAAATCATCATCATCAAAAATGTCTTCACTAGCATAATAACATTCTTTATCTTTTGAATACTTAAACTTGAAAAACTTAGGTTTGTGCTTAGGAACTCTTGTAGGACATCTTGATGCAAAGTGACCTATCTTATTGCATGAAAAACATTTCAATGCTAAATTTACTTCAAATTTACCCTTACCTATCTTTTCTCTTCTAGCAATTAGTGCAACAAGTTCATCTAGCTTTCTTTCCTCTTCTTGTATATGTTCTCATTCATCAGCATATTCACCAAGCTATTCTCTTATCTTCTCACTGCTGGTGCTTGGAAGTGAAGACATTATCTTCCTATGTGTAGATTCTTTAAATGTTGTTTCAACTTTAGGTACATAATCTCCCATTTGTGTAGCTTCAAAGGTAGTTAGCTTTGCAATCAGCATTTCTCTGCTAAAGTTTGGAGTCAAAGTTATAATATATTCTATAGCCTAAACTTTGGTCTTGTAGATCGGTGTCAATGATCTAAGGATCTTTGCAATGACTTCTTCCTCTTCATAAGTGCCTCCATAATTTATTATTCCAATCACAACCTTTTTAACTCTTTGTACATAGGCCCTAATGTTTTCATCATCATTTATTTGTATCTTGTCCATCCTTCTCTTCTAGTTCTGTAACTTCTCTTTCTTTGTAAACTTGTCTCCTTCATACAATTCTTCTAATCTTGTCCAAATCTTGTGTGTTGAATCCATATCTTTAACTTTAGTAAATTCTCCTTCAGAGAGTGCCTTGATCAGTGCTTCCCTTGCGACCATGTTATATGAAAATTGTTAAGAATGGGAACACTGAGAGGGGGGGTGAATTAGTGTTCTATAATTAATGATTTTTTGATTCTTGAAACTTAGCCCAAATACTTAAATACTGAAATGAATAGTAAGGAAAATGAAACATTCAACCATAAAACATAACACAAGATATGTTTATGGGGAAACCTTGGCCAGAGGAAAACCATGGTGGGAATTAACACCCAGGATTAATTGTATTAGTCTTATGAACTTGTTAGAGTTCCTTTTCCCTATTAGGAGTAGTCATTACAAAGTTGAATACAATGACTCGGTTAGGAGTCTTGTTAGAAAAAACCTTGTCAGGGGTTTAAGGCTCACTGTGAGAGCTCACTGCTCAATGAAGAAGGCTAAAACCTCTTGGTTATCAAATATACACTATATCTAGAAGGGTGCACTACTACTTTGACATTTTTGTCTGATCAATTCCTTTTTTGCACTGATGCTCTGACTTCTTTTAGAGCTTTATCTCATACTGACTGAACTCGCATACTTCTTCTTGTAATACACCAAAAATGGGCTATAGATTCATTAACCTCCTACATCATCAAATTGAATGAAATTGACATTAAAGTCCTAACCTAAGGCACATCTACACATCAGTTCATTGAAACCCTAATTGATTTAATCTTAAATCTGCATCGGGGAATATTCCTTGAATATTCCTAATTATCATAATTATCTTTAATTGAATATTATTTGGCGATAAATCATTTTTATCCTAAAGTTGATTAATTGAATATGTTGAATATTTAATTAATTAATTTAATTTTGGCACTTAATTATTTAATTAGATTTAATTATATTTATTCCTAATTTATATTATTTAATTTTGACAATAAATCAAAAATCCTTCAAATAATTGATTAAATTCTTATTTAATTAATTAAATCCATTATCAATATTTAATAATATAGTTTTGGAATAAAAGTTTGATTTAATAATTGATTAACACATAAATCAATTGTTTTAATTCAAAATCAGTTACGTTGAGAATAAATCACTTTATTTTTAAATTAATTCATATTAAATCATGCACAATCAGAAAAGCAGCCAATATTAATTCAATTTTCAATTTCAATTTGTTAACTTTCTAAACTCGACATGTGATTGTGAGTTGAAAAAGTGAACTCAACTCTATTTTGAGTCAAAAAGCTACTTTTTGCATGATTTTATGAGTTGATCTATTCCTAATTTCTTGTTAACTCAAAAATCAACCTGACTTTATCAAGAGTGATTTATGGCTTTTCTCAATGTATCCTCAAGCCCTAGATTTCTATATAATCAAGGCTCAGCTCCTCACAAAAGGACCCCTCGAATTTGCATCATTACTCTGGTGAATTTGAATCTGAAGAATCAATCTTTTGCGAACAAGGTGATTGTGAGATTTTTGTTATTGTTTTTGAGCATTCATAGCATTCATTCATTCATAACATATCAGTGTTAAATCAATTTTCATATCATTCTAATTCATTCTAGATTAGTTTCATATCAAGTTTTTTGTCATTAATTGCATACAAAATCCAAAAAAATAGAGTAATTTGCATTCATATTTTCATTGATTTCATCATTTTAAATCCTTTGTTTAGGTGCTGCATTGTCACTGATCTCGGTCTGAATCTGAGAGTAACATACCCAAACCTACTAGAAGGCAGTAAATCGCCTAGTTAGCCATATTGCTCTTATCTGTAGATTTCTTGATTTGCTAACCTCTAATGTTTTAGTGAAGTGTTGTGTCTCTAGCTAGGCACACTTTTCACACACACATTTCTAGCACCCACCATGGGGCCCTGAAATAGGTTTCCATTTCATCTTCTAACAATTTCTATCAATTTTCTATCATTTTCTATCAAAACTATGATTTTTAGTTTATGTCCATACATTTTTCATATGAGTTTTATCAGAGTGTCATGCTAGGACCCCCTAACTGTCGTATGACAGTTAGTGTTTTCAAGAATCATTCATGTTTTCATACATTGTTGTTTTAAGACTACTCTATCATGTGTGTAGATATCCACTATTGTATCATGCCCGGATTATCGTGTGGGAGGTAACCCACTGTCGTATGAGTTTTGGTATTAGAGATTCAATTATCGTATCAGATTTCCAATTTGTCTTTCAGATTTGGATTTTGGATTTGGACTAACAGCTAACCCTAACAATTGAGATCTTCTATTTCTGATTGATACTTGCTATTTTGGCTCATGGGAAAGCGCAACAAAATTGCAAATCAGGTAAAATCTACTAAACGCATTGCATAAGAACTTAGGTATTCTACTACAATCTGATAACATTTCGATTGGGGACATAAAATGAACCTCTCACGTGTCTAGCTTGAGTGTCTTCCCCGCTTTCATAAATCACACTTTAGTTTTGGGCTCTAAAAAGGACATAGATTTTCTTTTTGCATATCTGTTACACATAGTAATTAGGCCCTATGAACACTACTTATGGATTTTTTGAGGGAGTGGGCTTCATTCACTTGTTTTTCATGTGAAGCTCTTCTCGACAATAGATCCCCTTGTAGGAAGGGAGGATAATGTGATTATCTCACGTTCTACTTGGTTTGGTCCTCAACTTTGATCGGTGCATTCTCTCTTGGTCCCACTTAGAGAGTTCAGTAGACATTGTTGTTGACATCACAAATCTTGGTGAGGTTATTTCAATCTTATCATGTCAAGGAATCTATTTTCTCTATTTTGGTGAAGTGAAGAGGCTAGAGGATTATGCTCTACTCCCTTTTTGGGTAGTATTAGAAACTCAGATCCTTGAATCTGAACTAAGTCCCCCTGTGGTCCTTTTTTTGAGTCACCTTTAGAGAGGGTTAACCATAGTGGGCATTCCCTTTATTGGGTCAACCACATGGATGGAACCTCAAGCGGTAATAGCCATTTTTGCCATGGTAGCAACAACCGCTATATAAATGTCTTAGTGGAAGAAATATCCATAGCTGTAGTCTCTTGTTGGACTGTCAGATCTTCTCAGCAGCTCCTGATTGATTAAATTATCAGACTGTGTCAAAACCCCAGTGTGCCTAGATTAGATTTCACCCTCTTGAGATTACAAAAGTTGTAGAGTCAGACCATTACTAAAAACCCTAATCCTACCAAATTTTCATTTTCTAGGACTATGTGCATGATTGGAAAAAAAAATTTAGAACATACACTAGTAGCACTCTTATGGATTAGAACAATAAGTTACTTGATTATTCATGTGCAAGGTTACTTTGTCCCTTGCTCATTATTTGAAGATGATTGCTTGTTCCCTTGCTTGTTGTTCTATGTGCTTGATATCTACTTGGTTACTTGAAATGAATGAACCCAAGACAAACTTTTACATAGATCTTCAAACCTGGATAGAGAAATTTGCAAACAATCTGATACTAAAAAAAATGAAAAAATTGAAAATCTGAAGCAAAAATCCTTTCTAGAGTCAAAAGTCATCTTGAAGACTCAGAAAGTTACCAATTTTCCCAATTTTCATGCCAGAACCCCCAGATTGTTGTAGGAGAGATTATATATTGTTGTATGAGTATTGCCATAAAAATCAAGCAAAATTTTATCTTGGTGTCAACTGTCATATGAGCCTTGTCAACTATCATGCTAGAGCTAACCCAGACTCGTATGATCTTGGGGAAACTCGTATCAAAATTTTGTCAAGTTGTCAGAAAACTCCAGAATTTGTCAGAAATCTAGGTTTTATAGCTAACTTCCTGATACAGTGAATTTGTCAGAAAATTCACTGTATCAGGAACAGAGCATAGAATTAGAAAAATCCAATCTATTTTCCCAAAGTGGTCTCTTGAGTTTGATCCAGCCTTCTGATCTATTGATTTGAATCCTATTTGATGTTATGTCAAAACCTTGCCAAAATCATCTTCATTTCAATCTTAAAAAAAACAATTAAGTGTTGCAAGCTTGTGTCCACCATTTTTTGGGCATCTACCCATACATCTAGAGCACAGTATCCTTAATTTACATCCAAATGAATCTTCAACCAATCTAATCTTGACAAGGTTATGTCATTCGATATTCTTGAATCAAGTCATTCTTCAGTTGTCTTAATCTTTCTCTTTTGCTTCAACCAAGGTTAATGGTGGAAACTAGAGCTTCCTCACAAAGAAAACTAGGAGAACAACCCAGATTCTCTTCAGCAACATCTTCTATGATTGCTCAGACATTTCATCAACCTTACAACACAACTAAATTTGTAGAAGATTCTCTTGGCAATCTTTACTTGAAAGGTGGTTATGTTACCCCTCATGTATCTATTCACAGAGGTAATTCTCAAACTTCACATCAATCAATCCCTGGTAGTCCTCATAACAACACAATGTCTCAAGGAGGAGGAAACCAAGGTTCCCAAGGAAAATAATCTCAATGTGGTGTCGATCAAGAACCCACACCTTCTGAAATTGCCCAATATCAAAATGATGATAACTTCAAGAGAATGATGAAACACTTCTTCCATGAAGAGAAAGAGGCATATTTCCTAGATCTAGCTCAACAAGGAGCCAAACTTCCTCCAAACTTCAATGTTGAAGATATCATTACTCAAGAGGAAGAAACTCCCATCACAGCCACCATTCCCAAAAAGAGTGGAGATATCGAAATATGATAAGTATGATGGAAACTCTAATCTGAAAGATCATGTCAGGGAATTATGTATTCAATCTATGGATTTCATGCACTAACCAACTTACCTAATTTGTCTTTTCCCTCGCTCTTTGGGAGGGTCATCTATTCATTGGCTCTTTAAAATGCCTCCAACAATCAAAACCTTTGAGGAGTTGATCAAACTATTTTATCAATAATACTCCTACAACATTCAACATCTGATTACCATGATCGATATCTGCACTCTGAAGAAAAACTTAGGAGAACCCTTCTTGAGTTTCCTCAAATGATGGAGGAAAAATTTTTCACTCTATGCTCGACCTATTCTGAAAACTGAAAAACTTAAAATCTTCATCAACAATCTATTTCTTGAACTCAATTATCCCTTGCAAATGCAAAATCATACATCCTTTGACAAAATGGTAGAGAATTCCATCAAGATTGAGAATGTACTTGTCAATTAAGGGGACATATCGCTTCATAAGGAAAACATGTACAAATCTAGTTCTAGTTCCAACAAAAAAGATAAAGGCAAATTCCTAAACAAGAACAAGAATGTTGTAATAGATGGTGTTGTTGATCACGTCAATGTCCCATCAAAGGCACCTGCATTCAATCTCACCATGGGCACTCAAGCCATAAAAGCTTCTGAACAAAAGGCATCTAAACCTTCTAAAAAGTTGAAAGACTATAAACCATGGGTTACAACACCAAAACGTGAGTTCCCTCCTTTGGGTGAGTCCTTAGAATCTTCCATGAAAACTCTGTTGGCAAATAAAATCATCACATTGCCTGAGATAAAACTGTTTGATCCTGAATCTAAACCAAAATGGTGGAAAGAGACCAATTTCTATGATTTCCATTGAAACAAGGGTCATAAAACCAATAATTTCATACGCTTGAAGCATCTCATACGATAAAAAATTGATAATGGAGAAATTGTAATTGACAGTCACAAAACCAACAATGATCATATGACATTCACATAACCATGTCTGAAACATGGTCAAGGAGATTCATCTTCTCAGCCTAACATGGGTGCTAAAGTTAATTACGCCTACTATGGAAACAATGCAATCATAAATATGGTAGAACCGTGCCTATCTGAATGTTGAATTGTCATCACAATTGTAAGAAAGGATAGAGATAATCAATCAGCAAATTCAGTAACTTGATCACAAGCTCATGCACATCTACAAGGACAAAAATTAGGTTCATCAAATCCCTCTAAGGTGCCTTTCAATCTTTCATCTACTTCTAAATAGAGGGCTGCCTCAAAATCATCAAATCCTAAAGAGACTAGGCCTACATCATACAATATTTTCCAACAACTCCAACATACCAATGCAAAAATATCCATGTTTAAGTTGCTTCGGATATCTCCTACTCATAGGGTTATTCTAGATAAAGCTCTGCTCAGTTCCAATGTTCATGACAATCTTGATCTAGATAGATTCCAAACTATGGTTGGTCATTTGACATCACCCTAGTATATCTCCTTTTTAAAGGAAGATGAATTTTCACTAAGTCATCTGCATAACCAACCCTTGCACATTGAAGTCTTGATTCAAAACCATCGTGTCAAACACATGTTGATAGATGGAGGCACTAGTTTAATTATCCATTCTTACAAATTGATCACACAATTGGGATTATCAAAAGATGCTATAGATCCTAAAAAGAAGATAACCATAAAAGCATATGATGAACAAGAAAGATCTTCCAAAGGAATAATTGTCCTACCTATTAGAATAGGACTTTTTATCAAAGACATCACTTGTCAAGTTCTAGCTCTTCCATTGGCTTACAACATCCTTCTAGGGAGGCCTTGGATACATGAAATGCAAACTATTCCATCAACATACCATCAATGTGTGAAGTTTCCTTATGATGGAGTAGAGGTCACAATTCTAGCTAACACATCCACATCTTGCAATGCCTTGAAAGAAAGTGCTAACAAACTTGTTCCACATAATAGAGAATCTTTCACCAAGCAAATAGACATTGCATCTACATCCAAGATTGAGGACATTGCCAAAGAAGTCAAAATCAAGGACACAAGCATGGGAGAATACACAATGGAACTAGTCCTATCTCTCACATCTCTCCTATTGTCCCCAAAATCTTATGGACAACCTTCAAACAAGGTGAAACCTACTGCTAAAGAATCTCAGGTCATATTTAATGGAAGTTTTATCATAGAAAAAGTCTCCAAGAAAGAATCTAATGAGGAAGAAGCTATATTAGCATGGCTATACAAAGATGAGTCTCAATCCCAGACAGCTCAGAAATGTGACTCTAAAACACCCAAAATCCCTATCAAATCTTATGGACCAGGTCATAAACTCATGTCTAAAATGCGATACACTAGAAAAGGACCTCTAGGAACAAGAGGAAAAGGTATTATAAAACTAGTTGAACACTGTGGAAGGATGAATAAAGATACTATAGGCCTAGGATATCAAAAGAATCCTTTTCATCTCAGCAAAAATTCTCCACATGTCTTAGAATAGATTGAACCATCAACAAAAACTTAGCTAAAGGAAGAAACACCACAATCAGAAAGTGATGATTCAGATGACACCGATCTTATTCCTTATGAATGTTTACCTCAAGAAATACTAGATCTTCTTAAAGATGAAGAAAAACCTAAGGAGAATATCAATGTGGTAGCTACACAAGAACCTACTATTAAAAAAGAAGGTAAACCTATCACAATAGCTGAAAATTTGGGATACAATAGTGATTATGAAATAGAGTCCCATGAGTATGAATTCAAATCAGAATCAAAAGGAAACCTTGCTTGGGGAATCCGTCCTAATTTTACACATGTCCTTAATTTTCCCAGAGGCCTAGATGAAGAATTGAATGACTATGAATGGGGAGTTATTCCAGAAGAAGATGAACTTATCATTGAGAAACACATTCATGTCATTCACCAATATTCACCTAAATTTGAAGTGATTCTAGAGAGAAATGACAAACTTAATGAGTCTGATCCACCTATTGCTAAAGTGGAATCCAATAATGATATTGAGTCTATTCGAGAATTGATCATTCTGAGTAGTAATATCACCTCAAATTCAAGAGTTGGGTTAGGACCAATGATGACAACATATGCATGCACACCATTTCACAATCCTCCCCTACATTGACTATCCAACATCTAGAACTTATTGACCAAACATCTATTGATCCGAGCTAGGATATATATACCTTTCAAAATGACTATGCCCTTGCTTGCTACCTCAATGTAGTGGAACCTATGATGACTTCCATCAGTGAACCAAGTGTTAGCATGACAAAGTCAGATATCAAATATCTCAGTCAAAAGAATAAAATTAAAAAGAAAAGGAGTTCTGAGGGTGAAAACCACTTTGTGGCAGTCTCAGAACCTAAAATAGTAAAAATAAAAGACATATCCAAAGGTGAAAACCTCTCTGAGGCACCTAAGGATGAGATATTTGATGTCCTTCTAAGTCATTTATAGGATAGATCTCCAATATTGATAGAACCAACTCAATCTATCAACTTGGGTACAACAAAGGAACCACAATGGATTCATGTAGCACAATCCCTATCAAAGGAAGAGAAATAAGCATTCACAACTTTCTTAATAGAGAAGAATACCAACTTCACATGGACGTATTCAGATATGCTAAGGTTAGATCCAAATTTAATAATTCACCATCTTTCTATAGCTCCAGCAGTCAAACCTGTTAAGAAAAAGTTGCAAAAAATGCATCCACATGTTGCACTCCTTGTCAAAGCTGAGCTAGAGAAGTTACTAAAAGCCACATTTATCTAAGTTATAGATTATGTAGAGTGGATCTCTAACATTGTTCTAGTATCAAAACCTAAAAAATCTATAAGAGTATGCATAGACTTTAGAGATGTAAACAAATCATGCCCTAAGGATGACTTTCCATTCCCAAACATCGATATGATTGTGGATATGACTACGAGCTTTGAAATGTATTCTTTAATGGATGATTTATCTGGATACAACCAAATCAAAATTTCTCCAAAAGATCAAGAGAAGACAACTTTTACATGTGCATGGGGTAATTTTTGTTGGAATGTCATGCCATTTGGTCTTAAAAACACTGGAGCTACATATCAACAAGCTATGATATCTATCTTTCATGACATGATGCATCAAACTATGGAAGACTATGTTGATGACACCTTAGCTAAATAAATGATAAGATCAGAACATTTGACTGATTTGAGAAAAATACTAGACATAATGGAGAAGTTTAGTCTCAGACTGAATCCTAAGAAATGTGCTTTTGGTGTCACTTCTGGAAAGCTCCTAGGCTACATTGTTTCAAAGAAAGGCATTGAAGTTGATCCTATTAAAGTCAAAGCTATCATGGAGATGCAACCTCCTAAAAATATCAGCCAAATGAGAACCTTAAAAGGAAGGGTGCAATCAATCAGATGTTTCATCTCTCACCTAGCTGACATATCACAACCTTTCACAAAAACATTACATAAAGGTGTGACTTTTTCATGGAACGAGGAATGTGAAAAGAACTTTAATCATATCAAGCAATATTTGGCAAATCCTCCTATTCTGATGCCTCCTATTCAAGGGAATCTATTTATCCTATATGTCTCTGCTACTGATACATCACTGGGGGCATTACTAGCACAACATGATGATAACAAGAAAGAAAGAGCTATTTACTACATCAACAGAACATTGGTAGCTTATGAGAAGAACTATTCCATGATCAAAAAGGTGTGTCTAGCTATCATCTTTGCATCACAAAAGATGAGACACTACATGTTAGCTCATACCACACAACTAGTAGCTAAAATTGATCCACTAAAGTACCTACTAAGAAAAGCTACCGTCATAGGTAGATTAGCTAAATGGGTGATGTTGTTGAGTGAGTTTGACATAGAATATGTTGAAAGGAAAGATATCAAAAGATAACTCATTGCAAATTAGTTAGCTGAAGCACCAATATTTGATGCTACACCATTGCAGATGGAATTTCTTGATTCATCCATTATGAACATATCTTCTAGGACTTGCAATCTTTTCTTTGATGGATCTTACACATAGAATGGATCTGGAGCAGGCATACTATTCATAACACCACAAGGTTATTCAATACCTAAAGAATTCAGAATTAAATTCCTTGAACAAACAATATTGCTAAATATGAATCCATTCTTAATGGAATGAAGATATCAATTGAATGGTGAGTAACAAAATTACACATTCATGGAGACTCACAACTAGTCATACACCAAGTCAATGATGTGCACCAGACAAAAGATGAGAAAATTGTTCCATACAAATGCATGGTAGATGACTTAAAGAAATATTTCATATCTATCACATTTGAGAAAATTCCTAGAATGGAGAACAAGGCTACTGATGCTATGGAAATGCTATCATCTCTACTAGAATAGTCCAAACATGAGCTACATTATGAGTTCCTAGTGGAAGCACTGTTGTACCCTGCATATGATTCTCTCGAAACTTGCATGATCTACACTATTGTTGGTCATGATTCTTCCAGATACAAACATCTTTTTCCCTACCTTCAAGACCAAATCATCCCTGATACTTTCAATTTCCATGAGAAATGATACCTTATCCGAAAGGCACCCCAATATATCATCATTGGTAATGATCTATACAAATGAGGTCTTGATGGTACACTCCTTAGATGTTTAGAATGTAAGGAGTCTCAATGTGCATTAGAGGAATTCTATGATAGTATGTGTGGATCACATTCCAATGGTTTAACACTAGCTTGAAAACTTATTAGGGTTGGGTACTATTGGCCTGAAATGGAAAAAGAGGCTATCAAGTATGCTAAGAATTGTCAAAAGTGTCAAGTACATGGAAACTTGATTCATGCACCAGGGAGAGATCTTATTCCCTTTACTAAAAAATGGCCTTTTCAACAATGGGTGTTTGATCTAATAGGTGCTATTTATCCACATTCTTCTAATGGACATACCCATATCATCACAGCTATAAACTATTTCAAAACATGGGTAGAGGCAGTTCCTTTGACTCAAGCAACTGGCAAGAAAACCTCTATGTTCATTCTAAACTACATCATATGTCAGTATGGTATCCCACGTTCAATAGTCATAGATAATGGTGGCCAATTCAAGAATAAGGATCTAGATTCCTTATGCTCAAAATTCAAGATTACACAACATTAGTCATCCATATACTACCCTCAAGGGAATGGGCAAGCAAAGGCATCTAACAAGAATCTATTGAAAATATTGCATCAAACAGTTAATAAAATAGGAAGAGACTGGCATCTCATGATCAATCCAGCTCTCTGGGCCTACAGAACAAGTATCAAAACACCCACTGGGGCTACACCATTCACTTTAGTTTATGGGTCTAAAGCGGTACTACCTATTGAGGTTGAAATCCCATCATTAAGAATCATAATGCATGGTCTAGTAACTAATGATGACTAAAAAGTGTCTAGGTTGCAAGAACTTGAACTAATAGATGAGCGCAAACACGCAACATATGATCATTTTAGAGTATATCAAAAAGGAATGTCTAGAGGCTACAACAAGAAAGTCAGACATAGAGAATTTTAGGTTGGTGACCTAGTCTTGACAGAGAATCCTAAAAATCAATCACATTGCAAATGCAAGGGGAAGTTTGAACCCAACTGGTTGGGTCCCTTTGTTATCAATTTTACTTTTTTCTCTAGTGCCTATCAACTCTCAATGACAAAAAGGAGGACAGCTCTAAGAACCAATCAACATTCTCCATCTGAAGAAATTCTATGCATAAGGCATTCTGTCTATGGTAAAATGTCCTAAAAAAATCATAAAAATCAAAAAAGGTCCTAAAATAAATGAACATCTTCGTGAAAACCTAGCAATAGGCACCTTGATGATTCACAAAAAAAAATTGAAAATTTTGAAAAATATCAAAAAAATAAAAAAATGGAAAAGTACAAATTTTTTTGAAAAGATAAGAATACAAAAAAAGAAGAAAAACAAAAGTGCCTTGGTGAAAACCTAGAAATAGGCACCTTGGTAGTAAAAATAGAATCTCTACCAAGATGGTGAAACCCAGCAAATGGGTGCCACTTGTTCAAAATGCTCCATCTATCAGTGCAATCTTGGTCTTTCCCAACTTTCAGTCCTTCTTTAGTTTGTAGATATCTCTTGGTTTGTTTCCACATTCTTGTTTTCAATAAACTTGGTCAGTAGACAAATGAGAAAAGCGTCTATATCTTGTTAATGTCCCAAACTTGGGGGAAATCAATGTCATATCCTATGGTCTCTAGTATACCTCAGCTGAGTCATATCCAGTTAGAGTCCTTTGAAGCTACATCCAAACCAATCTGTCTGTCTCCTTACCAAAAATGATTTTTAATCGAACACAAACAAACATCAACACAAACCAAAAACAATCTCTATTTCATTGCTTTTATCTCATTATATGCTTACTGATTCGCATTGGTATTTTTTCATATTATGTCCTTTTGAGCTCTTCAATGATGTCCTTTATAGGATTTAGAGAGTGATGACTGGGGGCATAATCTTTTCTTTGTTTTCTTCTTTAAGTGAAAATCTAATAACTTTGGAAATTTTGGATTGAAATGTTGTCCATCTATAAGAACCGCCATCATGTATTAGATGGCCATGTGTACCTCGACCATTGATACCCAAAAAATTTAAGGAATTTTGATCTAACTTTATCTTTTGAGTGAATTCTTACTCCTACTATGAAATGCAATCTTACCCAAGGATGTGAATGGTAAAGGGTCACTACGTGTAATTCATAGTAGATTTAGAATGATCTCTCAATTTTTTGATGTGTTTTTCCACAAGGTGTATCTAGGTCATCACAATGTTCATGTTCTGATGCTTATACAAATTGCTATATGAAAATGGACATGAAATTTAGGTCATCCTAGCATTTGTGCATTAGCGCTTATATCTAATCTGACATTCTGAAAAAAAAAATCAATATTCATACATCCATGGTTGTCTAGCTAGTGGGTGTTGTATTGACTTTGATGCAAAAATAAATATTCATATGTTCATATTTTTCTAACTAGTAGATGTTGTATTGATTTATCCAGTTACCTAATAAAATATTCAGTGATGAAAATGATTGACACATGATCAATGACTAAGTCCTAGGTCCTAGGTTTGCATTTCATTCTGCATGTCACTTTGTACTTTGCATGATTGCATTCATGTCATGATTTCCAAATCAGCTTGACACTTAAACAATTCTTCAAAACAATGCTAAACATGACACGAGTACTGAGTCTCACACAAAGGTCTCTTTAGAGATCCACAAGGAGTCACCATCCTGGGTTAAACATCCTTTTTGAAAAATGACCAAGTACTTGTCTTCATCAATACCTACAAAACATATCATGTGTATCATTTCATTTACATATCATATTCATTCCATTACATCCATTTCATTACATACATGTGCATCCATAAATCATAAGCAAATCATCCATTTCTACAATCCATAATCAACTACATTGCATTGTCCATATATTTGAAAGAAAACATTGCATTGCATACTCCATACATTCTACACTAATCAAAGCATTCACATCACATGATATATCATCATACACAAAATGACAAGTACATGAGAAGTCACAACCAAAAATCAATTGATCTCATATATATCATAAAAACTCAAAATAGTCAGAGGTGCACTACTGGCACAAGATACAAAAGAATGAGCTCATGTGAGCTATCAAAGTTAGATCAGTGTATATGGAAAAAAAATGACAAAAATTAGAACAACAAGATAGATCAGTTATCTACCTACTCCTCTACATTTGGTGGGGGTGGTGGAGGGGATTTTGGCGGTGGATCAGCCCACGGTGCTCTAGCTTCCTCTAAGGAAACCATGTACTGAGAGTATGTAGGAACTCTCTTCATAGCTGGTACATTAGCATAGTATGTCGACACATAATATGAAGCTTGGGCAGTCTGATGTACAACCTCTACTTGTAGCTACCTAACATCTACCTCATGCTCTAAATGCTACCTCTCAGACTCCTTGAGCTGTATCTCAAGGGTAGCACTTTGCAATATGAGGTCTCTGATCTGTAACCTAAGTCACCTAATGATGTTCTGAGGAGTCTGCCTCAGTCTAGGATCTACATCTATAGATGGCATATCTGTGTCCTCACTCAGCTGATCAGCAACCTCTTCCCTATGCACCTTGCATCATCTAACCTTAGCACCAAGATCAAAATTAGGATCTATCTATGTAGTATTAGTATTACCACCTACATCTTGTTGTGCCCCCAGAACCTCATCAACACTCCTAATGCTACCAAGTGTACCACCATCTCCTCTAGTGGATCTCCTTTGTAGAACTGGAGGTTTGCCTATTGTTAAACTCTGAGGGTAGGGTGGTCTCATCTATCCAACTAGCCTCTGTGGAGTAACAATGGCTCTAGGTCTCGAAGGTGTAGGCTGCACAATAGGAATCTATACCTCTCGGTGTCTATGACCCCTACCCATGGGTGCACTTGTAACATCTACCACCTCCTCCATGGTGGGGGTCAACTCTATAAGATCAGAGAATCACCTCATAGGGTGCTCCGCTAGTCAAGAAATGAAAGCATTTGTAACCCCAACATTAGCAACCTATGACCTTTAGTCCCAATCTCTTGGTACATATCTAGTGTACTCCTGGCTGCACAGGGTGTAAGATAATCGAGCTGTCCATCCTAATCCTAGCTCTCAAACAAAACATGCATATGTAGTGTAATCCTGAGGAGCATCTTGTATGATATCATACTACCTCCACACCTATGTGATGATGAATCTCTCAAGCATAGTAGTAGAGCATCCTATCATCACTTGACTCTAATAGAAGTAATTGAACTAAGACCGAGTAGTCAGCCATGCCTCTACCTGTAAATATGGTCTCCAAATGACAAAGGTCATGTCATCCAGAACATGCCTCCAATACTCAGTGATACCCATATAGACATGTGTCACATATCTAGAATATACATATATGATAGGCTCCTACGGCTGTTGTTGACTCTAATGTACCAATCAACATATTAGAATGTGCTCTCATGCCCAAATTTGTATAATAAGAGAACCTAAAGAAAAAGACTTTCTCTCATGATACACAATCTTGTGCATCTCTGAGAACATGTGTGGAAGCATACACTGACTCTAGCCCAATCAGAAGGATTAGCCATCAGGTGAGCTACCATTGGGGCCCATCCCATTAGAAGATCATTCTACTAACAGTTAGACATGATGATCCCACTGATCATCCCTGCAATGATACACTCCAATCTATGGGTCTGCCCATATCTCTGTACCAAAGTCTCCCAGGATATAGACTGGGCCAACTGATCATCATCACCAAAAATTTTCTAAAAAGCATGAAGACCAACATTCCCCGCACTGATATAGTCAGGACGAGGACCATGGAATGGTATCTGCAATATCCTATACATGTCCTCAGGTGTAACTTTGATCTCTCCAGTGCATAGGTGGAAGGACTGTGTCTCAAAATGAAATCTCTCTATCAACGTAGTAAGTAACCCATGGTTTACTTGAATCTCAGGTAACCATATCAAATACTCAAATCCACGGGTCACCAAGTGCACTCTAAGAGGGTCAGGTAGTGACACGCACAGTCTCTGGGTAGCCAGATGTAAATCCAGACATGAACATTAGGATAGACAACCTATAGAGCATAGAACAGGGTAAACTATCAGTAACTTGGTCAAAAATTAGGCTATAAGTACAAAAATTGCATAGTTGAATACTTCAGAAGGTACATTAATACTAAGGAATTAGCCTATGAAATCAGAAAAATAAAAAAATTGACCTAAGGATGAGAAAAACACTCATTATTTTCCATATGATTTTTCAGACTGGTGTCAAAACTCATATGAGTTTCTACAGGTTCCCACACGATAGTTCATGTGTACATGACAATATAGAGGTTCTCATACAACACTTGAGGGATCTAACAAAATGGCGTATGACATAGGGGTCCCTCTCATATGAGTTTCAAACAAAATAGGGATGACACTCTATAGGAAGTTGAAAAGTCGTACAAGTCCATATAGACTATTGTATGAGTTTCCATGGTGAAAAAATTGAAAAACCTAAAAACGTACAAAAAAAATCCTAAAATGCTAAAAACATGGAAAATTTGAATTCAAAGAGGCACAGAGGTCCACTTACCGGGTTCCCATATTGGGGAGGTCGTTGGTGTCATTGGCTGCACTTGAAATGATGTGAGCAGACTAGAACTTCCATGTTAGCCATTTTTCTCTCAGAGGGCTCCACAGAAATCACAAAAGACAAAAGGTTGAAATGAATTGAAAATGACCCTTTTCGGCCTTATATAGGTTTTGACCTAATTTTTCAAAGTGCTCTGTTTTCCATGAAAATTGCACCCCTGGCTAATTTTGACATTCTGAATCCATTTTCAGGATCAAAATTGAAATCAGAGATCATTTATATTGTCAAAATCATGATTTAAAATTTTTGGACCCAAGACAATCGATTGCTTGCATAATTGACCTTCAATCATCATAGAAATCCAGAATTCAACTTAACTGATTATCTAACATCAAACTATTTGAATTTCAACTTTGTCAACCATGGTCAACTCATGGTCAAACCTAGTCAAACTTGGTCTCCAGGACCTCTAAATGATGCAGAACATGTTTTCGGACGTGTACAACCAATTATCTAATCAATTAACATGCTTCTAAACCATTCAATGCTGACTTTTCTTGTCAGATTTTGATTTTCATCCCGAAGGGTTCATGGTATTGCACATCAATCAAATTTGTAAATCAATTCTTTCTCTCAGTGATCCAAACAACAACCATGTCTAATTACTAATTCGTTAAAAGTCCTCATCGCTTGGGGCACATCTCTTGGGGCATATCAAGTTCATCAAGATCCATATCAATCTGGTATCCTAATCAAAATTGCAAATTGTATCACCTCTTCGTAACCACCGGTTTAGTTGTGTTATTTCCTTGGTTCTTCGTAACTAAAGGGTTCAGATTTGGCATCCTTTTGATTCCTTTGGACAATCAGGTCTGGAGTCAAGACAGACACTTCTTCGTAATCATAGGTTTGTAATTAGGCATTTTGACACTTCTTTGTAATCATCGGTTCATTTTTGATATAGTTAGCATCATCTCGATTCTCTGGTCAATCAGGACCTGAATCACCAACATCTTCAAATCTTTCAATCGGTTTCTATCTTGGAATCAGTTAATCTCTTAAGAATCAGTTTCTTCACCACAAAACTGAGTCCACATCAACATCAAAAACATATTAATCTTTGAACCACTGCACTTTGCATAGTAATTCAAAGAGGGGCAAAATGTAATACCCCAAAAATGGGCTATAGGTTCATTAACCTCCTACATCATCAAATTGAATGAAATCCACATCAAAGTCCTAACCTAAGGCACATTTGCCCATCAATTCATTGAAACCCTAATTGATTTAATCTTAAATCTGCATCGGGGAATATTCCTTGAATATTCCTAATTATCATAATTATCTTTAATTGAATATTATTTGGCGATAAATCATATTTATCCTAAAGTTGATTAATTGAATATGTTGAATATTTAATTAATTAATTTAATTCTACCACTTAATTATTTAATTAGATTTATTCCTAATTCATATTATTTAATTTTGACAATAAATCAAAAATCCTTTGAATAATTGATTAAATTCTTGTTTAATTAATTAAATCCATTGTCAATGTTTAATAATACAGTTTTGGAATAAAAGTTTGATTTAATAATTGATTAACCCATAAATCAATTGTTTTAATTCAAAATAAGTTAAGTTGAGAATAAATCACTTTATTTTTAAATTATTTCATATTAAATCAGGCACAATCAGAAAAGTAGCCAACATTAAATCAATTTTCAATTTCAATTTGTTAACTTTCTAAACTCGACATGTGATTGTGAGTTGAAAAAGTGAACTAAACTCTATTTTGAGTCAAAAAGCTACTTTTTGCATGATTTTATTAGTTGATCTATTCCTAATTTCTTGTTAACTCAAAAATCAACCTAACTTTATCAAGAGTGATTTATGGCTTTTCTCAATGCATCCTCAAGCCCTGGATTTCTATATAATCAAGGCTCAGCTCCTCACAAAAGGACCCCTCAAATTTGCATCATTACTCTAGCGAATTTGCATCTGAAGAATCAAGCTTTTGCAAACAAGGCAATTGTGAGATTTTTGTTATTATTTTTGAGCATTCATAGCATTCACTCATTCATAGCATATCATTGTTAGATCAATTTTCATATCATTCCAATTCATTCTAGATTAGTTTCATATCAAGTTCTTCGTCATTAATTGCATACAAAATCCAAAAAAATAGAGTAATTTGCATTCATATTTTCATTGCTTTCATCATTTTAAATGCTTTGTTTAGGTGTTACATTTTTAGCGATCTAGTTCTGAATCTAAAAAATACAATTACTCACACCTACTAGAAGGCAGTAAATTGCCTGGTTAGCCATATTGTTCTTATTTGCAAATTTCTTGATTTGCTAACCTCTAATGTTTTAGTGAAGTGTTGTGTCTCTAGCTAGGTACAATTTTCACACACACACTTCTCTTCTATATATCTTCCATACTCTATATATCTTCATCATGTGCAAATACAAAAGCACATGTCATATATATACATGTTGAATGGGTGAAACCAAAACTAAATACTATGTTGGCCTAAAACCTAACATATACAATGCTTCCAAGATAATTGGCTCAAGCGTGTTTACATACAATGATAATAACATGTTTAGATCACTATTACAATAGGTGGATAGCATTTACAAAACAAAATGATATACGGTAAACAAAAAACTATCTGTCAGCTGCATACTTTGTTATGTTTTGTCGCTTAATTGCCAATGTCACTTGGACTTGCTGTAACTTATCCATACTAACAAATCTGACTATGTGTTCTTAGACTTAGCATAATAACATACTCGAAACCTTATATCCAAGGGCACATACCAAAACTCGATCATACACACATGCGTTGATGCTCTGATCATCAAGTGCTTCTCTGTCTACTCTGTCTTCTATACTTAGCCGAATTATAATCTTCCAAGTTAGTGCGTTGACTACAAAACTTCATATGACTTTGTTTCCATAATCAAAACATAAAAATTATTCATATATACTAAGTAAAGTCAACTTTCCAATAATCTCCCCCTTTCTCATTAATGACAACAAAGGAATGTGGTGAAGATGTTAAACTTAACTTACACACAAAAACTTGCTATCAAATTGTACATCATATCTTCTTCTTCTTGATACACTACTATCTCCTTTATATCATATACACTACTCCCCCTTTGACATTAATGACAAAGGTTATCAAAAAGGAAAACTTCAAGTACTTACATAGAAAATACATTAGGGTATGCAATCTGAAGGTTTTTGATTTCTTGTTGCCAAAAAACATTGAGTGCATCAACTGTTTGAAGATGGGCACATAATGCATATGTGAGCTTCTCCATATTTTCTAAATTTGTGTAGGGAACTTGATCATATGTTACAATTGTGGTATCTATTTCCTTGATGTTCTAATTTAGTACATCTAGTGAGTGTGCTAGTTCATTTCTTAGTTGTACTTGTCTAGCCCTTATCTTTTCCATCTCTTTTTTTCCCTTCTCAATTTTATCTAATTGTCCTTGATAAACATTATTGCACATGTTTATGTCTTGAGAGGGATCTTCCATTGATTTGGTTACTACTTCCATCAAAGATTATGCTTCCTAAATATTTTTAGAGTAGCTTGTAGTGAGTTTGTCCTTATTCATGTAGTCAACAATTATCTTCCTTCCTTTTGTTGCTAACTCTTTCAACATTTCTTGACCAATCTTTAGAGAATTAAGGTCAAGTGAGAAATTGCTTATCAATTCATTCATCCTTTTCTTGATATATTTCTCTTCTACAATTTTTCATGTTGATTCTTCTAGAATTGAGAAATTTGCTTTGAAGCTTGATAAGATGTTGCTAACATCATCCACTAAATGAACACTAATCACTTTCTTATCCTTAGGAAATAAATTGTTCAGTATGCTGACTGATTCAACAAATAGAGGATTTCTCATTACTTTTTTTCTTTATCTTTCTCCATAGCCAATACACTTATCTTTATCATATCTTCTTCTCCCCATGAGTCTAGGCTTGTTGTATTAGGTGTCAAACTTGACAACAATGATATAGATGACTTAGGAGTAAGAAGTGTGCTTTGAATTACATCCATGAACTCACTTTTTACCTTTACTGGGATCTCAACAGAGGGCTCTTCTTTAGGTTCATCTTCCTTTTGTTCTTCTTGTCCTGTTAAGTCTTCAATTTGGACATCTTCTTGTTGCATAGGTGATTTATCACCACATAAGATCTCAGCCTCTTCAGTACTTAGAAAGGTTTCTTCAAACTTATCCAGATCTTTATCTATCACCGCCATGGATATTTCAACATTATCAATCACAATTGTTTCATCCTTAGCTTCAGCCTTGGGTGCAGAATCCTATGGACCTGTCATAGGTGCATTTGGGATCATAGATTCTTTTATTAGCTTAGAGGGAACTTGGGTTTTAGGTGTAGTAGGAGGGTACACATGTCTTTCCAAAAACACTTTTTCAAATGCTTTCTATGTCTCCTTCGCAACCAAATCATAATCTTTGTTCATTATCTATAGAGTTCTAATTTTTGTTCTTAGATGTGGATTAAGCAAATATAATAGTCATATCTTCTCTTCTAGTGAAAAAATAGGGAGGTTGTCATCTAATATCTTTTCTCTTATTCTCATATCTTCCTCTATAGCTTGTCTTTTCAAAGAGTCAAGTATATTTCATACTTGATCAAGAATGACTGTCTTAAGTTCCAAAATTGACTTTTTGTACTTAATCATATGCTTGATAATCATAGAATGAATTTATGATTTATCAATCTCATGATACTTATCATAGAATTATTCTATCTGATCTATCATTCCTTCATCAACAACTCTAGTTCTCAAGACTTCTAAATTCAATTTGAATCCTACCTCAAGAGGTGCTTGAGTGTTCCTTCCTGTACTTATGGTTGTCCTTGAGGATGGGTGGCTTGTGTTGGTATGCTTCTTCCTTCTAGACATCTTGCTTGGCTCAGGAGGTGGAGTGGACTCTAGATCAATTGTGATTGTGGGTGGTGAGGTGCTATCATTAGTCTTTTTCTTCTTCTCCTTTGGATCATCAATTTTTTCTATTTTAACTTTAGTAGATGAGGGTGAGCTCTCAAGTTGCATATAAATATTGGCCTCCCTTTCTTTGTCTAAGTCTTCTTGGGTAACACCATGAATTTTTAGAATGTTTGAGGTAATTGTAGATTCTTTTATCTTTGTCACAGCACTATATAAGACATAATCAACTTGCCTTGTCATCTCTTTATAAGTTCCCCATCTAGGTGTTAGAGATTTTTCTCATAAAGAGAAAACTTGGTAAATATGTAGGCTTGATTCTCAAAATGAGGACTCACAAGTTTAACAAGAAACAACCTAATTAATGAGGATTAGATAAGATCCTCTTTCTACTTTGAGCTCCAAAGGACTCATGTGGGTATTGTCTTGGATAGTTTACTATATTTCAAGTAAAACTCAATGGTGGATTTTATTATTCACTGCTATACTACTTATGCTTCAAAATACTTCAATAAAAGATCACTCTATAAATAGTTGAGAATATCCTGATACAGAGCATGACAAGAGAAACTAAAAATGTAATAGCATAGGATAGTGGCATAAGGACATTCATCCTTCTTCTTTTTCTAAGTATAACTCAAGGAAGGCTAACCTTTTGATTCTCTCTCAAAGGAATCAACAATGTGAACTGTACTACTTGAACATAGTCCTATCAAGATATGAGTGAACTTAAAAAAAAAATACAAATGTACTAGTAATGATAAATTTTATGTTCTTTGAGAATTGGAAGATAATTGCAAAAACAAAAACCAAATCAATGCCTAATCCAATGGGAAAAAAGAGTATGAATGTAAATCCACAAGGATATTTCAAAAGAAAATATAGTAGAATGTCTTACAAACTACATGCAATCTAGATAGAATGTCTTAAAAACTATCCTATCAACCTTATGTTGTTATTATAAAAAATCTTAAAATGTATGTCTACTCTCTGAAATTGCACATAATGATTTAATTCCTTCTTTAAAAGAAACTCATAAGTAATTAGGTTAATTTCCTTACAACTAGTATGTTTTAGATGCCTTACAAATGAAAACATACAAGAGTAGAAAAAAAGCAAAGGGATAATAACAATATAAGATAGAAATTTCAATGTATTTTTATTGAAAATATGCATGTATGAATACATATAAAATTCTTGCTCAGGGGCTCAGACACAAAATTTAGAAGTCTGCTTTGCAGAAAATTGTATTCAAAATTTTATATTATCCTTTTCTCCGAATCCTCCAAATGAGATTACATCTTGTATATATATAGCCCAACCATCTTGGAATCCTTTTATGAATAAGGATGCAACAAGCTTCAGATAGTTGGAGCCCTAAACCTAAAAATCAGAAAGGACAAAATACAAGAGAGGCCCTCAGGCGGTGGAAAGACAAAAAACTTTTGGACTTTTCTGTTCTTCCTCATTGATAACTTACACCTCATCTAGAGATATTCATGATAGCTTCATTGAGTTATTACAAGATATGGTGACTGCCATTTCTAGATAACTTACACCATTCTTAATGAATAACTATCATCCATGTTCTTTGAGGTCAGGTGTCAGATGTCCATGTGTCCTCCTCACTCTTCATCCATGATGTCGAAGTCAACTACAACAGGCTTTGTCTTCTTGGGCCTTGTAAGCACATCCCATACAGTTATCTCCTCTTTTGTCAGACATTTAAAACTCTAGATATTCTGCAACTGCACCTTTTGCCTTTCCCACCTAGCATCTATAATCAATTTGAAATCTATGATAAGTTTGGTGAAGTCCATCTTAGCTTTTATGGCTTCATCTAGAGTGGCATTAAATCTCTCCATATCTAATTCATTACTTTCATTGATGAAGGCCTCCTTCTTAGGTAATAGGAGATCAAAATTTGATCTCCATTGATCCAAACCTTTTATTGCACCATCCTCATTCTTGATCTAAGGAATAAACCTATTGCAATTTGGGCCAAACATAACTATCCTTGCCTCATCTTGGTTTTCTTTTCCCTTAAAAAAATGGCAAGATAGCCCCAATCTAATTAATCTCTTCACCAACCTATAGGACAATCTTAGGAATATCTATTCTCAGAGATTGCACAACTGGCAATCTCTCAAAAAGTGATACCCTAACTGACCAGGTTGTATGGTAAGCACTCAAAATTGTAATAAAATTATTAACTTCTACCTACAACTCAGGCAATTTATTATAAGCAGTGTAAACCACATCTGCTTTATCTTTTAGAATATTTATTCTATTTTACAAAATATCTAACAGAGCCTGTAAAATTATCTCATTTTTCTCTATCTTCCCATGTTCTATTGATGTAGAAACTTCTTCCCCACTTTCATTCTGATTCTCTATCTAAAGTGGCTATTCTGGTGGTGGGGGTGAAACCACAGGAGTATTTAGGATTTGCTGAGTCAAATCCTCCACATATCTTTCTAATTCCTTCTCTTTGATGATATGCACCTCTCTATCTCTAAAAAGTGCACTGTAATCTTAAAATAGGTTGTTATACCTATCTGAGAGTTTCTTTTTCTTGTCCTAATTTATCCTTGCAAAGTAGGTAAGCACTTGTAAGACCTCAAGATCACCTGTGTTATGAATGGACCATATAATCTTATCCCCCTCCATTTGTTCTTGAACATTCAAAATAGAAGGAATCTGGTCCTTGGGGTACAAGCTCCACATAGCTAGTGCCTGGTTTTTTGAACTATATCCAAATCCCTTTATTAGGTCCCCAACTTGAGTCTCTAAGGATAACTTTAGATCAAGCTACTTTTTGATTTGATCTATAATAAATGTTGAAGCTAAATCCTACCCAGGTATAAGCAACATGTTGCTAGCTTTAACCAACTTTTTTGCATCTTCAGGAGTAATGGTCTCTAGCTCAGGGTCATAGTCCTTCAATTCTTGGAGTGCCTCATCAAGCACTTGACCATCCTCTTTAATTTGTATACCTAAAGCAACCTGTTGTTTCTTATGCCACACCAAAAAATTCTTGAATTCATCAGATTTTATGAATTCGTCATCTTTTAAAAAGGCATCCTGCTGGATCAACCTCTCATCTTGACAAAGTGCCAAAGGCAACTCCACTTCCTCAACTTCCACTTTTTGTTTTCTTTTCACTTCTATTATCTTCTTTCTTAGCTGGTGATCATAGACCCTTGTACCAGTAAAAAGGGCTCCCACTCTTTCTTTCTTCTTCTCAATTGTCTTCAATTGGGAAGGCTCTCCTACTTGCAATATTTTTTTTTTGAGGAGGATCTATGGTGTCCAAAGAACTTTGTAACTCTATTAAATCAGCAACATTTTCATTAGCCCCTTGGTCAAATTGAAGTGGCTGGTCCAACGTAGGGAGGCTATGCACTGAGTAACCACCATCACTATCTTCATCACAATATGTCTCAGAGTATTTCTCCTTCTCCCTCTGCTTGTCATCGATTTGGTCCTCAAGAGAATTGACTAATGCATGGAAATTTACAATCATTTTCTCCAATCTTTGGGGGTAGGGAAGTGTAGGGAAGAAACCTTGAAAAACAATTCCCTTTTGCCTCAACTGCTTTTGATAAGACATCAAGTCCTGGAATTGTTGTGCTCTTCTTTCTGCCTCATCTTCCTCTAAAATATTCCTGATGAGGTCCTCCTCTGGACACTTTCCATGCCTGTTGCTGATTGGAATAGTGGGAGTTTTAAATCTCCTAGCAATTACAATGAAATTCTCTATGTCCACATACCTATACTAAGTAGCACTCATTTTATAATGACCAAACTAGTCATTGAATTTATTCAGTGCATTCTTCCCTATTGTAAAGATGAAAACTTTAAAATATCTTGTGGTAAATGTACCCTTTCTATCTAGATCCAAATGCTCTTTATCAGTCAACATTAATTTCCAAATGAATTCCATTACTGCAATCCTTGGTGGCACATAAAATGGGAGAACATGGGGTGGTTGGGGGCACCCATAGACTCTAATCATTGTATAAGATTTCTCATAAAATAAATCACCCCAATTTTGATTTCCAATATATTTGTCCACAAATTGAAAAGGCCTCAATAACTGTAGAAATTTCACAGGTAGCCTAGACATATATAAACCTAAACTCAACAAGATTGGCTGCATAATCCACCTCTGGAAGGCACAAAAGTCACACTCACTAGAAGTAAAATTCCAAGCCCTAATCCAAAATTGAACTGGATTTGGCTAACCATCCCACATCATTCTTGGTTGGAGGTACTCTAGGTCCATCATATTATAGTTTTAGTATAAAATTAAATGCATTAATAGTGAACAATGCATAAAATTTGGAGTCGGCTCCTTCCTCTTCATAGCCTCAAGTCTCGTATACATCTTGTTGATGACATATCCGATATAATCATAAACTTTACTAACATGGGGACTTTTTGAGTCTAGCACCAACATCAAAATGTTAGAGGAAATCCTCTCTGCACCACCATTTACTCACAGCACCCAACATAATCCATAAGCTATATACTTAATATAGAAACACATATCATTATAAAAATATGGAGCTGTAACTGGAAATGCTGCAATATAATTCATATTCTACCTTGGAACATGGTTCTGAATTTCTCTTGAGGCTAAGGTGGACTCCCTAATATACCTATTGGCTTGAGCTTGCAATTTAATTTCAGTGGCCATGGGGATGAATATTCCAAATTCTTTCATAAATGAATTCCTATCTAGGGTCACTAGGGCTAGCAATCAACCTTCCTTATTGTCTTAGAGAGGGGGTCATAATTATTTTCCAATTCAACTAATAAGTCTACATCTAATATGTCTGGTACTATCAACTTTGCTAGCCTTGTGGTCCAAGGGTTTGACACTAGCACTGGACTATCTACATTTTTATGGAAATATGTAAAGAGACACATCCCGAAGACATCACCTATCCTAGCATCCCTACAAAATCCTAGATCATCAATAAAAATTTCATCACTAACCTTCTTATTCTGAGAAGACCTAGGAAGTAGAGAAAGAAACTCATGCAAGTAACTCTCCTTTGCTTTATCCTTAGCTCCCTTGCTGGTGGAAGCTTCGCTTATTGATGGCTGGCTCATTTTGTTTTGTAGATAAAAATGCTCTAAAAATTTTAAACTTACTAAATTCTTTTATTGCTAGAACACTTAGAATTCTCATAATTCTCTAGCTCATGCTCTCTAAATGGTTTGGTAAATTTGGAATGAATGGTGATTAGCTATATATAACTTGAAGAATTGAATTCTTTAGACCATTAAAGACTCCATCTCTATAATTCATGTTGCTTCAGTCATTACTTGGCATGCTCAGAACTCAATTCACTAGTTGAGACCCGAGAAAGTGATAGGTAATCAAAATTTGATTTCCAGTGACTCAGCGACTACACAACTCCTCATAGTCGTGAAAAGACTTGGTACTTTTTCAATATTTTTAGAGATCTGGAAACTAAAGGAAAATCTTTAGTCGTAGGATGATTTTATTTCATTTTGAGAATTGGTGACTATAGTTACAAATGATAGTCACTGAATGATTTAGCATCTTGTGAATTTATCCGGAGATCTAGTGACCTTTTAAAATTTCAATTTTTCCATTATGAGACTCAATGAATATAGTCTATCTACTAGTCATTGCAAGAATTACCATTTATCAATTTCATCCCAAGACCTGGCGACAACCATCTTTCCTAAGTCTCATTAACTTTTTCTTTCATTGAGAGACTCAGTGACCATAGTGAGTCTCTTAATCATGGCAACCTGTTGACTTTTCAAAGTTTTTCTGGAGTATGCCAAACCTCATCTATTTGGAGATTTAGTGACCAAAGAGGAGTCTCATAATCACTACAAATTTTCAAAAACCTTCTCTTCATTCTGTGACTTCACGATAGTGACAAGATCAAAATCTGATGGCAGTCGCTCAATCATGATAGTTTTGAGATGACATCACTTTTATCTAGTGATTAAGAGACAACTGCTAGATCCTGGCTTTGAAAGAGATAATCAATGGTAGTCACGTAGTCTCATGAAATTTTTCTGACTTTGACCTTCTAAAGAGATCAAGTGACTAGGCCAATCTGGACATCTGGCGACTGCAATGAAAACAACTTTTATATATTTCATCTGGAGACTCAGCGACTATAGTCACAAATCACAATAGATGTAGAATTTATGATTCCTTTATTTTGTCTTGGCAACCAATCATTGTCGAACATTTCATAAAATCAAGCAACTAGATGCAAATTTGTTTTCATTTTCTCTGACCTCAGCAAACATTTATCTCTAGATAATTTAGTGATCATGTGACTGACTACACTTCTCAATTGCTTAATAATTTCCTTTACTTGGGTTAGATCCAGAGACCTGGTGAAAAAGTGTTTCTCATGGTCGCTGAAACTTTTACCACTTTTCATTTTTTATTCAAAGATCCCCTGACTGAAGGTTTTAGGATTTGGAGATTGGGCGACTATAGTTCCTTTTAAATCATTTTAAGAGTATAGTCACTAGGTCTCATAAAGCTCATCGGGTCATTCAGAGACTATCCGACTAAAAGGCATTTCATTGAATCACTCAAAGAAATGGAATATTCTCACAGCTTAAGGAGATTGCGTGACAAAGGGTTTCAGAAGGTCGTGAGACTTAAAGGAATATGCCAAAATCTTTAGGAGATTAAGCAACTAGCCGACAGAAGTAAAATGTACATGCTTAAAGGGTTCGTTAAGTGATTTGAAAAAGTAACAGCCAAATAGAACTCAGATGAACACTTCTAGGGCTTCTTGGGTTTTCAAAGGCATTTTGACCTAGCACTTATGGTTTTCCTCAAATTTAATCAATTTTTTGAGCTCTGGAATGGAAAAAGGCAGAAGATTTTAACATGAAAATAGGGAAATCCTCAAAGGATCAAAATTTTGAAAAGACAATTTCAAAAATAGAGAAACTAACCAACAGTGGCTCTATTTGAGAATTTTTAAATTTAAGTTTAAGCAAGAACCATAGATCTCTGGGAGAGCAGACCAAAACCAACTAACCTATTACAAGAAAGGAACACACAACTGGAAGGGAAACACACCTATACAAAAATTCACATAAATTTACATGTGCATAGGAGCAAAACTTTTCAATTGAAAAAGGGTTTTAAGAATTTCCCATGCACTGGCAATTCAAAAAAATCTCCATCCATATTCTTTAATAGGTACGAATCCTTTCCAAAGCTTTGATGAATTATGTAAGGGCCAAGCCAAAGTGATTCAAACTTCTTATGCTTTCCCTTATCCTCTACTCTGACATTCCACTGAAGTACTAAATCATCTTGTTGGAACTTCCTATTAGTAGCTCTCTTGTCAAATAGGTATTTCATTTTTCATTGTAACTTAACATTGTCCTTTTAACTATCCCTTCTAGTTTCATCCAACTCAACCAACTGCATAATTTTGTCCTGCATTGGCTCTACAATATCTAAGTCTTCCTCTTGGATAAATTTGTATATAGGGAGAAAAATATTAATAGGCAATCTTGACTATAATCCATACACAAGCTCAAATGGAGACTTCCCTGTAGATTTCTTTACTGTAATTCTATCAGCCCAAAGAGAAAGTTTCAACTTTGAGTGCCAAGCTCTCTTATTCCTTTCCAATGTTTTCTTCAAAATTTTCAAGATACTTTTGTTACTAGATTTAGCTTGTCCTTTTGCTTGGGGGTGATAAGGTGATGATTAAGATGTCATGATCCCATTTTCTTTGCAAAAATCCTTAAACTCATTAGACCTAAAACACATTGTATTATCAGTGATTAATTTAATAGGGACACCAAATTTGGTGAAGATATTATCTAGTAGAAAATAAATCACTATTCTTCTTGTTGCCCTTTTGGTGGGGATAGCTTCTATCCACTTTGTAAAATAATCAATTGCAACAAGTATCCAACTCTATCCACCACTAGATTTCTCAGCAAATTCACCTACAAAGTCAATTCCCCACATGAAAAATGGTGCTCCTGCAACTATTGGATTCAACAATAATCCTCCTGAATACTTTAACTTCAAAGCAAATTTCTAACAAGCTTCACATCTTTTAACATATTGAAAAGAATCCTTAAATAATGTAGGCCAAAAATAACTAGCTCTTAAAATCTTGTGGGCAGTGGTCTTTGTAGAATAATGACCTCCATAAACACCAGCATGCATATCATCCAAGACTATTTCTCCTTGATACTTGTCAAGACAAAACAACAATATTCCATCTCTATTTCTCCACTACAAATCTCCTTGTACCAATGTGTACTTCTGAGGCTATAATCTTAAAGCTCTTTTCTGATTATCAGTCATATGTTCTGGACATCTGGCATTCTTGAGGTAGTAGACTACATCAGTATAATATGGTTGTTTCTCAATGCTTTTCAGTGTCAAATATGTTACCCCTTCATTGTTGACTTGAACTAGGTCCATGTTTTCTTTAGTCATTAATTTAGCCAGACCTAATCCTCTTACTAATTTGGTAATATGAATCTCCAAGTTAAATTCCTAGATTCTAGTGATCCATTTACATCTTTTACCAGTAACCTCAGACTGTGTGAGAACATCTTTTACTACTGCATGTGGAACATATGCAATAACCTTTACACACACTAGGTAAGGTCTGAATTATTTTACAGGTTTTACCAGTGCATATGACTATTTCTCCATCATTTTATAATTAAGTTCAGTAGCTTGCAAATACTTACTGAAGAATGCAATTGGATGCTCAAACTTTTCTTCATCCTTTTATAATAATATAGTAGCAATAGTGTGAAATGATGCAAAAGAAAATAATGAGAATGGCTTGCTATAATTAGGGGATCTCAACACTGGTGCCTCTTGAACAACCTTTTTAATTTTTTCAAAGGCATGTTGTACTTCATTAGTCCATTGAAACGTCACTTCCTTTTTTAACAACTTAACTATTGATTTTACAATCTCAGCAAAATTGGCAATGAACCTTCTAACAAAATTGATTTTTCCCAAAAAGGACTGCACACCCTTGATATTTTTTGGAGTAGTGACCTTCTGAATGGCTTCTACCCTTTTTGGGTCAATCCTTACTCACTCCTTAGATATTATGTGTACTAACAATTTTCCTTCTTTAACTACAAAGTTGCACTTCTTTGGGTTTAAGGACACACCATACTCTAGAGCCTTGTTAAAAATCTTTTCAACATGAGAACAATGATCTTCAGCTTTCTTTGAAAATGCAGTCATGTCATCCTAGTAAACAACCATGAACAAATCTATATACTCATTAAATGAAACATCCATGGCTCTCTGGAATGTTTCTCCTACCTTCCTAAGACCAAATGGCATTCTAACATAGACATATGTTCCCCATGGAGTAGTGAATGCAATTTTAAATTGTTCAGATTCTTTGACTAACACTTGGTTGTAGCCTAAGAAACCATCCATAATAGAAAATAGTTCACAACAAGTGACTTTATGCAACATGGCTTCCATATTAGGCAAAAAGTAGTTATCTTTTAAAGATGCAACATTCAAATTTCTAAAATCAACACATAACCTAATATCACCATTTTTCTTTCTGACTGGGACTAGGTTAGATACCCAAGTTGAGTGTCTTATGGGTCAAATTATTCTTGCATCACTCAACTTAACCAATGCTTGTTGCATTTTGGGAGCTAATAATGGATTTATAGGTCTTTGTTTTTGTCTGAATGGCTTGACATCTTGCTTCAGTGGGATCTCATGTTGGAAAAGGTCCTCTCTATAAGATTTCAAATCATCATAGGACCAAGAAAATACATGCTTGTGTTTTCTCAATAATTTTATCAGATTGTATCTTATGCTAGGATCTAACCCTTTTTCAATGTAAATAATTTTAGGAGTGTTATATGATCTTAAATTCACCTGTTAGGCCATTTTTCTGTCATAGTAAAATCATAAGAGAAATGGCCTACTTCTTCACAGAGTCCTAAGAAGTTGTCCCACCCTACCTGCAGGCTTTTTTTAATGTCCAAAGAAAATCCATAATGTTTTATAGCTTGCACCCTTAGCCCCATGTTCTTGATTGTGTCACCATGCTCCAATCCTGATCACATGTGCTAAATCACAAAAACTAGGGAGATATTTGAGTTTCAAGGTCTGTTGGAAATTGCTCCTTCATGTCGAGTGGTGTCAAAACTATCTAAGCATAAAAACCCTTGATGTTTTTGCATTCCTTTGTTACCTTTGTGTCAATGTGAAAAACCCTAGTTGTTTTCGGTTGTTTGCTTCTTCGCAGCTAATCTCTAGCATTACATTTTCTTATGTGCACTGTTGTGACTACGTGGGGCCCAGTTCTTCATGATGTTCTATCATTTGATCTCTAGTTTCCCAGGTGGTTAAGTTTTTCATTTGGAGATCATGCGACTGTGTGTTTGCAGGCTCTCTTGATTTTGGCGGTTAAGTGCTTTTCATTCGATGACCTGGCATTTTCTTCAGTTGCATGGTCGCGTAGCCCTGGTGGTTTATTCCTTAACCTTCAGCAATCTGGCAAGTGGTTATTGTTTTGTCTGGAAGTCTCAACTTTGAGGCAGTTAAAGTTTGAGCATGATCTACGGTCTTCGTGATGCCTCAAAGAAAATTTACAAGAGGGTTAATCCTCACAGCATTGCGACAGCTGTCCGATAAAAGGGTAACGAGGATATGTCAGTGGGCCTAAAATTTTTAGATGGAATGGCAGTGCGGTAGGATCTACGATTGTCACATGATCACAAAGAATATTCTTCCCCTTTGCGATCATGTGACCACCATCTAATTTAAAGGTGGTGGGTCTGTTGTCAAACATGTAATGATTTGTTGGTTTCTCATTGGTTGATTGATGATTGATGTGGCAAAGTTGTTTTCAAGGACCTGGTTGACCTTTTTACTTATTTTTTAGAACCACATGATTTTTTGAGAAGGAGATTAATCAATGACCATGTTTTTAACTGGCTGACTAACTGTTGCTACTCAAAATATGAATATTTTAAGGGTTTCTCAGCAATAGAAGGACTAAAAATTCAATGTTTTAATGGTCAATCTGCATGGTGTGACTTTGCACTCACTGATACAGTATGGCCCAAGGTATGATTAACTGCAAAAGGTGTCTACACCATAGTGTTGGGTGAAATGGCCATTCAGTTTGCATCATGTTAAGTGTTGAAGTGGGTAAACTTGATGGGTTTCCAATCATTTGCATGCCAATCAGGGTTAGTTTCATCAATGAAGATCATTCTTGGATTTTTTTTCTCTGAGATTGCTTTGTTTCCTCCCCTATAGTAAATTTTGATTGAATCTGGTTGGTGGGTTGTTGAAACCCTAATTTTGCCCTAGTTATTCAAAGCTTGTTGCATCCTTTCCAGAGGATTCCAAGATAGCTAGTGACTATATATTGTTGTTTGTTGAATTTAGTGGGTTGTTGATGGTCAATTCTGAAAATTGAGTAATGAGAGCTTAGGCTTAGGGTTTGTTTTTCCTTATCATTTTGTTATTTTGCAATGTATTGACTCTGCAAGTTTTAATGAAAATGCACTTGAATCCCAGTCTTAGACTTATGTATTTTTTCTTATTCTAATCATGCATTCTTATATATTAATTTCACAAAGTGAGTTAATGTATGGCATACAAAGCATATTGTGAAAATATCTTTGAGTTCTTGCCAAAGTCAAGATTAAATCCTTAAAGGTAGTTCTAGAGAATCCATGGTTGAATGAGAATCTGATGTCTAAGTGTGAGGTTGAAGAGGAATAATAGGCAAAGCACTTATTCTAGATTTGGGTGTGTTGGAGTTAGATTTTTAGTGATGTATGTTGCATTGTGACCTTATGCCCTAGGAGGAGACACTGGTCCATTCTCAGGAGGCATTTTTCCCATCATCAATCAAATAAATATAAATGATAAAATCTTTAAATCAATTTGTAAAGGGCATGAATGTGCAATATTTTGGAGACTCCTTTCAAGAAGTGAGTCAAGGGTACACCCACCTGAGGATTAGGCTCAAAGTGTAGGAGGACCCTTGTTGATCCTTGTTAATTGGCCCTTTTTCTTGCAGAGTTTGGAGTGGTGATAGAGTTAGAGACATTAGTTTGTCAATCATAGTGTAAATCTGCAAGTGGAAAGAAAAGGAACCAACAAAATGGTGACTCTTCTAGGGAGAGTTTAGAGATAAGAGAAATTTTAGCATATTCTTGTGTTTCTCTAGTTTTAGCTTGTGTTGTCTTTTAGACTTCTCAAGTTTTGTTTCTTAGAATATTCCCATTAAAAGTGGGTGGTGACTCAAAGGGTTGAGAACTAGTGTTTATAGATTAAAAACCAAGGACAAAAGAAGGAATACTAGGTCTTTTGTCAAGAAGCATCCAGAAGTTATTCTGGAGCAGTTGCCTTGATCAGAAAAGAAGAGTTGGATCAGAAGAGATGGGGAATCTACTAGTACCCTTATAAGAGAAAGAAATAATGCTAGAAATAGAGCACCACATGCATCTTCAAATGAGGATGATTCACAATATAAAAGTTCTAAATCTAATAGTGGCTGCTCTGGAGATAATCTTTATGACACCCTAGAGGCATTATTTCAAGACAAAGATTCACATCCTGCATATCAGGATGTACAAGCAAGAGAAATGGGTTTTAGACTAGATTTAGGTCCTGATGAGGATATGTTTAGAGGGAAACCCATGGGACCAAGGCGTGTCCATTTCCTGTATCAAAATCCTACTAATATGGATGTGTCATCAAGTTCTGAAGACATTATGATTGACCCAAATGATTTGGGTGCATTGAGATTGCAGTTAGCGGAGCAGGATGCCATATACAAAAGATTACAAAATGAAAGAGAGGCTGAAAAAATAAATGCATTAATAGAAAGAGAGTCTCTACTTAGAAAGATTAATGAGCTAAAGGAGAGAAACAAAGCACTTGCTTCTGCTCCCAAAACTTTACAGCATGACGTCTTCGGTGATATTGATGCTTTGAGAACTAAAAGAGAGCACTTATTGGAAGACCATGAATTTGATAAAGAGGGCCCTGTGATTAGACAAGTTCAGAGTTATGCCTCTTTACCTAAAGATGCAAATGAATGTGTAGTCACCAAACCTACTGCTATTGTTAGTGAAAAGAGAAAACAAAAGATGGCGGGGATTCAAATAAATGAACTAGTAAAAATACTAAAGGTCCCACCACCTTTTTCAAATAAAGGTATAGAGATGGAAATGAAAAGAAAAGAGGATGATGATCTTGCAAGATAATTAGAGAAGGCTAAAATTGAGGCTTCTATCATAGAAAAAAGAAGAAAGATCCAATTCTTCAGGGCTTTGTCAGAAAATACTCTTGGACCGTCTACTACTGAAATAGGTATTCCATCCACAACCTCTAATGTTTCTCTATCTAGTAATGTTACTGCTCATAATTCACTGCTCACTTCATCTACCAAGATAGGAGTTGACCCTAAGCAGCAGTTAGGTGTACAAGTTGATGGAAATGTAAATGTAAAAACTAACTTAAGTTTTCAAAGAAGACCTATGCAATTAGAGGGATATAGACAAATTACCTTTGATGGAATATCGGGTTACCCCAATGTTTTCCCAACTAATATAAGAGACAAAATACCTAAATTTTTTGGTAACAATGCCATTAGTTTTGAAGAACACCTTAAGTTGTTTGTTGATGTGCTAAATGACTATGAGGTTGAACATGAGGATGTGGTCACGAAATTGTTTGTTCAGTCTTTGGTGGAAGATGCTAGAGATTGGTTCAAAATACTTCCTCATAAATGTATTGACACATGGGATTCCTTTTAAAAATGCTTCAAGGAACACTATGGTGATAGGCCTAATGCTAGTTTCATGTTGAATGAATTCAACACCATAAGGAAAAATTAGAATGAATCTGCAGCCAAGTTCAACATGAGATTTCAGAAGGGTATGCATAAATTGTTTCAAGTCATGAGGTTAGATGACAATGTCTTCTTAACCACATACTTCAATGCCTTTGATGGTAAGATGGGATATTTGTTGAGGGACAAAGAACCAAGAACTCTCAAAGATTCTTTTAGGATTTTTCTCAATATTGAAAAAAACATGAAAATATTAGGAAAATTGGATGGAAAAAGAGATGACCCTAAGTTTTTTGGGGATAAAGGATACAAAAGGGATAATGAGAGAAATTTTGGAAATAAGAAGCAAGAGGAAGACAAGTTGGATAAGGTGTCGAATGCACTAAAGGACTTGAAAACACCTAGTGTCAAAAATGAAAAGGTTTCTACTAGTGACAAGCCTTATTTCAACAACAATTTCAATAGGCAAAATAGGCTACAGAATTATCCTTATAACACCCAATGGAAGGATGTCAAACCTATTGTCCCTGATGTAAAAGGAAACAATCATAGATCTATCCTTGATCCTTTACAAAGAGCTTATATAAATGTCATGGAGGATACACCATGGTGTGTAGCTTGTTAGTCTCCTCATTCTGTAGAACATTGTGTGATTGCACAGTCCATGGTTGCATACCAAGATGGTGGTTCTAAGGAACCTGATCAAGAAGAAACTCATGATAATATTGGGTGTAACATGATGTCTTCATATCTAGGATGTGAAGATGATTCTAACATTGGTGAAGAAATTGATGTGTGCTTGAAGAGACAAAATAAGGCTCTATTTCATGAAGAAGTTTTTTCTGATAATGATGACGTTGATGAAAAGACATGTAACATGATTTCTTCCTTAGAGCCAGTGAATTTAAGAAGACCTTCAAAAGAAGAAATTGCTAGGATCACTACAGAAATGGTAGCTCAGGTGCAAACTAGAAATATGACAGCAAATGATACCAATGGAAAGGCTGCAGGAATGTTTATAAAGGATACCAATCCTAAGGGACCCAATCGAAACAAATCAAAAGATGGCAACTTGGTGAAGTCCAAAAATCAAAGAAATAAAAAGTGGGAACCAAGGGGAGTTGGAGCTGAAAAGATCTTTGTTATCCATGCCAAATATAATCAGAAGGAAGTGGAGAGGCCAATTAGTACAATGGCTAAAACTGAAAAAATGAAGGTGACAACTACAACTAATATATCAGAGAAACAAAAAGATACAAGAGTAGTGCAAATTGAGATTCCATCCTCTGCCCCTGTTGATATTT
This sequence comes from Chamaecyparis obtusa, assembly GCA_027943335.1. Lineage (NCBI taxonomy): Eukaryota > Viridiplantae > Streptophyta > Pinopsida > Cupressales > Cupressaceae > Chamaecyparis > Chamaecyparis obtusa. The sequence continues at coordinate 1,171,889 of BSBK01001203.1, forward strand.
TGGTTGTATAGTCTCATATTACTATCAAAGTTCCTTTGTCAAAATTATTGAGGATCCCTGAGCATAAAGATAAAGCATGGGTGGATAATGTCCATGATAATGATGTTGCATATAATGAACCCAAGGCTAAAGTCTTGAAAGAATTGGGGGTTCAAGGATTGGTATCTCAGATACCACCTATATACTTGGACAACTATGTCAATGCTAGTCTTGAAAACATTGATCCATTCTTCCTGAGAGTCATAGTGAATGGAATGAAATTAAGGAATTGTATGATTGATTTAGGGGTCTTTAACACTATCATGCCTTTCAAGATCATGGGAAAGTTGGGCCTTAGAGTTGATATAGTCCAAGGTAGATGTTGTGCAATGGATCAGAGAGAGGTACCAGTTATTGGGACCATAAATGTAATGCCTTACAAATTGGTGGCTTATCCAGAGAAAAAATTGACAATGAGTGTCTTGGTGGTGGATATCCCTCCTCATTATGGGATTTTATTGTCTAGGAAGTGGAGTGCTGCCATGGGTGGAAGTTTACAATGTGATTTTTCCTATGCAACTTTCAAGATTGATGATCAATTTATTAAGATTGAGTGGGAGCCATGAGTATGCCACATGATTGAAAGGAGTATTGACAATGAGACTACATGTTTTTTGGATACTGATATTAATGCTTTTAGAGAAGAGGTTTCTATGCTTGAAAAAGAGCCTATACTATCACCTATTACTCTAGAGATAAAAGTTAAATCTGAGAGGGGCGATTTGTGGGTGATGTATTTTGATGGTGCAAATTGCAAAGATGGTTCAAGGGTAGGTATTTTGCTTGTTTCTCCTGATGGGAATACTTACAAGTTCTCTTTCACATTAAGCTTCTCATGTACAAATAACATAGTAGAATATGAGGCATTACTAATAGGATTGAGGTTGGCACACAAGCATGGAATCAAATGCATAAAAGTCATGGGTGATTCAGAGTTAGTTGTGTCCCAAGTAAGATCAATATATGCTTCCAAGAATAAGAGATTGAAACAATATAGAAATGTTGTTTGGTAGATGATTGAATATTTTGATGCTTTCAATATTATATGGAAGGATAGGAGCAACAATAAATCACTAATTTGTTAACCAATATAGCTATCAATCCTAGTGACATTACATTTGCTGGTGTCTCCAAGGTTGAAATCTAGACTAGGCCTAGTATACCAGATAATGTTGAAAATTGGTAGGTCTTTGAAGATGACCAGGATATTTTGAGATTCATGAATTGTGAAGATCAATATCATGGTCAGGAACTAGATTTCTCAGCCTTGGTTGAGATTCAAGAAGGAAGAGAGATTATCCTTGGTAATGAGGTCCTACAACTTAAGACTAATAAGGTTCCTAAGGGACTTGTTGTTTTAGAAACTATATTTGATAGTCAGGATAGACTTCAGATGGATACTAAGAAAATAGATCAAATGGATGTGGATGAAATTAATCTTGGTACACAAGAGGCACCTAAGAAGGTCTATATTAGAAGAGAGATATCTCACAAGGTAAAAAAGTCTTTGATTGAATTGTTAAGAAAATTCAGGCATGTTTTTGCCTGGTCATATGATGACCTAAAGGTTTACAGGGAAGACTTGTTTCAACATATTATCCCTTTGAAGGAGGATGCTAAGCCTTTTAGGCAAAAATAGATGCCAATTAATCCTACCTTAGCACCCAAGATGCAGGAAGAATTAATGAAGTTGAGGGATGTTGGGATCATAAAGCCTATGAGGCACTCTTCTTGGGTGTCAAATTTGGTTCCTATTAGGAAGAAGAATGGAGATATTAGATTATGTGTGGACTTAAAGAATCTAAATGTTTCCTCTCTAAAGGATAACTATTGCTTGTCTAATATGAAGGCTATGCTGCAAAGGGTAACTGGTTCTTATTTGATGTCTATGATGGATGGTTTTTCTGGTTACAATCAGGTAATTGTAAAGGAATTAGAGAAATTTAAGACAACCTTCACAACACCTTGGGGAACTTATGTTTATGTGAGAATGCCTTTTGGTCTCACAAATGCTGGAGCTACTTTTCAAAGAGCAATGGATGTTGCCTTTGCAGATTTTATGGATTTTTTCCTCATTGTTTATCAAGATGACTTAACTGCATATTCCAAGAGGGAAGAAGATCATTGTTCTCATTTAGAGAAGATATTTGCAAGGGCCTTGGAATATGTCATTTCATTAAACCCAAGGAAATGTGTGTTTGGTGTGACTAAAGGTAAGTTGCTTGGCCACCTAGTTGGAAAGCAGGGAGTAAGAATTGATCCTGAAAGAGTGATGGCAATTAATAAAATTTAGAAACCAAAGAATGTTAAGGGAATATAGTCCTTCTTTGGCCAGGTGAATTTCTTAAGGAGATTTGTTACAAACTTTTCTAAAGTTACTAGGCCAATATCCAAAATGTTAAAAAAGGGGTCTGAGATAATATGGGAAGGTGAACCTGATAATGCCTTTAAGAATATCAAGTAGGAAATTAAAGATGCCCCTATGCTTAAGGCACCTGATTACAATGTTCCAATGCCCATTTTCTCTTTTGCATCTTTTCATACTATTGCTGCAGTTTTATTGCAGAAAAATAAGGAAGGTTTTGAGCAGCCTATTGCATTCTTTAGTAAATCTCTATAGGTTGCTGAATTAAAGTATGATATCAATGACAAACAAGCATATGCACTTGTGAAGGTAGTAAAGGCTTTTAGATGTTATTTGATGGGAGAAATTGTTATTGGTTTTGTACCAAATGCTGCAGTAAAGGATATCTTTTCACAGCAAGAAGTGTCTGGGAGAAGATGCAGATGGATTAATAGAATTCAAGAGTTTAACGTTGGTATCCAAATTACCAAGTTGGTTAGAGATCAAGGATTGGAAAAATTGATGGCTCAATCCAGTCTTGATGCAAATTAGATAAACCAAGTTGAGGTTGATTACACATGTGATATGGATGATTGTATTAGGTATCAAGATATTATCTTTTACTTAAGAAATATGAGGTGTCCAGATGGAATGGATGATAATAAGAGGACACTGAAACTATGGGCAATCAAGTATGTAACTATAAAATGCAAGTTATATAAAAGGAATTTGGATTGCATACTTTTGAAATGTGTTGATGAGGCTCAAGCTGACAAATTGTTAAAAGAAATGCATGAGGGGATATGTGGTGGGCATTATATGGGAAAAAATACTACTCAAAAAATTCTAAGAGCAGGGTTCTGGCAGCCCACAATCTTCAAGGATGTAGAACAATTGGTAAGAAAGTGTGATGCTTGTCAGATATTTTTTGGTAAGCTCAAGTTTTTAGGAAATGTACCATTGAAGCCAGTCGAAGGGCAGGCCCCTTTCCAACAATGGGGAATGGATTTTATAGGTGAATTCCCAAACAAGTCTAGTGGAGGACAATCTTGGATCTTAGTTGCCACTGATTATTTTACAAAATGGGTAGAGGCTATTCCTACAAGGAATGCAACAAGTAGGGTGGTGATTGATTTCATGTTGAATAATATTGTTACAAGATTTGGTTGTCCTGAAAGGATTGTTAGTGATAATGTAATGTGCTTCAGGTCTACTAAATACAAAGAATTCTAAAAAGGTTTAGGAATCCAGATATCTTTTTCCTCACCTTATCATCCACAAGGAAATGGACAGGTGGAATCAACTAACAAATGCTTGATAAAGATCCTTAAGAGGATTCTTGAAAAGAATAAGAAGGCATGGAATTCAAAGTTGCCATTAGCTGTATGGGCTGATAGAGTATTTGTGAAAAGGGCAATTGGTTGTGCACCATTTGATTTGGTGTATGGAATACATGCAAAGATGCCTCAGAACAACTTACTAGAGATGTATAAATTTGTTCAAATATATGATGAGGATCTAGAGGATGAAATGTAGTTAAGAATTGAGGATTTTATCAGGCTGGATGAAACTAGATGAGAATCAGTTTCAAAGAATGCTAAGTTGCAGTTGGAGGTCAAGAATTTGTATGACAAGAAATCTGTAGAAAGGAGGTTTGAACCTGGTGACTTGGTATTAATTTGGAATGCCAGATTGGAAGATAAAGGAAAGCATGGTAAGTTTGATCTGATCTAGTTAGGACCTCTTTATTGTAGCGGTTAAGTGCTTTTCATTCAGTGACCTGGCATTTTCTTCAGTTGCATGGTCACGCAACCCTGGTGGTTTGTTTCTTAACCTTCGATGATCTAGTGAGCAGTTAGTGTTTTGTCTGGCGGTCTCGACTCTAAGGCAGTTAAAGTTTCAACATGATCTACAGTCGTTGTGATGCCTCAAAGAAAAGTTACAAGAGGGTTAATCCTCATGGCATTGCGACAGCCATCTGATAAAAAGGTAACGAGGATATGTCAGTGGACTCAAAATTTTTAGATGGAATGGTAGTGCGGTAGGATCTATAGTTGTCGCATGATCCCAAAGAATATTCTTCCCCTTTGCGATCATGCAACCACTATTCAATTTAAAGGCGGTGGGTCCATTGTCAAACATGTAATGATGTGCTCATTTCTCATTGGCCGATTGATGATTGATGTGGTGAAGTTGTTTTCAAGGACCCATTTGACCATTTTGCTAATTTTTGAGAACCACACAATCTGTTGGGAAGGAGATTAATCGACGACCATGTTTTTAACTAGCTGATTAACCATTGCTACTTGAAATATGAATATTTTAAGGGTTTCTCAGTGATAGAAGGATTGAAAATTCAATGTTTTGATAGTTGATCTGCATGGTGTGACTTTATGCTCATTGGTACAGTATGGCCCAAGGTATGATTAACTATGAAAGGTGTTTGTGCCATAGTGATGGGTGAAATGGCCATTTAGGTTGCATCGTGTTAAGTGTTACATTGGGTAAAATTGATGGGTTTCCAGTCATTTGCATGCCAATCAAGGTTAGTGTCATTAATAAAGATCATTCTTGGATATATTTTTCTCTGAGATTGCTTGGTTTCCTCCCCTATAGTAAATTCTGATTGAATCTGGTTGGTGGGTTGTTGAAACCCTAATTCTACCCTAGCTATCTAAAGCTTGTTGCATCCTTTCCAAAGGATTCCAAGATGGCTAGTGACTATATATTGTTGTTTGTTGTATGTAGTGGGTTGTTGATGGTCAATTCTGAAAATTGAGTAATGAGAGCTTGGGCTTAGGGTTTGTTTTTCCTTATCATTTTATTATTTTGCAATGTATTGACTCTGCAAGTTTTAATGAAAATGCACTTCAATCCCAATCTCAGACTTATGTATGTCTTCTTATTATAATCTTGCACTCTTATATATTAATGTCACAAAGTGAGTTAATGTATGGTATACAAAGTATATTGTGAAAATATCTTTGAGTTCTTGCCAAAGTCAGGATTAAATCCTTAAAGGTAGTTCTAGAGAATCCATGGTTGAATGAGAATCTGATGTCTAAGTGTGAGGTTGGAGAGGAATAATAGGAAAAGCACTTATTCTAGATTTGGGTGTGTTGGAGTTAGATTTTCAGTGATGTATGTTGCATTATGACTCTGTGCCCTAGGAGGAGACACTAGTCCATTCTCAAGAGGCATTTTTCCCATCATCAATCAAATAAATATAAATGATAAAATCTTTAAATCAGTTTGTAAAGGGCATGAATGTGCAATATTTTGGAGACTCCTTTCAAGAAGTGAGTCAAGGGTACACCTGCCTGAGCATTAGGCTCAAAGTGTAGGAGGATCCTTGTTGATCCTTGTTAATTGGCCCTTTTTCTTGCAAAGTTTGGAGCAGTGATAGAGTCAGTGACATTATTTTTTCAATCATAGCATAAATCTACAAGTGGAAAGAAAAGGAGCCAACATCACCTGCTCCAAATCTTCAATTTTAGCATTTCTAGGTTTTAACATGTGATCATTTTGACTACTATACAATGGCTTCAGTTCTATTAAACCTTTGGGAATGTGATTTGTACTTAACTGAATTATTTCATTTCCCAAGACCATATCCTTACCATAAACTACCTCAACTAGAGCATTACAATCTATGAGCTAATCTTCATAAATGTCAAGGCACTGAATAAACATCAAAATATCATGGTTATCTTCAAAAACTTGGCAGTTGTATATGTTATCTAGAACAACTGGCCTATTCTTAACTTCTACTATTGATACCCAAGTTAAAGTTGAATCATCTTTCTTCAAAGCAACATTAGCTAAGAAATCTGCCATAATGTTCTTAGATCTTTCTACCCAACTAATGTTGAAGCATCAAATAGTTCAATCTGATCCCAAATAGCATGTTTGTACAATTTTAATCTATCATTTGCTACAACATTTTTGGATCTAACTTATGCTACAACAAGCTCAAAGTCACCATATACTTTTAGAAATTTTATTCCATGTTTTGTAGCAATGTTCAATCCTAAAGATAGTGCCTCATATTCAGCAGTATTGTTTGTACATTGAAAATTCAATAGGAAAGAGTACTTGAAAGTGGTACCTCATGGAGATATAAATAGGACTCTAGCTCCTGAGCCTTCTTTTGAGAAAGCTCCATCAAAATACATCTGCCACAATCCATTTTGTTGTTTTTTAATTTCTGCAACCAGTGGATCTGCATTTTCATCTTGTGGAGCAAATTTTTCCACTCTAAAGTTCTCCATATCAACATCCACACAACAGTTCAAATCATCAACATCACTTAATTCAATCATGTGTGGGGTCCTACTTTCTCTGGATACTTTGATATTATTTCCATCAATATTGAAAGTTGTAAAGGATAAATCACACTGGATACTACCTCCCATTGAAGCACTCCACTTTCTAGATAATAATATTCCATATTGAGGTGGGATGTCAACCACCAAGACACTCATAGTTAACAACCTATTTGGATATGCTACCAACCTATAAGGTAATGCTTTAATAGTAAAAATAACTGGCACTTCCGTTGCATCCATGGCTTGACATCTCCCATTAGGTGTATCAACTTTCAATCCTAAGGACTTCATGACTTCTGTAGGCATAATAGTGTTAGAAGCTCCTAAATCAATCATATAATTCTTTAAAAGCTTCCCATTTATAACCAAAGACAAGAAGAAAGGATTGATTGTGCCTGACATAGTATTGAAAACATTTTTATCTAAATAGATTTGAGGAATCTCAAAAATAATTTCCCCATTTTGATTTTCATTTAAGTCATTCACAGAAGCAATCAGTTTATTCGCCTTATTAGTATTTTGAGTATCAGTGGGATTAACTCCATTTACCCAACTTAAGGCTTTCTCCTTGTGCTCCTCTATTCTCATCATTTCCAACAAAGGAACCTTGACAGTGATTTGTTACAACTTGGTCATGTCAATTGGGGTATACATTGATTCAACTATATCCTTCTTAATAAAAGTAACTTCTTTGTTTTCTTCATGTACAGAGAGGTCGAGATGATCTTTGCTTTGGGTCTTAACCTCTTTCTAAAAAGAAGACATAGTCTCCTCAATGGGTTTAGTCTTTATTCTATAAGAAACATTTAGACTCACAAATGTGACATTCCTTTTCACCTTGGTTTTCTTAACCACCTCAATAGCTTTCTATTTATATGCAGACTGTTTAACATCCTTTTCTGATTTCTTGATGAATATACTAGTAGGTCTATGGTTTGGATCACCTACCACTCTATTTCTCAGATTGTAATTACTTTTGGCTTGAGTAACCATATCTGCTATTATTTGTGCAATCTCCTCATCAAAAGGCCTTCTTAACACAACTAGCCCTTCATCTTTCAAAGTATTACACTGAAAACTATCCAACTAATTATCTTCCTCATCATAAAAAAACTTGTTGATGGTAGACCTCATTTCTGACCTGAGATCTAAAAACATCTTGACCCTCATCCTCTTCAGTAGAGTCTATTTCATCATAAATACATGAGGAAGTCATGGCACATCCTTGGTCATCATAAGACTCCTCATCATTATTTTATTGCTCTCCATCTGTAGAGACACTTTGAGCAATTGCATAGTAATAAGGATCATGTGGATATTGATAAACAATACACCATGGAACATCCTCAATCATGTTGACTGAGCTTTTATGTAAGGGGTCATGAGTTTTATCAATTGGTTTATCCCTTCTTTCATGGAGTATTACCTTTCCATCCTTCCATTGAGTGTCATAAGGATATTTTTACATCCTTGGTAACTTATTAAAGTTGTTGAAAGATGGCCTATCATTTCCTGTAGCCCTACTATTTCTATTTTCACTAGGCTTCAAGTCTTTTATAGATTTTAAAATTTGTTTTAAACTATCTTCCTCTTTTGGTTTTGCATCAGACCTTCCTAGTTCTTTTCTATTCAAACTTTGAGGTTTATAATCATCTCTTCTCCCCAATTTTATTGATATCCTCCTATTAATTTCTATGTTAATAGCTAATTTATAATCCTTTGCAAGGTTTCTAGGGTTTTTCTCTCTCAAAAGGTATCTCATTTTTTAATCAAACATGTTCAAATAGGTGACTAGACATATTTTGTCATCCAGCCTAATAACTTGTAACAACTTATGCATGGCTTTCTGAAATATGACATTAAACTCAACAACACCTTCATTTTGATTTTTTTTTATATTATTGAACTCATTTAACATGAAGACCTCATTATTTTTGTAACCATATTGTTCCTTAAAAAAATGCTTGAACTGTTCCCATAAGCCTATGTTGGCATGAGGTAAACCGCTAAACCAATCTCTAGAATCCTCAGTTAAGGATTGAACAAACAACTTCATGATTACATCATCAAGTTCTATGTTATAGTCATCTATCACATCAATGAAATTATTCAAGTGTTCTTCACAAGTGAGAGCATTACTTCCAGTCAATTTTGGGAGTTTTTTCCTAATTTCATCATGAATGAGATTTGGATATCCAAGGATTCCATGAAAAACCAATTACTTGTATCTCTCATGAATAGACCCTATTTGGGATGGGCCAACACCTTGAGATGTAGATGTTTGAATATTTGAAATAGTGTAAAACTTAGAGACAAATAGTGGAGGGATAGTTTTTGCAGCATTTAAAATACTTGCTCCTTGCACTAAAGAAGTGAAAACTGTATTAGCAGGTCCTGAAGATTGTCTAAGAAACTCAATTTTTCTTTTCATCTCTGTCGTTGTAGCTTCTAGTTCTACATTTTCTAGTTCTTTGGCTAATATTTCCTTTTCTCTTTTGGCCTTTTCAAGGTCAACATCTAACCTCATAGCTTGATCTATAGGGGTTTTGGAAGGATTTGGTTCATTGATAGAAACTCCTACAACTTTTTGCTTACCCTTATCTTTAGGATTTCTTATTTCATGAATTTCCTGGATAATGGGTTGTTCCTTTGTCTATTTGGATAGGGGAACATAATTTATAGCTTCTAAATCTAACAACTATCTTTTCAGTTGTTCAGCTCTTATCATGGCATGTCTGATTTTTTCCTCTTTCTCTTTCTCTCTATTTTGCCTAATTGTAGCTTGTTCTTGAATCTTCCTTTCTAGTTCAAACACCTCTTCAAAAAATTCTTCAAAGCCTGGGAGGGTTCTTTCAGATGATGATTTTTGGGCAAGGAATTATTCTTGGTGATTATCAGATACATGGAAGCCCTGAGGTAATGAAGAACCAAGGGTAAAAGGAGGAATAAACTCTTGTTTATTCCTACTGTGGCTTCTAGACCTTCTTTTATTTCCAGGGACTATTCTTTTGTGGTGTTGTATTTTTTCTCCACCTCTTTTAGGGGGAGAATAATAATCCTCATATTAATTCAAATCCAAATCAACTACTTCCTCATACTCTGATACATTTCCTTCTTGATTTTTTTGAGCACGATCCTCTGTCCTCACATTTCCTTTTTGTTTCTATGTGAGAGACATATCATTTTTATCTCTCCTTTCTTATTTGGCTACGCCTTGAAGTAGTTGGAAGATCTCCTTCTAAATTTTATTCTAGATGCTCTTTTCTCCAGGATCTAGTATTTCTAAAACTCATTGTGAAATAGTGAATTCCTTACACAACACTAGTACAAAGATCTTTTTTAGAGAGTCGCTACCCAACTAGGTTGGGAATTAGGAGATACTATCGTTAGGAGAGTAGATGAGAAATTCGTCTAAAGGAAAGAAATGACTGAGAGATAAAGGAATAACTATGTTCTTCAATGGTGACTGACTGGTGTGAAATAAGTAGGGTAAGAGTCAACCTCAACTTGAAACTTGCTTTACTTAAAATTTTGTATAAAAGCTCCCCAAAAGAGTCACCAATTTGTTAGAGATTTTTCTTGTAAAGAGAAATCTTGGTAAATATGTAGGCTTGATTCTCAAATTGAGGACTCACAAGTTTGACAAGAAATAACCTAATTAATGACGATTGGATAAGATCCTCCTTCTTCTTTGAGCTCCATAGGACTCAGACGGGTATTGCCTTGGATAGTTTACTATATTTCAAGTAAAACTCAATGGTGGATTGTATTCTTCATTGCTATACTACTTATGCTTCAAAATAATTCAATTAAAGATCACTCTGTAAACATATGAGAATATCTTGATACAAAGCATCACAAGAGAAACTAAAAATGTAATAGAATAGAAAAGTGGTATAAGGACATTCATCCTTTTTTTTAGTATAACTCAAGGAAGGATAACCTTTTGATTCTCTCTCAAAGGAATCATCAATGTGTACTATACTACTTGAACACAGTCCTATCAAGATATGTGTGAACTTAAAGAAAAAAAAACAAAAATGTACTGGTAATGATAAAGTTTATGTTCTTTGAGAATTGGAAGATAAATGCAAAAACCAAAACCAAATCAGTGCCTAATCCAATGGGCAAAAAGAGTTTGAATGTAAATCCACAAGGATATTTCAAAAGAAAATACATTATAATGCCTTACAAACTACATGAAATCTAGATAGAATGCCTTACAAACTATCCTATCAACCTTATGTTGTTATCATAAAAAATCTTAAAATGAATGTCTACACTCTGAAATTGCACATGAGAATTTAATTCCTTCTTTAAAAGAAACTCATAAGCAATTAGGTTAGTTGCCTTACAACTAGTATGTTTTAGATGCCTTACAAATGAAAACATACAAGAGTAGAACACAAAGAAAAGAGACAATAACAATGTAAGATAGAAATTGCATTTTATTTTTATTGAAAATATGCCTGTATCAATACATTCAAAATTTCTTGTTTGGAGGCTCAGACACAAAATTTAGAAGTCTGCTCTGCAAAAAATTGTATTCAAAATTTTCTATTATCATTTTCTCTGAATCCTCCAAATGAGATTACAACTTGTATATATATAGCCCAACCATATTGGAATCCTTTAATGAATAAGGATGCAACAAAGCTTCAGATGGTTGGAGCCCAAACCCTAAAATTTAGAAAGGACAAAATACAAGAGAAGCCCTTAGGCGGTGGAAAGATAAATTTTTTTTGGACTTTTCTGTTCTTCCTCATTGATAATTGACACCTCGTTTGGAGATATTCTTGATAGCTTCGTTGAGTTATTACAAGATATGGTGACCACCAATTCTAGATAGCTTACACCATTCTTAATGAATAGCTATCATCCATGTGCTCTGAGGTCAGGGGTCAGATGTCTATGTGTCCTCCTCACTCTTCATCCATGATGTTGAAGTCAACTGCAATAGGATTTTTCTTCTTGGTCCTTATAAGAACATCCCATGCAGTCATCTCCTCCTCTGTCAGCCATTTAAAACACTGGATATTCTGCAACTGTACATTTTTCCTTTCCCACCTGGCATCTATAATCAATTTGACATCTGTGATAAATTTGGTCAAGTCCATCTCATCTTTTATGGATTCATCCAGAGTGGCATTAAATCTCTCCATATCTAATCCATTACTTTCATTGATGAAGGCCTCTTTCTTAGGTAATAGGAGATTAAAATCTGATCTCCATTGATCCAAACCTTTTATTGCACCATCCTCATTCTTGATCCGAGGAATAAACCTGTTGCAATCTAGGCCAAACATAACTATCCTTGCCTCAACTTGATTTTCTTTTCCCTTAAAAAAAGGCAAGATAGCCCCAATCTGATTAATCTCTTCACCAACCTATAGGACAATCTCTGGAATATCTATTCTCAAAGATTGCACAGCTGCCAATCTCTCAAAAAGTGATGCCCTAACTGACCCGGTTGTATGGTAAACACTCAAAATTGTAACAAAATTATTAAATTCTACGTCCAACTCAGAAAATTTATTATAACCGGGGTAAACCACATTTGCTTTATCTTTTACAACATTTATTCTATATTGCAAAATATCTAACAAAGCCTATAAAAATGCCTCATTTTGCTCTATCTTCCCCTGTTCTACTGATTTAGTAGCTTCTTCCCCACTCTCATTCTAATTTTCTATTTGAAGGGGTTGTTCTAGTGGTGGGGATGCAACCATAGGAGTATTTAGGATTTTTTGAGTCAAATCCTCCACATATCTTTCTAATTCCTTCTCTTTGATGATATGCACCTCCCTGTCTCTAACAAGTGCACTGTAATCTTTAAATAGGTTGTGATACCTATCTTGGAGCTGCTTTGTCTTGTCCTCATTTAGCCTTGCAAAGTGGGTAAGCACTTGTGAGATCCCAAGATCACCTGTGTTATGAATGGACCATATAATCTTATCTCCCTCCATTTGTTCTTGGACATTCAAAATAGAAGGAATCTAGTCCTTGGGGTACAAGCTCCACATAGCCAGTGCTTGGTTTTTTGAAATATATCCAAATCCCTTTATTAGGTCCCCAACCTGAGTCTCTAAGGATAACTTTAGATCAGGCTACTTTCTAATTTGATCTATAATAAATGTTAAAGCTAAATCCCAGCCAGGTACAAGCAACATGTTGCTAGCTTTAACCAACTTTCTTGCATCTTTAGGAGTAATGGTCTCTGACTCAGGGTCATAGTCCTTCAATGCTTGGAGTGCCTCATTAGGCACTTGACCATCCTTTGTAATTTGTATACCTGAAGCAACCTATTGTTGCTTATGCCACACCAGAAAATTCTTGAATTCATCAGATTTTATGAATTCATCATCTTTTAAAAAGGCATCCTGATGGATCAACCTCTCATCTTGACAAAGTGCCAATTGCAACTCTACTTCCCCAACTTCCACTTTTTGTTTTCTTTTGTCTTCTCTTATCTTCTTTCTCAACTAGTGATCATAGACCCTTGTACCAGTAAAAAGGGATCCCTCTCTATCTTTCTTCTTCTCAATTGTCTTCAATTGGGAAGGCTCTCTTACTTGCCATTTTTTCTTTTTTTGAGGAGGCTCATTAGTGTCCTAAGAACTTTGTAATTCTGTTAAATCAACAATAACATTTTCATTAGCCCCTTTCTCAAATTGAAGTGGATGGTCCAAAGCAAGGAGGCTATTCACTGAGTAACCATTGTCACTATCTTCATCACAATCTGACTCGGAGTATTTCTCCTTCTGCCTCTGCTTGTCATTGATTTGGTCGTCAAGAGAATTCACCAATGCATGGAAGTTTACCATCATTTGCTCCAATCTTTGGAGGTAAGGTAGTGTAGGGAACAAGACTTCAAAGGGAATTCCATTTTGCCTCATCTTCTTTTGATAATACATCAAGTCTTGAAACTGGTGTGCTCTTCTTTCTACCTCATCATCCTCTAAAATAATCCTGATGAGGTCTTCCTCTGGACACTCCTCATGCATGTTGCTGATCAGAATAGTGGAAGTATAAAATCTCCTAGAAATTAAAATGAAATTCTCTGTGTCCACATACCCATACAGAGGAGAACTCATTTTATATTGACCAAACTAGTCATTGACTTTATTCAGTGCATTCTTCCCTATTGTAAAGTTGAAAACTTTAAAACGTCTTGGGGTAAATGTACCCTTTCTATGTGGAGCCAGATGTTCTTTATTAGTCAACATTAATTTCCAAATGAAATCCATTATTGTAATCCTTGGTGGCACATAAAATGGGAGAACATGGGGTGGTTGGGGGCACCCATAGACTCTAATCATTGTATAAGATTTCTCATAAAAGAAATCACCCCAATTGTGATTTCCAGTCCATTTGTCCACCAATTGAAAAAGCCTCAATAACTATAGAACTTTCATAGGAAACCTAGACATATTCAAACCTAAACTCAACAAGATTGGTTGCACAATCCACCTCTAGAAGGCACATAAGTCACACTCCCTGGAAGTAAAATTCCAAGCCCAAATCCAAAATTGAATTGGATTTGGCTGACCATCCCACATCATTCTTGGTTGGAGGTACCCTAGGTCCATCATATTATATTTGTAGTATAAAATTAAATGCATTAATAGTGAATAATGCATAAATTTTGGAGTGGGCTCCTTCCTCTTCATAGCCTCAAGTCTCATATGCATCCTGTTGATGACATTTCTGATATAATCATAACCTTTACTAACATGGGGAATTTGTGAGTGTAGCACCAGCATTGAAATGTTAGAGGAAATCCTCTCCACAACACCATCTACTCCCAACACCTGGCATAATCCATAAGCTATATACTTAATATAAAAACATAGGTCATTATAAAAATACAGATTTGTCCCTGTCAACATTGCAATATAATTCCTATTGTGTCTGGGAACATGGTTCTGAATTTCTCTCAAGGCTAAGGTGGACTCCCTAATATACCTATTGGCCTAAGCTTGCAAATTAATTTAAGTGGCCATGAGGATGCATATTCCAAATGCTTTCATAAATGAATTGCTATCTAGGGTCACTAGGGATGAGCCATCAACCTTCCTTATTGTCTTAGAGAGGAGGTCATAATTGTTTTCCAATTCAACTAATAGGTTTACATCTAAGAAGATGTTTGGTACTATCAACTTTGCTAACCCTCTAGTCCAAGGGTTTGACAGTGGCACTAGACTATCTGCATTTTTATGGAAATATCTAAAGAGACACATCTCAAAGACATCACCTATCCTAGCATCCCTACAAAATTTGAGGTCATCAATAATTTTTTTATCACTAACCTTCTTATTATGAGAAGACCTAGGTAGTAGAGAAAGAAACTCATCCAAGTAACTCTCCTTTGCTTTATCCTTATCTCCCTTGCTAGTGGAAGCTCTGCTTATCGATGGCTAGCTCATTTTGTTTTGTAGATAAAAATGCTCTAACAATTCTGAACTCACTAAATTATTTTATTGCTAGAACACTTAGAAATTCTCACAATTCTCTAGCTTGGGCTCTCTAAATGCTTTGGTAAATTTGGAATGAATGGTGATTAGTTGTATATAACTTGAGGAATTGAATGCTTTAGACCGTTAAAGACTCCTGTTCTATAATTCATGTCACTACAGCCATTACTTGGCATACTCAAAACTTAATTCACTAGCTGAGAGCCAAGAAAGTGACAGGTAATCTAAATTTTATTTCCAGTGACTCAGTGACTAGACAACTCCTCATAGTCATGAAAAGACTTGGTGCTTTTTTAATATTTCTAGACATCTGGCGACTAAAGGAAAATCCTTAGTCGTAGGATGATTTTATTTCATTTCAAGAACTGGCAACTATAGTTACAAATGATAGTCGTTGAATGATTTAGCATCTTGTGAATTTATCCAAAGATCTAGCGACATTTTAAAATTTCAATTTTTTAATTCTGAGACTCAGAGACTATAGTCTATCTACTAGTCACTACAAGAATTACCTTTTATCAATTTCATCTCAAGACCTGGCGATAACCATCTTTCCTAAGTCTCATTAAATTTTTCTTTCATTGAGAGACTCAGTGACCACAGTGAGTCTCTTAATCACAACAACCTGTTGACTTTTCAAAGTTTTTCTGGAGACTACCCGACCTCATCTATTTGGAGATTTAGCAACCTTCTTTTCATTCCATGACTTTATAACAACAACAGGATCAAAATCTAATGACGGTTGCTCAATCTTGGTAGTTATGAGATGACATCACTTTTATCTAGTGACTAAGAGACAACTGTTAGATCCTGGCTTTCAAAAAGATAATCAATGATAGTCGTGTAGTCTCATGAACTTTTTCTGAGTTTGACTTTCTAAAGAGATCAAGCGACTAGGCCAATCTAGAGATCTGGTGACTGCAACGGAAATAACTATGACATATTTCATGTGGAGAATCAACGACTATAGTCAAAAATAATAATTGTTGTAGAATTTATCATTCCTTTATTTTATCTTGGTAACCAATCATGGTCAAACACATCATCAAATCCAGCAACCAGATGCAAATTATTTTTCATTTTCTTTGATCTCAGTGAACATTTAACTCTAGATCATTTAGCGATCATGCGACTGACTACACCTCTCAATCACTTAATACTTACCTTAACTCGGGTTAGATCTAGAGACCTAGCAACAAAGCGTTTCTCATGGTCATTGAAACTTTTACCACTTTTCCTTCTTATTTGGAGATCCCCTGACTGAAGGTTTTTGGATCTGGAGATTGGGTGACTATAGTTCCTTTTAAATCATTTTGAGAGTATAGTCGCTAGGTCTCATAAAGCTCATTGGGTCATTCAAAGACTATCGACTAAAAGGCATTTTTCTAAATCACTCAAAGAAAATGAATATTCTCATAGCTTAAGGAGATTGTGTGAAAAAGGGTTTCGGAAGGTCGCGAGACTTAAAGGAATATGCCAAAATCTTTAGGAGATTAAGTGACTAGCTAGCAAAAGTAAAACACGCATTCTTAAAGGGTTCATTAAGTGATTTGAAAAAGTAACAACCAAATAGAACTCAGGTGAACATTTCTAGGGCTTCTTGGATTTTCAAAGGCATTTTGACCTATCACTTAGGGTTTTCCTCAAATTTAATCAATGTTTTGAGCTCTGGGATGGAAAAAGGTAGAAGATTTTAACATGAAAATAGGGAAATCCTCAAAGAATCAAAATTTTGAAAGGAAAACTTCAAAAAAAGAGAAAACAACCAACACTTGGTTCATTGGGATCCTTAGGCACTAATAGGAGGACTTGTGCATAGCCTTCCAAAATATGATCATAAACTTCATAGCCAAGTGGATGAATCCACTTTGTCCTAGGCTCAACTACTTCCATGCATGTAGTATCTATTTCCACCATGAAGAAAATGTTGTCCTTGTATTTCTCCACTATCTTCTCAAGTATCCTGTACCTTCTTTGCATCTTGATTTTTAATGCCTTGATTTCTAGTTCCATGTAGTCCTTTAGTGTGCTCTCCGATGCTTCCTTGAATGAAATTTGAGGTAATGTAGGAATGCTCTTGTCAAGATAGACATCAGAAACTTTACCAACTATATGAAATTAAATGTAAATAATCAGTGAACCAAATCTGAATATTTTCCTCTTATCATGCTTTATGGCTCTTATGTTGTCTAAAAATTGTGCATGCAAGATCTCACATAGGTTAAACTATCCATTTTCTTTTACTATCCTTATAGCCAAGAGATAGTAGCTGCGGATACACTGCTCACTTTATTTGCATGCTAGAACTTGTATCCTAGGATCATAGCCATGAGTTTTATGTCTTTCTCCTCAATGGGCTCAATACTCATGTTGTACTTATCACTCCTCGACTTACATGCCTTCTCAAACTATTTCCTGACATCTTTAACAAATGGAAGTGAATAAGGTGAAATAGTATCCACCCTAAAATGTATGGGGGAAATATGAGATCTACTTCTAAATCCAAATTCCCAAAGGAGAGATCCAAATTGATCAACAAAAAGGTTAATGCACAATTGAATCAATCTACGAAGAATATGAAAGAGGAAGAAAACCTTATATTTCCCTATTAATAATATGTGCTTGAAATCTGAAATAATTAAAAAGGCAAGTACTAACCTCAAAATAGGACAGATCTAGAAAATGCCAATTTCTGATGTTTGTCTATAGTTTCAGACAATTCTACAACTTGTTTCAGACTGGAAATGCCAAGATGAAGAAAACCCAGAAAACTTTTATCTTTCTGACAGTAGGTAGTCTTTGACCCTAATAAAAGGTCAAAGGCTACATTAATATTTTGAAGGTCAACTTTGATTTTGTTCATAGATCTTAGAAGTTCGCCGAAAAGTGTATCCAAATCTAAGCTCAGATTCACAATTCTGCACCTGTGCCTACAAGAAAAAGAGGGTTTTTGTTGTTTGTTTGGGGGATTTTCCTTGCTCAAACTCCAATTTAGAAATTAACATTGATATTGAATTGAAATTCTAAAATGCATAAAAAAAGAAAATGAAACTTTTCACCTTGCTTATGTTGAAGTCCTTGTAGAGGATTCAAATCCTCAAATCCACAAGTAGGGATGCTCCAATGGATGTAGAATGAATGTAGGATGTCTAAAATCAATGGCATTTGATCTTCAACACCAATATTGAATGGATCTTTTCATATGAGGAGGCTTGGATAAATGTGGAAGGATGGATCTTCAAGGGGGCTCCAAAGAGATTGAATCCTTCAATGGCTAACAATGGATCTCCTTGATAAATGGATGCTTGAACACTTGAATGCTTTCTTGGATGATTGAATTCACTTTCTTTCACTTGAGATCTTGCTCATGAAATTGCTTGAAATGAGATGAAAACTTGATTGAGAGATGGATTGAAATGAGAGAGGAAGGCTTCCTTTTATAGTGATCTAGGGCACAAACCTCTAGAGAAGGCTGACATTGGGGAATTAAATTGAAGTTAACCTTAAACCCTAGAAATGGACCCATATTAAATGAAATTTAAGTATTTACCATTCTAAAACCCAAAATGACCAACCTAGAAGCGGGAAAACAAATATCTCTGAAAACTTGACACCCAAAAATCCTGGGATCCTGAAATTGGAAATCTAGGTCAAGGATGAGGTAGACCCCGCCATAGGTTAGGGTCGAGGTCATCCCTAACCTACGTCAGGGTTGAGATCAAATCTAACCCTTAAGGTCAACTTTGACCTTGAGGTCAAAGACCTTAGGACCTTAATCCAGAGTGTCCAGAAATGCATAAATAAGGTGAAATCAGGTGCAGAGAGAAGCAAAATGGGGGAGAAAGCTAGATACAAGAAAAGAATCAATCAAGGCACTTAACATGACCCTAGACTACTTACTTGGAGGGTTAAACACTCTTATCATGGAAGTGCTTCCATTTTAAGATGATAAATTAAGCCCCCACTTTAGGAAGAGTATGGACTCGATGCAAACTCTTGGTAAAGGGGATCAAAATGAAAAGATAATCTTATCATAATCCAAGAGACAAAGAGAAACCTCAAGCCCCTAGGGACTCAAGTCTTCATCAACTCCAATATCACAATAAGAGAGACATCTCTAGAGAGAGAGAGAGAGAGACAAAGAGTGTGATTATCTCACCCAATGAGAACTTATGTCCCATTGTGAACCACACAAGGAAATAGTGCAACTGGAAATATGGAATTGAACCACCTAGTGAATGTGGCTACTCACTAGTCAACCCATCAAGGATTTACCCTTAGGAATATTCTATTCCATAAGAATAAAACCAAAAACAAAAGAGATCCAGTCTTAAGGACACCTCCAACCTTAAGGGATCAAAAATATATATACTTATTAGAAACCAAATGGATCAAGAGATCCTAAAATATAAATCCATGCTTTAAGGATTAGTTACTAATCCAAAAAGGGAGAAAAGGTATCTTGAAAAATAATATATGTGTATTGAAAAGTGTGTGTTTGCAATAGGTGAGTAGAGTGTATGCCCCCACGTTAAATTCATTGCTAACACTTTAATAAGAGAAATGGTTTTAACGGAAACATAAACAACTCCACTAATTACATTTCCACATTGAGATGCCCCTAGATGAAGACACACCAAGAGAAATATCATAGAAACATACAGAGAACATGGAAGGGATCTACCTACCATGGGGTTAGTATGATCACAAGATAATATATATATGATATTATTGCAAATGAATTGAAATCATTCCCCAAAGAAAGTAGAACTAAAATCACAAAGGAGGAAATATTACATAAGATATATGAAGAAGAATCTTTTCAAACCATGACATGGAGACCAAAAAGAATCAATATATGCTACCATGTCTTGAATCCAAGAAGATTACACAAGGAAACATTTACAAATAATAGCACATTTATGATATAACATGAAACAACATATGGAAGAATAGACATACATATAGAGGAGTTGAAAAACAATTTTGATTCCTTTATCACCTTACACCAACTGAGTAACTAGGATCGTATAAAATATTCTAACAACATTTAGCAAACACATTACGGGAGAAGCACAATACAACAGGAAAAGACACAACAAAGCTACCACGAAGGACAAGTTGATCAAGCGTGCTGCCTACTCTCCCCATCTCATTTTATATCATTTAAGGAAGGTGGGTAACTCACAAGAGGGACTATATACAACATAGTAGGAATGATAGCGATTTCCAAACAAGGATCCTCTTGAGAATCATCATGTTCCATACTAGGTGTAAGTGTTAATTGTGATGAAAGCATATTAGGTAAATCAATTTCAATGTCAATAGTCTCATATCCATCATTAACATCATCAGTATCATCAAGAGTGTCTTCTTCATCCAAATTAATCAAAATAGGATCTAAGATATGAATAGAATCATTATAATCATGCATCTTAACATCATTATTAGTAACAACTTCGTCTAATACATCTTGCATAGATTTATCCAAAGAAGGTAGAGATCTTTGAAGAATAGAATTACAAGCTTTAGCATGAGCATAGTGTTTCTTACAATTTTCATTAGTAGCTTGATTAGACTTTGAATTACTTGAAATAGGTTGAGAACTAGGAGGAATAATCACAAGATCCTTCATAGGTTCTTTAGGAAGATCGATAGGATTATCAGCAATAGGAGGAACTTGATTAACAAAACTAGAAGCCATAGTTAAAGGAGGTATGGAAGGTGTAGGCAAAAGACCATGATTAAGATCCATAGGAGGTATGCTTAATTCAAGAATCTTAAGATGTTTATAAGCTTGATATGAATGGAAAAGGTTATCAGGTCGAGGAGGGCATGAACTAGGTAATGAAGGCCAAAAGAAATCAAGAGCAACACAATCTCTAGGCCTAGAAGGTTGATATAAACTATGATTAACCGTCTTCATTTTTTCATCATGGACAAATTTAAGACATTTATAGATAGGTGAAGAAACAACATGCATGGCATTCAACCAAGGAAAACCTTTCTTAACTTGAAATTGATTAGAAGTAGGAACAACAACAAAGGTAGTGTTCACAATTTTTCCACAAAGTTCAACCAGTAAAGTAATAGAACCAAATGATGGATAAAGAAAACCATTACAAGTCTGAATCCACACATCTGATGTATCATAAGAATCACGTTGTAATCTTTTATTAAAAATATTTTCTTCGGTAATAACATTGACTAAGGATGTAGGATCAACAAGACAACCATGAGTAGGTTTCTGAGAAATCCTAGCATAGATGTAAAGGGGATCATTAGGAGATTTAATAGTCTCAGAGTCATCAAAGGTAATCAAAAGTTCCCGAGGTCTTTTATTCTTACATTTTTTTGAGGTTTAGATTGAGTTTTTAATTTACGCTTAGGTTTTCATTGAGGTTGAGATTGAACTTGAGGTTGAATCTGAGGTTGAGGTTGAGGCTGAGGTGGAGATACAGATTGACCAACATGCTCTACTTGATTAACAACATGATTGAGATCATCCATCTTTGAATCATACACAATTTCCATAGCAGATGGCTGAGCAATGGTATTAGTATCATGTGTAGGTAAAGGATTCGTATAGATTTGAATGTTTTGATTAGGAGGAGAGATAGATTTGTTTCCACTACCATCAAGATTATCAATAGATAAGGCATTAGAATCAATTAAGTCTTGAACCTTATGTTTTAAAGAATAACACTTTTCAGTATCATGACCATTCTAATGGTGATATGGACAAAAATCTTTAGGATCAAATGATTTAGATGCAATTGTAGTAGGTAATAGAGGTCGAATAGGAGGTAAAGTAATCACATTAGTAGTTAACAACCTATTAATAATAGCATATAAAGATTCAGAAAGAGTAAACATATGATTTAATCAAAAAGTAGTGGATGCAGAAGTGGCATTGTGAGATGCAACAATAACTTGATCAACAACTGCATTTGCCTGTTTGTTTATCTTGACATAGTTGTTGAATTTTTTAAATTTGTTTGGATTAGGAGAAGCATCACTTTTATCAACTAGAACAGGAGCCATTGGAGTGTTTCTCTCAAATTGACTCACTTGTAATTTATAATGATGAAGTGTTGCACAAAGTTGTTGAAAAGAGGTAAATTCAGTAAGCAGAATCTTATCTCTAATATGCTTTTGCAAATTTGAAATAAACATACATTGAATATCAATATCAAGAACATGATAGGAAATCTAAGCATACAAATGCTTAAATCTACCAATAAATTCAATTAATTTTTCCTTAGTACCTTGTTTACAATGCATCAAATCAGTCAAAGACACTTGTAGTCCAATATTGTTTTGAAATTGTTAAATAAAGGCATTGGCAACTTGTGGAAAGGAATCAATAGAATAAGGAGGCAAGGAACAATATCATTGTAAGGCCTTATCATGGAAAGTTTGAGAAAATAGTTTGGCTAAAATACTATGGTGATGAGCATAATCACTACAAAGGATTTGGAATGTTTTAACATGATGAATGAGGTCTCCTTTTCCATTATAATTCTCAAGATGAGGCATATCAAGTTGCTGAGGAATAGGAGTATGAATAATGTCTTGAGACAAAGGACTTCCCATGTCACATGTAGGAATATTAAACTTATTTTGAGTTAGAGAAGCAATTTGTTGTTGTAAGGATGACACATTTTGAGCCAAACTAATGATTGTTGAATCATTGCATGAAATATGAGGAATAGAAACATTAGAAACACTAGGTACAATGTAAGAAGCTATAGGAATAGAAGACACAACTGGAGGAACACTAGGAACTATAGTTGGAAGTGGATTGGAATAAGTAAAAGGAACATTATGATATGAAGGTTGTGATGTAGGAAGGGACACATGAGGAACAGTCATAGGAATAGAGGGAACCATCATAGTCACCAAAGAAGGAGTATAGGTAGGAATACTAGGTAAAGGATTAGAAGAGGGTTCTACATTAGTGATAGTAGGAATCAACCCTAAATCTTGAGCTTCTTGAGCTAGAGGTTTAACATTTGAATTCAAGAGGTGAGTAATACCATGCAAGAGGTTAACACCTTGATCACTATCATGAAGAACTTTCTTAAGAGCCTCCATTGCTTGAATAGAATCTTGATTATGGTTCTCTTGAATAAGCCAATTACCCATTTTATCAAGTTCAGTTGAAAGTTTTTTGACTTGTTTAGGAGGAACTCTTAAAGTGTCATACTCATCATGGGATGAGTGAGAAGATTTTTTCGCCATAATAGGATTGGAATCATGAAGAATCAAATTATTATCCAGGATCCTAAGGAAAGGAGAAGAAGATTTAGGATCAAAGGCACCCATGATTCTATGACTTCATCTAACTGGAATGCTATAAGTAGGACTAAAGGTAGTAAAGCTCATAAACCGATGCAATGCAAATGAACTAAACTAACACCAAATATTTTGATTTTATATGAGATGAAAACATATAAAAGGAATCTAATACATGAAAGATCTAACACCATAAAACATAATAAAGCATCTAATTCCACAAAAGAAAGGAGAGTAAGTATGTCAGGTTCACCAAAATGAATAAGGTGAAATAGTATCCACCCTAAAATGTATGGGAGAAATATGAGATCTACTTCTAAATCCAAATTCCCAAAGGGGAGATCCAAATTGATCAACTAAAAGGTTAATGCACAATTGAATGAATCTACGAAGAATATGAAAGAGGAAGAAAACCTTATATTTCCCTATGGATAATATGTGCTTGAAATCTAGAATAATTAAAAAGGCAAGTAGTAACCTCAAAATAGGACAGCTCTGGAAAATGCCAATTTCTGATGTCTGTGTGTAGTTTCAGGCAATTCTGCAACTTATTTTAGACTAGAAATGCCTAAACAAAGAAAACCCATAAAAATTTTATCTTTCTGATAGTAGGTAGTCTTTCACCCCAATAAAAGGTCAAAGGCTACATTAATATTTTGAAGGTCGACTTTGATTTTGTTTGTGAATCTCAGAAGTTCGCTAAAAAGGGTATCCAAATCCAAGCTCAAATTCGCAATTCCACACCTGTACCTGCAAGAAAAAGAGGGTTTTTGTTGTTTGTTTGGGGGGTTTTCCTTGGTCAAACCCCAATTTAGGAATTAACCTTGAAATTGAATTGAAATTTTAATATACATAAACAAAGCAAATTGAACTTTTCACCTTGCTTATGTTGAAGTCCTTGTAGAGGATTCAAATATTCAAATCCACAAGTAGGGATGCTCCAATGGATGTAGAATGAATGTAGGATGTCTCAAATCAATGGCATTTGATCTTCAACACCAATCTTGAATGGATCTTTTCATATGAGGAGGCTTGGATAAATTTGGAAGGATGGATTTTCAAGGGGGCTCCAAAGAGATTGAATCCTTCAATAGCTAACAATGGATCTACTTGATGAATGGATGCTTGAACACTTGAATGCTTGAATGCTTGCTTGGATTATTGAATTCACTTGCTTGAAGTTGAGAGCTTGCTCATGAAATTTCTTGAGATGAGATGAAAACTTGATTGAGAGATGGATTGAAATGAGAGAGGAAGGCTTCCTCTTATAGTGATCTAGGGCACAAACCTCTAGAGAAGGCCGACATTGGGGAATTAAATCCCAATTAACCTTAACCCCTAGAAATGGACCCATATTAAATGCAATTTAAGGATTTACCATTTTGAAACCTGAAATGGCTTACCCGAAAGTGGGAAAATAAATATCTCTAAAACCCGACACCTGAAAATCCTGGGATCCTAAAATTTGAAATCTGGGTCAAGGACAAGGAAAACCCCACCCTAGGTTAGGGTCAAGGTCATCCCTAACCTAGGTTAGGGTTGAGGTTGACTTTGACCCTCAATGTCAACTTTGACCTTAAGGTCAAAGACCTCAGGACCTCAATCCAAAGTGTTTAGAAATTCAGAAATAAGGTGAAATCAGCTGCAGGGAGAAGCAGAATGGGGGGAGAAAGCTAGATACATGGAAACACCCAATCAAGGCATGTAACATGACCCTAGACTACTTAATCAGAGGGCTAAATTCTCTTATCATGGAAGTGCTTCCATTTTAAGATGATACATGAAGAATGGCGTTGGTCATAGAAAGTATGGTCATCTCATGAATGAGATCAATTGATATATGAACAGGGACTTCTCCAATCCAAGGCAAATCATCATGAATCCTGCTAAGTAATATCTTGATCCCTTATGACTCATAGAATTCATACGTAGTTGCATACTCTATGATAGAGTTATTTGTAAAGTGCGTGAATTCATCCTTGAAAGTGAAGTCTGGATTAACCATTGATTCAATGTGTGACCTTATCTTGTCTAATCCTACAGGCTCCTTCTTACAATAGATGTAAGCACGAATATCTTCAACATGTATAAATCCCATTAGAGTTCTATAAAATGCTCCTTCTAAATCATATAGCACTAACTTAAATGGATGCTTCTTAAATACATATCTTTTCCTTTATGTGACATCAAAGACTACTGGAGTTGCCATTACGTACTTGCTTCAATGCTTAAGTAGGGTTCCAAAGGGTTTCTAAAATGACATGCCTGAGCTAGGGTTCTACAATAATTTTAACACTTCTTTGCTAATGAAACAACATCAATCCTTCAATACTTGCTGCTATGATCTCATGTGCTCTCCAAAGGCTTGATCTTGAATGAAAAAGTGAAGATAATGGATCTTTGGTGACTAATAAATCAACTTTCTACAATTAATGCTTGTCATTGTAATATAGATTGTAAAACTGAATTTCAATCTTAGTTCTTTCTATCAATCAGGCTGTGTGATCTTGCATACTACATCAACTAGCAACCAAAAAACTAAAACCAAAGGTGCATACTCAGAGGGTGAGTATACTAGCCGTGTAGGGGTCTAGAGCTTATCTAGCTCCCCCTATGACTATGAGGGTCATTTATCCAGAAGTAGAAGGTGTGTCCATTATGGATTCATCCACTACTTTGTCACTACAATTATATTTCTTTACTTCCATCTAGATCTTACACGCATCTTCTATAGCTTTCACAAACTTGACTTCTCCATATTCATCCAATATTGATGCTTGAGACTTATTGGGTCTTTCTTGCCTTTGCGCTTGTGATTTAAAAAACTTTGAGATATGTCCAACCTTGTTACAAGAGTGAAAAATGACTAGAGGCCTTATATTCCTTGGCACATTGATGTGAGTTATCATACTACATTATCTAGCTATGTGACCATTATAATTGCATATCTGACATGTGATGTTCTGAGGGATTCTAGAATTTTTTTGTGGTTGATTTCTCTGATTGTGTTGTGTCTGATTTCTTTGATTTAATCTACAATTCATAGCTCTATGACTAAATTTATTGCATGAATAATAATAACCATTGAAAGGTCTTACGTCTTTACAATCTCTTGCTATATGTTCATGCTTGTTACAAGCATAACAAGTTCTATTTACTAGCTTGTGTTCATCTTTAGATGGTTCTACTTTAGCTTCAGTATGATTTTTAGTCTTCTTAGCTTCTGTAGATTCTTCTGGTGCTTTCAATATTTCTTGCATTGCATTGATTTGAATTTGTGCATCATTGAATCCAATACCACTGGAATCTCCTTTTATCCTTTGTGCATATATCTGAGAATCTAATAGATCAGTACTTGTGTGCAATTTTTCAATATGATTCTTTACTTCTATCAATTTAGATTCCATCTTTTTCTTGATGTTTTATAACTCCAAGATTTTCATGTTTTCTTGCCTAAGTTCTTCATCCAACTGTTTGTTTTCTTTGATCTATTCTTCATAGGCTTCTTGATTATTAGTTAACTTTTCATCCAAATCTTCAATCTGATCCTTCAAAGATGTGTTTTATTCATTCATCTTTTTGACCATTTTTTCCAAATCATTGGTTGAACAATCTTTCAAATCTTTTCTTAGTTTCTTGATGAATACTTATGAGCTACTGACCTTCAATTCCAGTTCTTCAATTTCCTTTTCAAATCTGTCAAGATCTCCAAGAGGTACTTCAATATTTTTCTTCAGATGTTTCACTTCAGTTGTATCCATGATCTCCTCAAATGGTTAAACTTATCTTTAGAGGACCAAAGCTCTGATACCAATTGTTAAGAATGGGAACTTTGAGAGGTGGGGATGAATTAGTATTCTATAATTAATGATTTTCTGATTCTTGAAACTTAGCCCAAATAGTTAAATACTAAAATGAATAGTAAAGAAAATGAAACATTCAACCATAACACAACATATTTTTATGAGGAAACCTTGGCTAGAGGAACACCCCTGTGAGAATTAACACCCATGAATAATTGTATTAGTCTTATGAACTTGTTGTTAGGAATGGGAACACTAAGAGGGGGGGGGTGAATTAGTGTTCATTATAATTTAACTTTTTACTTTAACCTTTATGCTGAACTTAAATGCTTAAGTACTAAATTAAACATTCACATAAACATGAAACATGAAATCAACACATGACACCAAAATGGTTATGGGGAAACCCAAATAGGTAAAAACCCCAGTGGGACTTGATACCCACTAATATTCTACACTAGTGTTTTGTGATCCTTGTTAGAAGATCCTTTACCCTATTAGGAGTACCTTTACAATGCTTTAAGTGCAATAGACCTTGTTAAGGGTCAGACCCTATTAGGATTCTTTTACAATGATCCCTATTAGGGGAGTGGAGTCACTATCCTAGAGCTCACTACTCAAATGGTGAAGGCTACAACCTTCTGGTCCAGATACACACTATATCTGCAGGTGAACTATTCACTATGACACTGCTTGTCAGATTGGTTCCTTTGGTGCACTGATGCTTTGACTTCTAGAAAATATCTAATACATCTTATGCTAACTTCACATACCTCTGCTCTAGTTATCACAACTCTATTACAACTTCCATACCGAATACAATGGGTGCACCTTATATTTATGCACTCATACAAAATACATAAATAGGTCAGCCCTAAACAACACTTCCAAATGAATTGGCTTAAGCATTCTTAAAATTACACATATGACCATGTCAAAAACCTAAATACAATAGGCACATGACCTTTACAATATTACATTACAATTGAAAATCAAAATGCTAACTGTCGGCTCCATGCTCTGTTCTCTACTGGCACACACTGGCTGTGCAACTTCAACTGACTGTAACTTTCACATCTTTGTATATCTACTTATGTGCTCATAGACTAAGCATAAGTATACTCTAAAAAACTTAAATTCTAGGGTGCATACCATAATTCATCCGTACACATGTGCAATGATGCTCTGAGCTACTGGAACTTTGTATACTATCCAGCCTTCAACACTTAACTAAATTCTGATCTTTACACTAAGTGCGTTGACTCCAAACTACTATATGACTTTGTTTCCATAATGAAAACACTATATCAAGACATATACTTTAGTATAGACAACTTGCCAACAATCTCCCCCTTTGTCATTGATGGAAACAAAGGAATATGGCCAAGTTGCTAACTGTCCCTTAATACAAAAACTTTTGTCTACTTGTCTTTTATACATTTTTATACAGAATCTTATATCTCCCTATACATATATATACTCCATATTCTATAGACAACTCCCCCTTTGACATTAATGACAAAGGTGCACAAAAGAAAAATTGTATCTATACATACTCACTGAGGGAAAACATCCGGATATGCAATCTTGAGGTTCTAGATCTCCTTCTTCCAAAAGGTTATCAGAGAGTTAACTATCTGGAGATGAGTGCATAATGCATATTGAAGCTTTTCCATCGACTCCAAGTCACTGATGGGACCATGATCATAAGTTACCATGGTGGCATCAATCTCCTTTATATTCTAATTGAGGATGTCTAAAGAGGGTGCAAGACCATTCCTCAAGTGAGTCTATCTGGACCTTATCCTTGTTATCTCTTTTACTTCCTTCTCAATCTTGTCTATCTGTCCTTGCTAGACATTGTTGCACATATTCACATTAGTGGATTTTTCTGTCACTGAATTCTTCACTTGCTCAATCAAAGCTTCAGCCTCTTTTATCTTTTTGAAATGATCATTGGTTAGCTTGTCTTGATCCATGCATGTTGTAATGATCCTTCTTCCTTCATCAGAAAATTCTTTCAAGGAAGCTTGACCAAAATTAAGAGAATTCAAGTCTAGTGAAAAGTTTCTCATCAACTCATTCAGTCTCTTCTTTAAGTACTTCTCTTCTGCTACTATGGATGCAGATTATTCTAGGTTGGAAAAATTACTTTTGAAATGTGAGAGGACTGAACTCACATCATCAACCGAATGTAATTTTAACACTTTCTTATCCTCTAGCAGCAAACTGTTCAAAATATTCACTAATTCTATTAGGAGAGGATTCCTCATAACTTCTTTCTCCTTTGCCTTCTCCATAGCTAGGACACTGAACTTAATCAAGTCTTCTTCTTTCCAGGAGTCTAAACTACTTGTGTCAGGTGTCAAACTTGACAACAATGCTGAGGTTGGAGTGATGGGAGTGCTATCCATCACTTCTTGTTTTACTTTTGCAATATCAACAGAAGTATTTTCTTCTTTCTTTTCTATCTCTTCTTCTTCTCTCTTATCACATACATCTTCTGTGAGTACTTCTTCTTGCTGAGTGGGAGGTGTATTGCTACATAAGATTTCAGCTTCTTCAGTACTAATAAATGCTTCCTCAAACTTGTCCAAATCCTTATCAATAGCCACCATGGCTATCTCCACATTATATATGATGATGGTCCTACCTTCGTGAGATTTTGAGATGGGCACAAACTTGTCTGCCTCTTTTTGAGTTTCTGCTATGGGTGTTGAGTCTTGAGGACCTATCACTGGTATATTGAAGGTCTCTATTTCTTTGTCTTGTTTACTAGGTGCACGAGTGATGGGCGTAGTAGGTGGTTTTATCTGTTGTTCTAATAACACCTTTTCAAAGGCCTTCTCTATTTCCTTCATTATCAGCTCATAGTCTTTGTTCATAATATGAATATTTCTCATCTTTTTCCTTAAGTGCGGCTTCACCAAATTTAATATCAGTGCCACTTCTTCTTTAGAACATACTGGCATAGTATCTTCTAATACTATTTTTCTGATCCTTAGATCTTCTTCATTTGCTTGTCTCTTTAGGTTTTCTAAAATATCCCATACTTTATCTGGAATGGAGGTTTTCAACTCAAGGACTGTCTTCTTGAACTTGATCATGTGTTTGACAATCATACTATGTATTTCTGATTTGTCAATCTCACTGTATGTGTCATAATACTTCTCTACTTGATCAATTCTGCCTTCCTCAACAATTCTTGCATTCAAAACTTTAAGGCTTGGTCTGAATCCTATCTTAGGAGGTGCTTGAATGTTTTTCTTTCTCCTTGGTGCTCATGAGGATGGATGACTAGTGCTAGCTTCTTTCTTCCTCTTGAATATAGGCTTATACTTCGGAGGAGTGGCAACATCAATAGTGTCTATGGGCGCAAAAGGAGTATTATCTTATTTACCCTTCTGATTGTAATCTGATTCAGTTTTTATATTCTTCAACTTAGGATCTTCTTGTTCTTCTTCTGCTATTGCGCCTTTCAATTCTAGGGAAATCTTTTCATCCCTTTCTTTATCAAGGTCTTCTTGAGACACACCATGAATTCTCAAGATCTCAGAAGTGACCTTTGCAACCTTTCTTTTAGTTGTAGCACTGATAACTGAAGTGAATCTCTAATAGATTCAATCTCCAAGACTTCACAAAAACATCCAAGGCTCTTTCTACTCTCCTATCACTTTGAATTTGAATGCAATGAGCAATCAAATGACTTATGTGTACTTTAAAGTGAAAAATATGCCATTAATGCATGTCGCGTAAACCAAGCTATCACTTCAATATTTCTAACTCAAGCTCCTCTAACAATCGGCATGTGTGCTTTTGCATCAAGTTTCCTATACACTCCAAAAGCTTAAGACCAAAGGCGCATACTCTAAGGTTGAATATACCAGCCACGCAGGGGTCTAAAGCTAAATTAGCTCCTCCTATGACCGTGAGGGCCATTCATGTAGATGTAGAGGGTGCCTCTACTAGGGATGCATCCAAAACATTCTCATCAGCTTTGTGCTTTCCTTTTGACCAAATCAAGCTCACATCCTCTGAGGCTTTCACAAACTTGACTTCTACTTCAGGATTGAAAACTAGTTCTTCGATCTTTTTAGGGCTTTCCTAACCTTGCGTCCTTTATCTACAAAACCTTAAGATATGTCCAACCTTGTTACAAGAGTGACAAATGAATGGAGGTCTATTATTCCTTGACACATTGACTTCAGTCACCATTATACATGTTTTGGCTAAGTGATCATTATATTTACATATCTGACATGTAACATTATGAGAACTTCTAACATTTGTCTGATTCTGATTTCTTTGATCTTGTTGAGTCATGTTCTTCTTAATAGTCTTGCAATTAATAGATTTATGACCAAATCTATTGCATGAATAATAGTAGCCATTAAAAGGTCTTACCTCTGTATAGTTTCTTGCAATGTGTCCATGCTTGTTACATGCAAAACAAGTGTGTTCTACTTGCTTACACTCATTTTTAGGAGGACCACCATTGTCTTTTGTTTGATCTTTAGTCTTCTCATCATTAGTAGAGTTCTTTTGCGAATCCTTTCTTGCTCGCATATTGTCAATCTGATTTTGTACTTCATTGTATCCAATGTAGCTAGTGTCTCCTATGATTCTTCTTGCATACAACTGAGATTCTACCAAATCAGCACTGGTGTGTAATTTGTCAATATGATTCTTTGTCTTTTTAAATTTAGATTCCAAGCTCTCTTTGACATTCTTTAGCTCCAAGATTTCTAAGTTAGCTTCCCTTAGTTCTTCATTGAGTTGAAGGTTCTCCTTGACTTGTTCATTGTAGACATCTTGATTGTTCATGAGTTTGTCATCAAATTCTTCAAGCTGACTTAATAAGGATGCATTTTCTTCACTCAACTTCTTGACTTTTTCTTCCAGTTCACTGTTAGAGCATCCTTTCAAATCCTTTCTTAGTCTTTTGATAACTAATTGAGCATCACTGACTTTTTCTTTTAGTTCTTCAATTTCTCTTTCTAAATTGTCCAGGTCTTCAAGAGCAACTTCAAGATTTTTCTTCATATCTACTTTTTCCATGATCTCCTCAAGTGGTTAAACTTCTTTGCTAAGGACCAAAGCTCTGATACCAATTTTTAGGAATCAAAACACTGAGAGGGGGGGGGTGAATCAGTGTTCACTGTAATTTAACTTTTTACTTTAACCTTTATGCTAAACTTAAATGCTTAAGTACTAAATTAAACATTCACATAAACATGAAACATGAAATCAACACATGACACCAAAATGGTTATAGGGAAACCCAAATAGGGAAAAACCCCAGTGGGACTTGATACCCACTAATATTCTACACTAGTGTTTTGTGATCCTTGTTAGAAGATCCTTTACCCTCTTAGGAGTAGCTTTACAATGATTTAAGTACAGTAGACCTTGTTAAGTGTCGAACCTTGTTAGGAGTCTTTTACAATGATCCCTATTAGGGGAGTGGACTCACTATCCTAGAGCTCACTGCTCAAATGGTGAAGGCTACAACCTTCTGATTTAGAAACAAACTATATCTGTAGGTGAATTGTTCACTATGACACTGCTTGTCAAATCAGTTCCTTTGGTGCGCTAATGCTTTGACTTCTAGAAAATCTCTAATACATCTTATGTTGAATTCACATATCTCTTCTCTTCTTATCAAAACTCTATTACAACTTCCATACCAAATACAATGGGCACACCTTATATTTATGCGCTCATACAAAATACATAAATAGGTTGGCCCTAAACAATGCTTCCAAATGAATTGGCTTAAGCGTGCTTACAATTACACATATAAACATGTTGGCAACCTAAATACAATAGGTTAATTACCTTTACAATATTACATTACAATCGTAAATCAAAATGCTAACTGTCAGCTCGATGCTCTATTCTCTGCTGGCACACACTGGCTATGCAACTTCAACTGACTGTAACTTTCACATCTTTGCATATCTACTTATGTGCTCATAGACTAAGCATAAGTATACTCTAACAAAATTAAATGCTAGGGCGCATACCATAATTCATCCATACACACATGCGCTGATGCTCTGAGCTACTGGAACTTTGTATACTGTCCTGTCTTCAACACTTAACTAAATTCTGATCTTTACACTAAGTGCGCCAACTCCAAACTCCTCTGTGACTTTGTTGCCATAATGACAACACTATATCAAGTCATATACTTCAATATAGACAACTTTCCAACACTTGTTAGAGTTCCTTTTCCCTGTTAGTAGCAATCATTACAAAGTTGAATACAATGACTCAGTTAGGAGTCTTGATAGAACAAACCCTGTAAGGGGTGGAATGTGTTGGTTCCTCAAACCGGGCTTTATGGTTTCATAAGAAACCAATAAATATATGGATTTTAAGGATGGGTTAGATCCAAATATTGAGTTCTAAGATGATTGGACTAACTATAGGGACAAGACTACCCTCTGCACTTCTGGCTCTACAAAACTAAAGAGGGTGCTCCAAATCTAGTAAAACAAAACTTATTTCACTAATCATTGACTGGATTTAAATATAACTGATGGATGGTAAGAAAATACTAAATGAGAACTACACATTCATTGATTATCCATTACCATAAGATGATACAGAATAGGTAGGTCACAATACTTCGTATAAAATATTTGAGTACAATAGAACCTTACCAAGCATTGAGTTCTATAAACTAGCTTCACTGCTGGCTAGTGCCTTATCCATTGGGCAACACCCTCACTACAAAATTGAAATACATAGATAAATATATTGAACTTTGATGACCGTATCCTCTGAAAATGCTATAACCCTATGGTGGATTTTATCAAAGGACTCCTAAATTCACACTACCTACTAGTATCCTTATGCAAACTTCAAAGAATTAGTGCTATATCTAGAGCCTATTTAATTTGATCCTAGATCAAACCTGAAGAATATAAACACATAACTCAAACAAAGAACACACATAGGAGAGATGTAAACCCTGGATTTTATTCAAAATGCTATATCATCATGTATACACAAAGTGCTTTAAAATGTAAACCATCTGGATATTTAACTGAACCAACAATACTTGCTATTATGAAAAGTTGGCCTAATGCAGTCTACTGTATCCTAGACTAAGAGAAAAATCATCAATCGATGTTCTGATACTAAACAGAAGAATAAAACTACATCTCCTACCCAACCCACAGAACACTTGGGACCAATTCTTAGAAAATTCATAGAGAATTAGGAACCCCTCCAATAATGAAAAGATCTACCATGTATACCCCTCAGGAAAAGACCTAAAATATATTTCTACCATGACACCTGTTACTTCCAGAAAGACAATTCTACAAACAACTTCTTTTCCCACCAAAATCTGACCTCGGAGACAAAAGCTCTTACTGCTCTTTCTTGCTTGCTCAAAATTGATTTTCGATGTTGCTAATGAAACTATCATTTCCTTCTATTTCCAACGGTATATTATACTCATGTTCAGGCAAAAATTGAACCTTCAGCACCATTTTCAATTTCCAGCTACTGACACATTAATCAAATTTGAAATTTTCACATAGTTTGGACTTTAACAATTCTACACAAAGATTTAAATCTGGTGGGTCCCACCTATGCCATGTGGCACCATTGGATTGGTCCTACAAACCACATCATCACCACCTCATCGAGCTAACCACCACATCACTAGTTGTCCAACTTGTCACTCTCTGGTTGGCCTGTCGCTCTGCTCTACCACCTCATCAGGTTGCCACATGTCAGCCTCTCACATGATGGCAAGGGCTGATTTTTCTCCTTGTGGTCATGTGACCACTGTCAGATTATGGTGCATATGTCAAGGTCATCAAATTTTCCCTCTTTGACTACTCTGTCACCACTCTATGCTAGGTGTCACATCCCTATTTATTTGCTAATCCATCTGGGCATCTAAACTGCATCACATCACCAGGTCACCGAAGTTGCCATGTGTCACCCTATCACATGATTGCAAGGGCTGAATTCTCTCCTTGTAGTCATGCAACCACCCTTGATCTCATGGGCACGTACCTCAAGGCACAGACCCTGTGCAATCACACTCTATCAAAATTACTTTACTAGCATGTGGGATCCACTAAGTTGTCATCATACTTGTCGCTAGCTGGATGCTTTAGTTTCCACGCTCGCATGAGGATACTCCATACTCGCATCCATTCTTTGACACCTCTATACTGTGCATTGTGGTATTTGAAGATTATCTCCTCCTTACCCACTATCAATGTGGGATTAAATCTCAATGTTTTAATTAAATTTATCTTCATAATTTATCCTTAATGCGTACCCAGCTGGGCCCACCACATTCAAGAGGCCCCATGGCTCAAAGTCCTCATTCCTCACTTTGCAATCATCCCAAGCGCATTTCCTTTTAAACATGTTATTCATACAAGGTTGGGCGCGTGTGCAACTAAACACCATAGTGCATCCCAAGGTTCAATGGCCCTCTTAACACCTGCGTGCAAGCCTCTTATCTTTCCTTAGGGCCTGTGACCAACATCCTATGCAATGCATACTCTTTATTATGTTTAGTGTGAAAGATGTCACGGAGGGAAGGGCAACAGCAACAACTATCCACAAAAACTCATGCCTACATGTGAAGCATAGGCCTCACGCAATACACTCCATTTGAATGTATCTGGGTGTCTCATTTGTGGGCAAGGAAATCTCCATGTGCCATCTTTGTCTATGCTCAGGAGAGGTGTCTATAAACCTTGGTGCACAACACCCTTCCTTTTTTCTCATGCGGCCCTCATACCAAATGGAGGGAAACACAACATGAGGAAAGCTAATGCAAACTCCCTCCAAAGCTCACACAAGCCCCTTCAATCCATGTTCGGGCTCCCTGGCCTTGCGTGGAAAGTCAAAAGTGCTACTGGAAGGCTCTGGCAGCCTCATGGAGGCTCACGCACCTCATCCTAAACACACATACTTTTCCTCTAAAAACCCTACTAACAACACACTTCAAAAAAGAAAAGAAACTTACTTATTTTCTATGGTCTACTAGCTTTCACACTAGTTGCAAATTTTGCCCTAACATGCTATAACTAGTGTCTTATAATTCATACGCTAGCCTCCTTTATTGCATGTGTGAGCCTCTATTCTTCATGCAAGAAGCCTTTATTCATTTACCACTTACATTGGCAGCATGTTCCCTTTGCATTTGTACATAGACCCTTGTTTCAATATGCTGGTTCTGTTTACTAATGGACTGGCAGCCTTTAAAAGCAATGCCAATTTCTTTTTCATTGAACAAGTTGGAAGAGTGCACTTATAATAACTCTGAAGCTATTCACTACCTTTCACATGCTTTTACCCATACTTCTACCAATTGTATCCATCTTCATATGGTCTCTCTGCCACTGTCAAAGGAAATGACACATTTTGATCAACTTCTGAATTGTGTGCTCGCATATTGGAGCCTTATAGTTTGGTAGACTATGAGCCATGCAAGGACAAAGAAGAGCAGACTGTTGAATGCATAGACTAGCTTTCATGATCATATTATTTAGCTGATGATTATCATAAGAATCACCCAGAGATGGGTCCATAAGCTCTTGGAAGTTCCCACTATCAATCAATGGCTTTGCTTGCATAAATTTCATTTAATCTTATAAGATTCAATGGTCAATCTGAAAATGTCAGAACTGTATTTGGTATTCTTAAAAATTAGGTTGTGTTGTTTCCACTTGACTGAGGCATGCACAACACCCCCTAATCTAGTGTGTGCATTCTCCTCCTAGTGTGTCAAGTAATGCAACAAATGGTGCACACACAATCCTACCAAATAGTGCGCCAATATTACTAAAAGGTGTGCGCACTTTCTTTTCATGGTGCAATTTTCAAACTCGGCTTGAAATTCTTGTATGTTATTATTTATAGTTTTTCCTACAGCTCCAAAAATGGTTGTCTAATCTTCAGGGGAAAACTCATGTCATGAATCAAGTTTTCTTTGGATATCCATAACTTTAGCAATGTTTGCAATAGTAAAAGGGTGTTGACCCTCACAAATTTTAAGAGAGAATAATGTTGAAGCAAGACCATTTCCATAGGAGAACATTAACACCCTTTGACCTTCCAGTGACTTATTCTTGTTATGTATAATGGAGGCATATGCAGCATAAAGAGATGTCGTATACATGTTTCCCACTAGCTTTGGTAAGAAGGTTGATGGCTGAACTTTTGCATCATACAGTGGCTTTGCAACCTGCTGAGAAACCTTTCCAAGTTCACGGCTATTTTAGCTCTCTTCTTTAGACAAGCTAGCCTCCTATAGGCCAAGTAGATCCCTCAGCATAGATTGCGCTATCTGTAATTACAACAAGACCATATCATGATGCCAAAGAGGAGATGCTAGACAATTGTCTAATTCTTTTCATGGAATTTGCCCTTCATCACCCATTTGTTGATCCATCCGATATGAAGACCCAAATGTGCACCACTGACTCTCTAGAGAATCAAGTTATGGTTCAATTCTTTTCTCCATGTTATCCTTGGTTATTGACCATAGTCAACATTTGTCAACTTCTTACCAGTATTTCACTAGTTAAAATAATGAGGGAAGATGGACCCCAAGCGGGTTCGGCCTAAATTTTTTTTGAATTAAAACAACCGGCCTTAAAAATGATCTAGAACGACTGGTGCTTGCAACTAGATCCAATCTGGACAACTGAAAACCTTTAAAAGCTTCAACTTTTATTACTTCGCCAGTCACCAAAATCTAAATAAAACACCCTCAGTCGCGCCATTAAATCACTGATGAAAATTAATCCCTGGAAGTTGAAAGTTGGCAAGTACAAACTTTGTACTATAGAGAAACATCCTGTCAGACAGCTTTGCCTAAAGATGAACAGGGCAGGAGATTTTAAAAGTTGAAATCACCTATTCATAATTGTACAACAAACACAAACTAGAATCACTGCAAATGACCTTGGAAGGAGATGAATAAAAAATATTAAATGGTGAGCTGAAAGCGAGCCACTAAATTTGGCCAAAGAATCATATGCAAGGAATGCAAGGAATCAATCACCATCTGAAAACATGCGTCTAACATCAAGTTACAAATTTCTAAAAGTGGCTACTTTGTGAAGTCAATCCTGCCAACACTATCCAATTCACACAAATCATGTCCAGAACTGGCCTAAAAAACTCACCCACTGAAACTTTCATGAACCGGAAACTTGGAGACCAATTTACTTCCATACAAAGTACATGAATCCATAATTATCTTACCCAAAAGATCAAGTGGTGAAATGCAATTAACCACCAAAGTCATCTTGCTAGGAAAATTCAAAATTAAAATAGAAAATTATGCAAATTGGGTTTAGAATTAGCTTAGGAAAGTGGCCAGATGGATTGGTAGACCCTCAAAAATCTTCAAGAAAGTACACTTCCAGGTCTACAATATGGAACAACTTTCAATTTTACTTGACCTTGAACCGGGTGCAAATTAGGAAGCTTCAAAGTAGGCCACTCAGAAAACTGAACTATGCACTCTTGGATAAACTTAGCAATTTGCAAATGGAATATCTCTGGCAAACACGCTAAATGGGCACATGGGGGGCTGAAAATTTACATGAAAAAACTCTCTCATTCCTATAGGATGATGCAACAACCCACATGTTATGACCAATCATAGGAAAAAAAATGCACTCATCCGAAGTAGGCTTCTCAGTGAAAATCTGAACAAACATTTAATGCAGATTTTAGGGAACACCTCCAAAAGACCACTTCAAAAACTTATCAGATCTGAAAGTTAGGACCTCCAACCTATTACATATTTCAAATGATAGGTGATGAACACCCTATCCAAATGATGCATCATGAAACTCAATAGGCCCTTTTATCCGTGCATTCAAACTAGGCTTCCCTTTGAAGACTTTCGAAGTGTTGATCTAACACTTGGAGAAAATTTTCAAAATATGGACTCAAAACATATCCTAGATTTTTTGAGCTCCAATAGTGGCTCTATCTAGGGATGCATGCCCCTTGCGAGCATGTAGAGAATTTAGGATCTTTGGTAGAGAAGACCACTCAAAAGAAAATCAAACTTCTCGCCCTTTCTTCTCAAAACTAGGGAACTTTATTGAAATAAACACTCCACACAACTGAAAGAAAAAAAACTATACAACAAGCACACCATGTACAAATTTCCCAAAGCCATAAAACTAAAATCACTTCTTACCTCTATCAAACAATTGATTTTCATCTTCATTGATCAAAGGTGGACTGAAATTATTACTTTTGCCAACACAATCAAACATGTTGTCATGAATTGTCAGCACATCATATGGAAAATAATCAGCACCCCAACTATCATTAGGCATTTGGGAATTAGTGAAGCACAGAAAGTGTTGATCATTTTGTAACAAAGGGCTGTCACACCCTTTTAAAATTCTAACCAGCTGAGGAAGGAAACATTCCGGCTCAACTTCAAAACTTGAAACAAGCTGGCTTAATTTTTCATATGCTTGAAAATCAAAAAGGAAGTTTTGAAATTCAAACCCTTGTACATCACACAAGTGCTCAGGAAAATCACTATGAACTGCAACTTGTGGATTCAGATTTAGTTTATTTCAGGAGACATTTACATGTTGAATTTGAAAAAGAAAATATTCATATTTTGCCTGACAACTGACATGTCCTTGCTGATTTTTTTTAATGTCTTCTAAAAATAGAACATCAATACTTTTTACATCCCATTTTTGGATAAAAGAACATACCTCTGGCTGAAGAAAATGTTCTGATATAGAATTTGAAACCTCTTTCAACTTTATATGAAATGTTTCAAATTGTGGCTCTAACAAACCAGTATCTAGCCCATTGTTTATGTCATCCTTTCGACATATTTCTTCTTGACATAATTCACTATTACAAGGTAAATTGTCAACACTATTAACCCCCTCTTGATAAAACACTGACTCAAAACCATTAACAATATACAAATCATTAGTGTCTATATCAAACATGCTAACAACCATTTTTGATTTAATTGCAAATTGAGCCATCATGGTTTCATATTTTGGCTCATAGAAGCCTTAATCCATCTTAGGATTAATAACTTCACATGTCAGATCAAAAGATGAAAGCATACAAACTGAAAAATTAGTTTTATCTTTATTATTAGCTGAAACAAAGGAATTCATTATTACTTTAGTCAAATCAGCTTCTTCAAAATCATCTTTAACACATGATAACTCCTTATCTTTTTTACAAGGCTTCCTGTAAACCATTTCCTTGTCTTGAAGAAGATCAAGGTCATTGTGGCTCCATGAGTCCTCTTCTTCACTATCGGCACTACTAGAGTCTGATAGAATCTCATTATTTAGAGATTTATCATCATCTGATGAAAGATTTTCCCCCTCTTCATTTTCAAAACTTGGCTGCAAATAATTTTTCTTTACAACCCCATAACTAGAAAAACTAGTTTCAAACTTACTAGGTGTGTAACCTTTGTATATGTCTATCTCTGCATCAAATACATTCTACAATACTTTATTAACCATGCTAACTCCCACATGAGGGACAACCACATCTTGCTGAAAACATTCTTCATTTCATTCTAAAGCATAATTTAAAACATGGTTATTAGGATCAATAGGGATATACCTTGAAACTGATTTTTGTTTCTTGACACACACCCATTCATTTCATTTGATTCATTATGACAACAAACACCAGCAGATAGAAATCCTTTGGTGATCCCATATTTCAAGTTATTTTCTATATCCATTGTTGTCATAAAAGCCTGGTGTAAAGTCTTTGGCTCTTTGTTTCTTAGTAAGAAACTCATTTTTTTACCAAAAGCACCCAAATAAAGTATCAGACATATTTGATCATTGGGCCTACAACTTTTGGGAATATCATTTAAAGTTTTGGCAAATCTAATGTTGAACAATGGAACTAACTCTTCTTTTTGAATCTTGATCTCCATCAATTTGTTTAACACAGCACTTTCCCCTATTCTTTCAGCAAACTACTCCGTGAAAGATGAATTGAAATCTTCTCATGCAGAAATAGAACCTGCTGGCAAGGAGTAGAACCATTCTCTACCATCTTCTTTGAAAGTCTGAACCAACAACTTCATGAAGATGTCTTCATGAAAAACTTTGAAGTCTCCCATTAGATCAATAAATTATTGCAAATGTTTACATGTTGAATCTAATTTTTTCCCTTTAAACTCTTGTAGATGCTTCCTAATCTTAGCAGGAATTTCATTTGAGAAACCAAGTATGCCATCAAAACATAATGGTGCATACCTTTGTACAGAAAAGCTTCTACACGAATCTATTATGGGCTGCACTTTACTTAATGAAATTTTAAAATTCTTATTACGAACAACTTATGCAGCCATAAGGATTCTTCAAGTCATACATACTCCTCCAAGACATGACCAAGATTTTAAACAAAACTGGAGAAATATGCAGATCCACAATATAAAATCTTTTGTATGGTGACTTCTTCACCCAATAAGGATCATGTAAATACACAAATTACAAAATGAGAAATACCTTGTGTTTCCTTTTGAACTCTTGTTTTTTATTTGGCTGAAAATATAACAGATCTTAGAGCTCACCTTGTAGCTCCATCAAATTCTTTTCATGTAGAGTCGCCACCTCCTTGAAGAGGAAAATAATTCACTTATTCACAATCTTTTCCCAGCCGACAACAAAACTTTACCAGGATCTTCTTTTTACACACTATTTACTAGAACTATATACATCATATTTTCTATTCTAAACTTGCACTAATCAAATAGAGAACTCTCAAAGTCGCCACTCACAACTTAGTGAAATAATATTTAAAAAAATTTAGATCTGACTCTATACTTCAATCATAACCACTGGATAGATAAATAAGTAGGCTAGGAGTCTAGCTCTACTCATACCCATGTTATTTAAACTTAACTATAACACTAGAGATATCAAACTGGATCTAACATGACTTTTGCATTTCTATTCCCTAGTAGAGTTGCCATTTTGTTGGTTCCTCAAACTGGACTTTATGCTTTCATAAGCAACCAATACATCTATGGATTTTAAGGATGGGTTAGATCCAAATATTGAATTCTAAGATGACTGGACCAACTATCACGACAAGACTACCCTCTGCACTTTTGGCTCTACAAAACCAAGGAGGGTGCTCCTAATCACTGACTGGATTTAAATATAACATATGGATGGTAAGAAAATACTAAATGAGAACCACTCATTCATTGATTCTCCATTACTATAAGATGAGACAGAATAGGTAGGTCATAATACTTCATAGATTTTTGATAAATTTGTATCAAATGTTTGGAGTATAGTAAAACCTTACGAAGCATTGAGTTCTATAAACTAGCTTCATTGTTGGCCAGTGCCTTATTCATTGGGCAACACCCTCACTACAAAATTGAGATACATAGACAAATATATTGAACTTTGATGACCTTATCCTCTGAAAATGCTATCACCCTGTGGTGGATTTTATCAAAGGATTCTTGAATTCGCACTTCTTACTGGTATCCTTATGCAAACTTCAAAGAATTAGTGCTATATCTAGAGCCTATTTAATTTGATCCTAGATCAAACTTGAAGAATATCAACACATAACTCAAACAAAGAACACACATAGGAGAAATGTAAAACCTAGATTTTATTCAAAAT
This sequence comes from Chamaecyparis obtusa, assembly GCA_027943335.1. Classification (NCBI taxonomy): domain Eukaryota; kingdom Viridiplantae; phylum Streptophyta; class Pinopsida; order Cupressales; family Cupressaceae; genus Chamaecyparis; species Chamaecyparis obtusa. Next base: position 1,214,846 of record BSBK01001203.1, read on the forward strand.
GCTTTAAAATTTAAACCATTTGGATATTTAACTGAACTAGCAATACTTGCTATTATGAAAATTTGGCCTAATACAGTCTACTATATCCTAGACTGAAGGCAAAGTCATCAGTCGGTGTTCTAAAAACTAAATAGAAGACTAAAACTACATCTCCTACCCAGCCCATAGAACACTTGGGACCAATTCTAAGAAAATTCACAGAGAATTAGGAGCCCCTCCAATAATGAAAAGTTCTACCATATATATCCTTCAGAAAAAGACCTAAAAGCTATTTCTACCATGACACTTGTTACTTCCAGAAAGACAATTCTACAAACAACTTCTTTCCCACCAAAATCTGACCTTGGAGACAAAAGCTCTTACTGCTCTTTCTTGCTTGCTCAAAATTGATTTTTGATGCCACCAGTGAAACCGTCATTTCCCACCATTTCCAATGGTATATTATACTCATATGTTCGAGCAAAACTTGAACCTTCAGCACCATTTTCAATTTCCAACTACTGACACATTAATCAAATTCAAAATTTTCACATAGTTTGGACTTTAATAGTTCTACACATAGATTTAAATCTGGTGGGTCCCACCTATGCCATGTGGCACCATTAGATGGGTCCTATAGACCACATCATCATCACCAAATCAATCTGATCACCACATCACTGGTCATGACACTTGTCACTCTCTGGTTGGCCTGTCACTCTGCTCTGCCACCTCATCAGGTTGCCACATGTTAGCCTGTCGCATGATCACAAGGGCTGATTTTCCTCCTTGCAGTCATGTGACAACTATCAGATTCTAGTGTGTATCTCAAGGCCATCAAATTTTCCCTCTTTGACTGCTTCGTCACCACTCTACACTAGGTGTCACGTCCCTATTTGTTCACTGATCCATTCGGGCATCTGAATTGCATCATACCACTAGGTCACTGGAGCTGCCACGTGTCACCCTATCACATGATCGCAAGGTTTGAATTCTCTCATTGTAGTCATGCAACCACCATGGATCTCTCGGGCATGTATCTCGAGGTGGGGACCCTACACAATCACACTCTATCAAAATTACTTTACCAACATATGGGGCCCGCTGAGTTGTCATCATACTTGTGGCCAACCGGACGCTTTAGTCTCTATGCTCACATGAGGATGCTCCATACTTGCGTCCATTCTTTGACACCTCTATACTATGCATTGTGGTATTTGAAGATCATTTCCTCCTTACCCACTATCAATGTGGGATTAAATCTCAATGTTTTAATTAAATTTATCTTCAAAATTTATCCTTAATGTGTGCCTAGCTGGGCTGGCCACATTCAAGAGGCCCCACAGCTCAAAGTCCTCTTCATTCCTCATGTTACAATCATCCCAAGTGCATTTCCTTTTAAACATGTTATTCATATAGGGCTAGGCACGTGTGGGACTAAACACCATAGTGCATCCCAAGGTTTATCTACCCTCTTAACACCTGCGTGCAAGCCTCTTATCTTTCCTTAGGGTCTACGACCAACATCCTACATAGTGCATACTCTTTATTATGTCTAGTGTGAAAGATGTCATGGAGGGAAGGGTAGCCACAACAACAATCCACAAAAACTCATGCCTCCTTGTGAGGCACAAGCCTCATGCAATACACTCCATTCAAATGTGTTTAGGTGTCTCATTTTTGGGCAAGGCAATATCCACATGCCATCCTTGTTTGTACTTGAGGGAGGTGCATGTCAATCTTGGTGCACGACACCCTTCCTTTTTTCTCCTACGACCGGCATACCAAATGGAGGGAAACACAACGTGAGGAAAGCTCACGCAAACTCCCTCCAAAGCTCACACAAGCCCCTTCAATCCATGTGCAGGCTCCCTAGCCTTGTGTGGAAAGTCAAAAGTGTTGATGGAAGGCTTTGGCAGCCTCATGGAGGCTCACACACCTCATCCTAAACACACATACTTTTCCTCTAAAAACCCTACTGACAACACACTCCAAAAAAGAAATGAAAGTTACATATTTTCTATGGTCTAATGGCTTTCATGCTAGTTGCAAATTATGTATTGACATGCTATCACTGGTGTCTTATACTTCATACATTGGCCTAAATTATTGCATGTATGAGCCTCCATTCTTCACACAAGCAGCCTTTATTCATTCACCACTTACATTGGTTGCATGTTCCCTTTGCATTTCTATGCAGACCCTTGTTTCAATACGTTGGTTCCCTCTACTAATGGACTGGCATCCTTTAAAAGCAATGCCAATTTATTTTTCATCGAACAATTTGGATGAGTGCACTTATAATAACTCTACGGCTATTCACTACCTTTCGCATGATTTTACCCATACTTCTGCCAATTGTATCCATCTTCAAATGGTTTCTCTACCACTGTCAAAGGAAATGACACATTTTGATCAACTTCTGAAGTGTGTACTTCCATATTGGAGACTTATAGTTTGGTAGACTATGAGCCATGCAAGGACGAAGAAGAGTAGACTGTTGAATGCATAGACTATCTATCATGGTCATATTATTTAGTTGATGATTATCATAAGAATCACCTAGAGATGGGTCCACAAGATCTTGGAAATTCCCACTGTCAATCAATGGCTTTGCCTACATAAATTTCATTTAATCTTATAAGATTCAGTGGTTAGTCTGAAAATGTCAGAACTGTATTTGGTATTCTTGAAAAGTAGGTTGTATTGTTTCCACTTGACTGAGACATGCACAATACCCCCTAAGTTGGTGCGTGCATTCTCCTCCTAGTGTGTCAAGTAATGCAACAAACGGTGCACATGCAATCTTGCCAAACAGTGCGCCAATATTACTAAAAGGTGTGCGCACTTTCTTTTCATGGTGCAATTTTCAAACTCGGCTTGAAATTCCTGTATTTTACTATTTATAGTTTTTCCTATAGCTTTAGAAATGGCTACATAATCTTTGGGGGAAAACTCATGTCGAGAATCAAGCTTGCTTTGGAGATCCATAACTTTAGCAATGTTTGCAATAGTAAAAGGGTGTTGACCCTCATGAATTTTAAGAGAGAATAATGTTGAAGCAAGACCATTTCTATAGGAGAACTTAATACCCTTTGACCTTCCAGTGACTTATGCTTGTTATGTATAATGGAGGCATATGCAACATAAAGAGATGTCATATACATGTTGCCCACTAGCTTTGGTAAGAAGGTTGATAGCTGAACTTTTTCATCATACAGTGGCTTTGCAACCTACTGAGAAACCTTTTCAAGTTCATAGCTATTGTAGCTCTCTTCTTCAGACAAGCTAGCCTCCTTTAGGCCGAGCGGATCCCTCAGCATAGACTACACTATTTGTAGTTACAACAAGACCATATCATGATGCCAAAGAGGAGATGCTAGACAATTGTCTAATTCTTTTGAGGGAATTCGCCCTTCATCGCCCATTTGTTGATCCATCTGATATGAAGACCCAAATGTGCACCAATGACTCTCTCAAGAATCAATTTCTAGTTCCATTCTTTTCTCCATGTTATCCTTGGTTATTGACCATAGTCAACATTTGTCAACAACTTCTTACCAGTATTTCACTAGTTAAATTAATGAGGCAAGCTAGACACCAAGTGGGTCTAGACTAAAATTTTTTGAATTCAAACAAGGGGCCTTGAAAATGTTCTAGAATGACTGGTGGTTGCAACCAAATCCAATCTGGACAACCAGAAACCTTAAAAAACTTCAACTTTTATTACTTTGCCAGTCGCCAAAATCTAAATAAAACACCCTCAGTCGCGCCATTAAATCACTAATGAAAATTAATCCCTGGAAGCTGAAAGTTGGTGAGTACAAACTTTGTACTATAGAGAAACATCTTGTCAGATGGATTTAGCTAAAGATGAACAGGGTAGGAGATTTTAAACATTGAAATCACTTGTTCAAAATTGCCCGGCAAACACAAATTGGAATCACTATAAACGGCCTCGGAAGGAGATCAATAAAAAATATCAAATGGCGAGCTGAAAGCAAGCCACTAAATTTGGACAAAGAATCATATGCAAGGTATGTGATGAATAAATCACCATCTGAAAACATGCGTCTGACATCAAGTTACAAATTTCTGGAAGTGGCTACTTTGTGAAGTCAATCCTGCCAGCACTATCCAATTCACACAAATCACGTCCAAAACTAGCCTCAAAAACTCACCCACTGAAACTTTCATGAACCAAAAACTTGGAGACCAATTTACTTCCATACTAGGTACACAAATCCATAATTAACTCACCTAAAAGATCAAGTGGCGAAATGCAATTAAACGCCAAAGTCAGCCTATTAGGAAAATTCAGAATTAAAACAACAAATTATACAGAAATGGGGTCTAGAATTGGCTTAGGAAAGTGGTCGGATGATTTGGTAGACCCTCAAAAATATTCAAGAAATTACACTTCCAGGTCTACAATATGGAACAACTTTCAATTTTACTTGACCTTGAACCGGGTGCAAATTAGGAAGCTTCAAAGTAGGCCACTCAAAAAACTGAACTATGCACTCTTGGAGAAACTTAGCAATCTGCAAATGCAATGACTCTGGAAAATCTATCAAATGGGCACATGGGGGGCTGAAAATTTGCATGAACACTCTCTCTCATGCCTACAGCATGATGAAACAACCTACATGTTATGACCAATCATAGGGAAAAAAATGCACTCATCTGTAGTAGGCTTCTCAGCTAAAATCTAGATAGACATTTAATGCAGATTTTAGGGAATGCCTCCAAAAGACCACTTAAAAAACTATTAGATCTGAAAGTTAGGACCTCCAGCCTATTATATATGTCAAATGATAGGTTATGAACACCCTATCCAAGTGACGCATCATGAAACTCAATAGGCCCTTTTATCCATGCATTCAAACTACGCTTCCCTTTGAAGACTTTCAAATCACTGATCTGACACTTGGAGAAAAATTTCAAAATATGGACTCAAAACATATCCTGGATTTTTTGAGCTCTAATAGAAGGCTCACTTCCTGAGCTCACTATTCAATGAAGAAGGCTACCACCTCCTAGTTATCAGATACACACTATATATGGAAGGGTGAACTGTTTCTTTGACACTGTTGTCTGATCAGTTCCTTTTGTGCACTGATGCTCTAACTTCTTTTAGAGCTTTATCTCATACTAAATTAACTTGCATACATCTTCTCTTCTATATATCTTCCATACTTTGTATCTCTTCATAATGTTTAAATACAAAAGCACATGTCATATATATACATGCTGAATGGGCGCAACCAAAACTAAATACTATGTCGACTAAAACCTAACACATACAATGCTTCCAAGATAATTGGCTCAAGCGTGTTTACATACAATGATAATAACATGTTTAGATCACTATTACAATAGGTTCATAGCTTTTACAAAACAAAATGATATACGTTAAACAAAAAACTATATGTCAGTTGCATGCTCTATTCTGCTCTGTCGCTTAACTGCCAGTGTCACTTAGACTTGTTGTAACTTATCGATACTATCAAATTTTACCATGCGTTCTTAGAATTACCATAATAACATACTCAAAATCTTATATCCAATGGTGCATACCAAAACTTGATCATGCACACGTGCGTTGATGCTCTGATCATGGGGTGCTTCTCTATCTTCCAAGTTAGTGCACTGACTACAAAACTTCATATGACCTTTTTTCCATAATGACAACATAAAACTTAGTCATATATACTAAGTAAAGTTAACTTGCCAACAAAAATATCTTCTTTTCATCATCAATAGCTTTTCCCAATTCATCCTCAACCTTCAGAGTCACTTAATTCTTTGTAATCATTCAATTTTCAATGCCCAAACATAGCAAATGAGTTCACATATTGTTCTTTGAACTATCAAAGTTTTCAAGATCAAATTTTGGACTATCCTTCCTATAGAACATCATCTCCAAGATCACCTCAAGTTGTTAAGATTTCTCTCTAAGGACCATTAGCTCAGATACCAATTGTTAGGAATAACAGTCCACTAATAAAACTGAGAGGGGGGAGTGAATCAATTGTATGACAGATTATTAAAATTTAAACTTTGAATAGAAGCAATATCAAATCAAATGAACACAATGAATTCCAACACAATAACACAATATTTTTTGTCGAGGAAACCCTATTAAAGGTAAAACCTCGGTGGGAATTAACACCCACTAATGATGTACTGAGAGTATAGTATCCTTGTTAGAAGATCTAGCCCTATTAGGAGCTGATTAAAACATTACAATACACAATCCTCATTAGAGGACAAACCCTGTTAGGAGTCAAGAAAATAAGGTAGGCTCACTACCCAAAGAAGGTTATGTCCACCTTCAGAACTACTATTCACAACACAAGTGTATATAAAGAAATGCACAATATTTGAACTATCTGATAGAAATTGTCTTTTCTTGATCAGTTCCAATGAAGTATATAAGTTATCCTCTGCTCTACATCTAGCAGACACAAGCTTCACAACTTCCACAATCCTCTTTTACATCACATACATTTGGTCATATCTTTTCAAAAGAAAAGATCTTACATATATACCCTATTACAAAGTTAATGACTAGGTCATCCAATTAGGCTTTCCTAATAAACAAAAAATTACTTAACTCCTTGCTAAGATACACATGGTATCTAAAACAAATATACAAAAATTACAATTCAATAATTAAGGACTGACATCCATAATTCATGCTCACCATTCATGATACACGCTACAACTCTGAAATCAGCTTCAAAATAGATCATCTCTAGAACACACACCATAGCTGACATCATCCTACCTTTTGTACCTTGATAAGATCAGTGAACATTCTTTAGTACCCTATCTATCATCCCTTAAGCTTGCATACACTAAATCATCATCACCTATAAGATATACACAAAACTCAGAGACTCACTTTGTCAACTTCCACTATCATTGTCTAGAAACCAGTCTTCACCAAATCTTCTCTAACTTAGCCAATATGAAAAATTACATCATGTGATCTTAGATATAAGATCACAACACCTTCATGTACACACAACTAACTTCACACATTGTGAAACATCCGTACATTGTAATAACCATCCTATTCTCTTCATAGAAATGTATGTTGACATCAATGACAAAACATGAATGACAACATCAGTAGTTCCAACATCACTCAACATAGTGATTAAACATATTAAATGTATCCAACAATATCCCCAATTCATTAGCAATATCCAACATATAGTTTTTGGTATGTAGGTGAATTGAATTTTTCAGTTCAATGGGGAATAAAAGGAACAGAGTAAGGAAATATGATTGAATAAGAGATGATAAATTAAAAGGTGATTTAAAATGTAATGAAGATCAACATGTTGAAGTAGAGGAAGAACCTATTGATATTGAAGAAGATGCAATTCAAGCAGGAGAATAAAATGGCAGTCTTCAACATTGAAACATAACATTTGACATTAGAAATTTGATGGAGATGAATAAAGATACACTTTTTAGTCAAGTTTCATCTAAACACATGGTATCTGAAAGTACAATTAAATTGCATTGCAAAAAAAGTTGGGAGGAATATTTTGAAAATAAAAGCATGTTTGGAAGAGCATAATTATTTGCAAGGTTATTCAGGAAAAGAGAGATGACCCCTATTTTGGATTTATTGGGTGTTGATAATAGGAAAGCTCTATGGATAATGTTAATCAAGCAATAGTTGAAAATTTGCAACATGCATTAACCAACATTAATAACACAACTCAAGGAGACAATTTAAGTGTTGTGTATAGAGCGTTGATAACTAAAATATCTAGTAGGAAGTTGACAGAGAAAACAAGTTTGTACAATTTCTAATTTAATGCAAGTATCTAGAAGAACTGTTCAAAGATATATTAGGAGAAATAAGTTAGATGGAAACATTGAAAATAATTGGGTAAATATTTGTAGACTTCCTTGAAAAGCTAGAATTTTTTAAGATGTCAAAAGACAAGTCATTAAATATTGGACTACTTGCTCCTGTGTTTTTTCTAATAGAAGAGATACTATACAGATGAAATATGAAGAGACGGGAATGAAATATGAACATCCAAAACATTTTATAGATATAACACAAAGTGAACTATTTCAAGCATTCAAGCAAGCATTTTTATATGTGAAAATATGTTAGAGAATGTTTGAGAGGTTGCGTCCCATCTTTGTACACATAAATAAGGTACACAAAACTTGTTGTCAAAATCATGTTGAATCTAATCTATACTTGCAATCATATAAAAAAAGATATGGCAGTACTTAATCCAGATATGGTTATCCCTAGAAGTATGACATAATTTGTCGAGTCTATTTTATGTGATAAATCAGAAGATTCAGATGAGTTCAACATACAATGTATAATAAATACATGAAATGATTGTGGATATTTGAATGAATTTCCACAAGAAATTGAGAATATTAATGTTTCAACACTAGTTTTGTGGAAGATATTTGAATATGAGACATACCAAACTAAGATAGGAGATGAATCCAAAAAAATTGCATTGAAGGAGAGTAAATTTCCCTACCTTGAGTTTATGACCAGATTTCATACTATGATATATCCACATATCCAACATTGTCATGGTGCACGATGGAAAGACAAATAGTTCCATGATTCAAAAAATTGTTTTCCACTTGATTGTATTATTTCAATTGTAGATTTCTCTGAGAACTATGCATTTTCCCCTCAATTGGAGCTTCAAGGTCAATATTATCATTCTGAACAAGTTGTGATATTTGTGCAAGTGATCTATTATCATGCACAATTTGATTTGGATGGGATAGAAAGTATTGATCAAAATGAACGCATTATCAACAAGAATGTTCATTTCTATATTAGTGATGATAGAGTTCACAATAGGAGCTATGTGGCTCATTTTTTTGCAATGTTTTTTGAAGATCTTGTGAATTGGGGGATTAAGGCTTTACAACACTGGATATGGTCTGATGGCTATGCAAGTAAGTACATGTGTATTTCAATTCATTTTAATTATGATCTTTTTTTATGTTATTAAATTTGTGTACACGTGATGAACTATATTTTTCTATCATCAGAAAATGGAAGCACTTCCATTTAGGACTAGATTAGCCCTCTGAGTAGGTGGTTTTTGGTCATGTCAAACACTTTCATTGGATCTCTACCTTGGATCTTGTTTTTCCCCCTATTTTTCCCCTTTCTCCACCTCTTTCCAGCCTGTTTCTGGCACCTTGACCCGAAACCCTAAGATTCTTCACCTCAATGCCAAGGTCAACCTTCTGGGTCAAGCTTGACCTCAACCTTAACCTAGGTCAAAGTTGATCTCGAACCTGACCATGGGTCTAGATTTAAAAATCTAGAAGTTTCTAGATGTCGGGTTTCAGAAAGTTTTATTTCTGCTTCCAAATCGGCTGTTTCATATTTCAGAATGGTAAACTCTTAAATTATATTTAGTCTAGGTGAATTTCTAGGGGTTAAGGTTTAAATGGGAATTTAATTCTCCTATGTCGGCCTCTCTATAATTTTATGCCCTAGAATAGTATAAAAGGAAGCCCTCCTCTCTCATTTCATCCATCTACCATCTTTGTTTCATATCTCCATCAAGTATCAAGTGCTCCATTATTCACAAAAAGAATTCTCAAGGAGACATCCATCATTCCATTGAATTCAAGCCATCATCTACATTCAACAATTCAAGTTCTCCATTGAAGATCAAGGATTCTAGAATTCAAGCCTTCAAAGGGATTTGGTTCAAGCATTCAAGATTCATCATTCAAACCCTAGATCTATCCATCATGGTGGTGTGATCTTCCTTCAAGATCCTTTTTTCATCTTCAAGATCTATTCATTCTCCCTTCAAGGTGGATTCCAAGAATACAATCATGGAGGTTTTGATTTACATTTTTTAGTGTTGATTCCAAGCTTTCATATCAACATACTTGTTTATATTCCAAATACAATTGCATATCTATTGAATATCATAGCTTCATTGTTAGATCTACTTCTACTACTTGCTGGCATTCTCTATTTCAATTATATTTTTAAGGTTGATTCTAAACCAGGGTTTGACCAAGGAAAACCCCTCATCCAAACAACAAAACCCTTTTTCTTGCAGGTACAGGTGTGGGACAGTGAATCGCAGATCAGATCTGAGCACCCCTTTTGGTAGACTTCCAAGATCCGCAAACAATTTTTTTGTCAGAACAGTGCGGTTCAAGGTTGATATAAAGGGGTAGTATTGTGCCCCGAGGTAAGATCTTACCCCTATTTTGGGTCAAGGTCAACCTTTCTCAGAACATAAGATGGTTTCTAGGTTTTCTCTATTTCTATGTTTCCAAGCCAAATTTGGTTGTAGAATTTCCTGAAACTAAGTACAAATGCCAGAAAACAATGATTTGTGAATCTTCTCCTCTTCAAGATAAGTATTCATGTTTTATTAGGTTTTGTATGTCCACAAAATTTTCCACACACCACATCTACATATTCTCACATTCCATTCCTAAAATACACACAGCATAAACATAGATATAAAAATATATCACAGATATATTTTTATATCTTACATTTTGGTGAACTCGCGATAGAAAAATCTTTCTTTTTTGTGTTAGATGATTTCATTTTCTTAAGATTAGATTTATTTTATGCTCTTTCATTTTAAAATTTAAAAAAAAAAAAATCTATATATTCTACAAAATACAAAAATATTTCTTGCATTTCATTTGCTATGAAGATCTTTAAGATGCTTTGATGTGTGGTTTTTTTAATTATTATCTTCCTCTTAGAATCTCTTTATTGTACTTATGATGTTTATGAGAGTATTTTCCATTTCATTATGTTTATCACTCTTCATGTTTCACTTGCATATGCTATTGTAAGATTGACTGATACTAGCCTTCCTACTTTCAAAACTTTCATTAAAGATTTATGTGGTGGACTTATTACTCTTTTGGATTATGTGAATAATTTGGTAGATGATACACAATCTCCTAATCTTCCTAATCCTAATCCTATCATTCCTAATCTGGTTCCTAATCTGCCTAATCCTAATCTGATTCCTAATATTACTAATATGCCTAATTCTCCATCTTTTATTCCTAGTTCTTCCTATACTTATGATGAGGTTCAAACTATGGTTCATGATGTAGATGTGCAAGAATTTTTGGATTTACCTTCCCCTTCTTATCTAATCCAAGACAATATTAAAGGGAAAAGAAAAGAAACTTCTTCTAAACCTATTATTCCACCTTATACAACCTTTAGTCATGAACATAGTAAACAATCACCTCCTGCAAAAGCTTTACATGATATGTACATTACAAGATATAATATAATGACTAAACAAGGTTATAAGGGTTTAGGGCTTGGTGTTAATGAGCATGGTATTAAGTATCCAGTTCATATATCCCCTAAAAAAGATATGTGTGGTCTTGGCTGTTCGCAATCCCAATTTAAGGTGGTTGATTTTGATTGTCATCCTCCTCTTCATCTTCTTCTTCCAACACTAACCTTATATTACCCTGATACTCCTCAAGATGTGGCTAAGAAGGTGTTAGTAATGGGAACACTGAGAGGGGGGGGGGGGTGAATCAGTGTTCACTATATTTTAATCTTTTCTTTTACTCTTGAAACTTAACTTGAATGCTTAAGTACTGAAATGAACATTAACATAATCAAGATGCATAAACACAACACATAACATCAATATGGTTATGGGGAAACCCAAATATGTAAAAACCCTGATGGGAATTAACACCCACTAATAAACTGCACTAGTGTCTTGTGATCCTTGTTAGAAGATCTTTAACCCTATTAGGAGTTATCTTTACAATGATTTTAGTACAATGACCTTGTCAAGGGTCAGACCCTATTAGGAGTCTTTTATAATAAACCTATTAGGGGTTGGGACACACTGTCCTAGAGCTCACTACTCAAGTGGTGAAGGCTACAGCCTTCCGATCTCAGATACACACTATATATACTGGATGAACTGGCACTGTGACACTGCTTGTATGATCAGTTCCTTTGATGCATTGATGCTTTGACCTCTTGAAAAGCTTTAATACATCTTAACTACTATTTGCACACTTCTTCTCTTCTGATCTCAACTCTCTATCTCAACTTCCATATTTATTACAAAGGGAGCGTCTCATATTTATATGTGCTTATCAAAACAATTAACTAAGTCGGCCTATAGCCGATTATATACAACGCTTCCAATTGAATTGGCTCAAGCTTGTTTACATACAAACATAATTACATGTATATAACCTAAATACAATAGGTGCATAGCCTTTACAATATAATATTATCATCACTAATGAAATTACCAACAGTCGGCTGCATACTCTATTCTATTCTAGCATTCACTGGCTGTACCTCTTCAAATATATGTATCTTCATCATATGGTCTCATCTAATCATGCACTCTTAGACTTAGCATGAATACACATATACAAGCTTAATTTCAAGGGTTCATACCATAACTAGGTCATACACACATGTGCTAATGCTCTGACCTTCTGGTACTCTGCTAACTGTCCAGTCTTTTATACTTGGCCAAATTCTGATCTTCTGATAATGTGTGCTCACTCCAAAACACTATATGACTTTTTTGCCATAATGACAACACTATATCTAGACATATACAATAGTATAGTCAACTTTCCAACAATCTCCCCCTTTTTCATTGATGGCAACAAAGGAATATGGAAAAGTTACTAACTGTACCCTTATACAAAAAACTCTTTATCATACTTTAACTTATATCTCCCTTATACTCTTTACTATACATCTTCTTTACATATATGACTCCATATTCTATACACAATACTCCACCTTTGACATTAATGACAAAGGTGCTTCAAAAATTGTATTTCTACAAGTACTTACAATGTTAGGACATCCGGATATGCTATATGTAAGTTTTGGATCTCTTTCTTCCAGAATGCAATCAGTGCATTAAGAGTTTGTAGATGGGTGCATAATGCATATTGTAGCTTCTCCATCTTCTCCAAATCTATGATAGGACCTTGAGCATATGTCATCATGGTGGCATCGATCTCCTTGAAGTTTTGATTTACAATATCTAGAGAGGGCACAAGAGCATTCTTTCACTGTGTCTGCCTTGCGCTTATCTTGGACATCTCTTTTTCAGCCTTTTCTATCTTTTCTAACTACCCCTCATATACATTTTTGCACATGTTCACATTAGTGGAGGGGTCTTCTACTAATTTCCTTACTTTTTTTATCATTTCTGCTACCTCTTGGATTTTCTTGTAATGATCACCAGTCAGCTTATCCTAGTTCATACAATTAGTAATGATTTTCCTTCCCGTGGCTCTGAATTCCTTCAATGAGGATTGACCAATCTTCAATGAACTTAGGTCAAGTGAAATTTTTCTAGTTAGTTCTCTCAATATTTTCTTCATGTATATGTCTTTTGCAACTAGAGATTTTGATTCTTCCAAGCTAGAAAAATTTTCTTTGGAGGCTGTCAATATATTACTAACATCGTCAATTGAATGGACTTAGACACTTTCTTGTCCAAAGGTAGCAGGCTATTTAAAATTTTGACTAATTCAACAAACAAGGGGTTCCTCATTACCTGCTTCTCCTTTTCTTTCTCCATGGCTAAGACACTGATCTTGATCAGGTCTTCTTCTCCGCAAGAGTCCAAACTAGTGGTGTCAGGTGTCAAGCTTGACAACAATGATGCTGAGGGTAATGAAGTGATGGGAGTACTATCCATTACTTCTTGCTTTACTTTGATTGTCATTTCAACATATGGCTCATCTATTTTCTCACTTTATTTGTTTTCTTCTTGTCCTTTCTCCTTTTCTATCTCTTTCTCTTCTTCTTTTTCTATCTCATTTTTTGTCTCCTTCTCTTCTTCTTTCCCTATTAGATCTTCTATTCGTACCTCTTCTTGAAGCTTGGGTGATCTGTCACCACATAGGATTTCAACTTCTTTTTTGCTCACAAAAGCTTCCTCAAACTTATCCAAGTCTCTATTTGTGGCTGCCATGGCTATCTCTGCATTATTAATGATGACAGTGTTATCTTTTAGTGTCTCTATCATAGGCACAGACTTTACTGCCTCTATGGGTGTTTCAATTGCAGGTGCTAAATCTTGAGGACTTTTAAATGGTACCTTTGTGATCTCTGACTCCTTGGATACCTTTGTGGGAACTTGAGCTATGGGCATAGTAGGTGGATACATGTGCCTATTCAGAAAACCTTTCTCAAAGGCTTTCTCTATTTCCTTTGCAACCAACTCATAATTCTTATCCATGATATGTAATGTTCTTGTTTTGGTTCAAAGGTGTGGCTTCACCAGATCTAACAACAACGTTTTCTCCTCTAGAGAACATACTAGAAGGATTTCATCTAGGGTCTTTTCTCTTATCCTTTGATCCTCTTCAATAGTTTATCTTTTTAAGAATTCTAAGATATTCCACACATTGTCTGGAATCATTGTCTTCAGTTTTAGGACTATCCTTTTGAACTTTAGCATATGTTTGATAATCATTCCATGAATTTTAGATTTTTCTATTTCATTGTATTTCTCATAGAATTTTCCTACTTGATCTATCCTACTTTCATCAACAATTCTTGTACTCAACACACTAATACTAGGTTTGAAACCTACATGTGGAGGTGCTTGAGTGTTTTTCTTATTTCTGGTTGCTCACGAGGATGGATGAGTGGTGCTAATTTCCTTCTTCCTCTTAGTCATTTCCTTATACTTAGGAGGAGCTCTAAGATCAATTGTTTATGTGGGTGTAGTAGGGGCAACATTAGATTTCTCCTGTTTATCCTTAGGATCTTTAGTTTTATCAATCTTGACCTTCTTTAGCTTAGGATCATCAGTTTTTTATTCTTCTATAGATGCACTCTCAATTCCCAAAGTAATCTTTTCTTGTCTTGCTTTTTCAAGGTCTACTTGAGTTACTTCATAAATTTTGAGGATCTTAGAAGTAACCTTGGCTACTTTCCTCTTAGTTGCTGCACTACTCAAAACTGCATCAACTTCTCTTGTCTTTTCTTCATAAGTCCCCCATCTTGGTTCATTAGGGTCCTTAGGTGTTGATAGTAGTACTTGTGCATATGCTTCTAGGTTTTGTTCATCAACCTCATATCCAAGTGGATGGATTCAGTTTGTTCTTAGCTCAACCACTTCCATACAAGTTACATTAGTCTCTACCATAAAGCAAATGTTGTTTTTGTATTTCTCAACAATACTCTCTGGTATTTTGTATCTCATCTCCATTTTGGCCCTGAATGTCTTCAATTATAGCATTATGTAATCTTTGAGTGTACTCTCAGTAGATGCCTTAAATGATATCTGTGGCATTGTAGGTAAAATCTTGTCCAAAAACAAATCTAACACCTTTCCAAGTATGTGGAAGTACATGTATATGATCAAAGACCCAAACCTGAATATTTTGGTCTTGTCATGCGTAATGGCCTTAATATTGTCTATCAGTTGTGTGCATAGGATCTCGCATAGATTGAACTCCCCATTTTCTCACACAAGTCTTATTGCTACAAGAATAGTGTCCCTAGACACACTATTCACCCTACTGGTGTGTTGAAACTTGTATCCCAATATCATGGACATCAATTTGATGTCTTTCTCCTATATAGGCTCAATTGTCATTCCACGCCTATCATTTCTTGATTTACATGTTTTCTCAACTATCTTTCTTACATCCTTACCTACTAGAAGAACAGAGCCTTTCTTAGAGAGGCCTATCATCTCATGAATTAGGTCTCCTGTGATTCTTACTAGTACTTCACCTATCTAGAATAGGTCATCATGAATTCTTTTGAGTAAAATCTTTATCCATTCAGACTCATAAAACTAATATGTCGTAGCATATTCAACCATGGGATGGTTTTCCAACTATGCAAACTCATCAAGGAAGGTTTTATTTGGTTTCATCATAGTCTCTATGTGTGCTCTAATTCTATCAAGACCTATTGCTTCCTTCTTACATTAAATGTATGCACAGATGTCTTTCACATGCATAACACCCATAGGGGTTCAGGAGAATGCTCCTTCTAAATCATCTAGGGTAGATTTGAAAGGGTGCCTCTTGAAAATGTATCTCTTCTTCTCTGCATTATCAAACACAATAGGAGTAGCCATAACTTACTTGTTTATCACTCTAATTAGGTTTCCAAGAACTTTTGAATCATCACGATGGATTAGAGCTTCGGCAACTGATCAAATAAACTTCTTTGTTGATGAATCACACTATAATCTATCTCAATCAGTTGCTAGGGCTTCTGTGCTCTCCAATCACTCAAACTAGAATGCAATGAGTGACCTACAAGTCTCTGAGTAATTTAAAGTAAAAAATTCCATCATTAATGCTTGCCGCGTAAACTAGACTTTAACTGAAAATCTTCAACTTTCATTTTGCAATTAATCAAGTAGTGCATTCTTGCACAAAGATTTTGCTAGTCTCAAAAAGGTTAAATCCAAAGGTGCATACTCTGAGAGTGAGTATACCGGCTGCACAAGGGTCTAGAGCTAAATTAGCTCCCCCTATGACCCTGAGAGTCATTCATCTGGATGTAGAGGGTGCGTCCACTAGGGATGCATCCAATTCATTCTCATCAACCTTATCCTTCTTTGCCTCTATCCAAATCAAGCTCACATCTTCTAAAGCTTTCAAAAACTTGACTTCTCCTTCAGTATCCAAAATTGATTCTTCTAGCTTTTTAGGGCTTTCTTGACTTTGCGTTCTTGATCTACAGAACTTTGAGATGTGTCCAGCCTTGTTACATAAGTGACAAATAACTTGAGGCCTTAAATTCCTTAGTGATTTAACATGGGTTACCATTTTACACTATCTAGCTGAGTGACCATTTTAATTACATATCTGACATGTAATATTATGAGAACTTCTTGCATTTGGTTGATTTTGATTTCTGTGATTGTGTTGAGTCTTGTTCTTCTAACTTTTTTTACAATTCATAGCTTTATGACCAAATTTAATGCATGAATAACAATAACCATTGAAAGGTCTTACCTCTTTACAATTCCTTGTTGTGTGTCCATGCTTGTTACATGCATAACAAGTTCAGTCTACTAGCTTGCACTCATCTTTAGATGGTTCAGTATTGTCTTTAATCTAATTTCCTATTTCCTTAGCATCTGTGGTGTCTTCTAGTGCTTTCATCCTTGCTCGCATGCCATCAATCTAATTTTGTGCTTCATTGACTCCAATGTCACTGGTATCTCCTTTAAGCTTCCAAGCATATAACTAAGATTCTATCAGATCCTTTCTTGTGTGTAATTTATCAATGTGATTCTTTTCTTCTTTTAACTCAATTTTCTTTGTTGTTTCTTAGCTCTAAGATTTCCATGTTTTCTTGCCTCAATTCTTCATTCAGTTGAAGGTTCTCTTTGATCTATTCATCATAAAATTCTTGATTTTTAGTTAGCTTTTCATCCAAATCTTCAATCTGATCTTTTAGAGATGTGTTCTCTTCATTTATCTTTTTGACCATCTTCCCTAAATCACTATTTGAACACTCTTTTAAATATTTTCTTAGTCTTTTGATGACTGCTTAAGAATCACTAACTTTTTCTTTTAGTTCTTCAATTTCTTTTTCAGATCTGTCAAGGTCTTCAAGAGTAGCTTCAAGATTATTTTTCAAATGTTTCATTTCTATCTTATCCATGATCTTCTCAAGTGGTTAAACTTCTTTTCTGAGGACCTGAGATTTGATACCAATTGTTAGGAATGGGAACACTGAGAGGGGGGGCTGAATCAGTGTTCACTATATTTTAATCTTTTCTTTTACTCTTGAAACTTAACTTGAATGCTTAAGTACTGAAATGAACATTAACATAATCAAGATGCATAAAAAAAACACATAAAACCAATATGGTTATAAAAAACCCAAATAGGTAAAAACCTCAGTGAGAATTGACAACCACTAATAAACTACACTAGTGTCTTGTGATCCTTGTTATAATATCTTTAACCTTGTTAAGAGTTATCTTTACAATGCTTTTAGTACAGTGACCTTGTCAAGGTTCGGACCCTGTTAGGAGTCTATTACAATAACCTCTTCAACTATCTTTATCTTCATCATATGGTCTCATCTGATCATGCGCTCTTAGACTTAGCATGAATACATATATATTTAAGCTTAACTTCAATGACTTATACCATAACTAGGTCATACACATGTGCGTTGATGCTCTAACCTTCTGGTACTCTACTAACTTTCCAGTCTTCTATACTTAGCCAAATTCTGATCTTGTAATAATGTGTGCTGACTCCAAAACACTATATGACTTTGTTGCCACAATGAAAACACTATATCTAGTCATATACAATAATATAGTCAACTTGCCAACAGAAGGTGTATGTTCAGTTAATGAATTCCAAGAAAGAAAGCTTTAAAGCTATGCCAAAAAATGGTCTATCCAAGTACAAATGTCCTTTTTATTATAGTAATACACATTTACTTGCTGATTGTGTGCATTTCAAGTTATATGTTAGAGAAAGAGCTACTTTAGGAATTATATCCCACTCTCATGCTGTTTTACAATTCCTTCATAACTTTGATAAGGGGCATCCCCTTGATTTTTCCATAATATAGATCTTTTATCCACTTGTCTCATGACTGGGGGGAAAGATGTATTTCATCCAGTCTTCTAGGATCCATTAGGGTCTTAGCATATATTTTATCCTAAGCTTAATTGGTATTCTTTCTATCTTTCCTCCCTATGGTTTGGTATTATGTTTATAATCATCCATAGATTCTCTTTTATTTCAAGATATCTTTTCTAAAGACTTTTTTTTATCAAAGGTATCCCTTTCTTTCATCCCTGGGGGGCAAGGTTATTCCTTCTTTCTCTTTGTCTAGGGATTTTCTTTCCTTAGCTTAGTGGCATTTGTTTATCTTGCGACATTATTTCATTATATTAACTGAGGTTTTGGCTATGGATATCCTTTTATGTGAGAGGTTTTTGTCCTAGGTCATAGGTCATCACCTCTTCTTTATTCTGCAGGTTATGTTATTTATAAATTCTTGCCTTGGCTCTAGGGTTAGGGTTTGATTCCCTTTCTTCAAAGATTCCTCTTCCTCTTGATTACAGAGGGCTGGATGATTGAATCTTTGTTTCTCTTTGAATGATGATATTTTATCTAAAGCACTCATCTATGGTGGGTGTCTTATTGATAAGATCTCTTTCTTTGAGGATCCTTTTTCCATGAGTGACATATCCTTTTTCACGATTATCTATGCTCTTGGATGTAAGGTTCAATACCCTTTGCTAAGAATATAGTGTACATTGTTGTTAAATAGGATATCTCCTTACTTTGTGAAGTAGGTATCCTCCTTCTCTTCCTTATCATGTCTAGTAGATAGCCATGATAAGGAGGGGGGCATATATAGGGTCTCCCTTATGCCGCATTTTTCAAATTCAATATGCTAAATCCTCTGAAGGTAACGCACATAAGTTGCTAAATCCTAAAGAGACACTCATTTTTCAAATTCAATATGCTAAATCCTCTGCAGGTAAGACACATAAGTTGCTAAATCTTGAAGAGACGTGCATTTTTCAAATCCAATATGCTAAATCCTATGAAGGTAAAACACATAAGTTGATAAATCCTGAAGAGACATGCATTTTTCAATTTCAAATATGCTAAATCCTTCGAAGGTAATGCACATAGGTCGGTAAATCCTAAAGAGACATGAATTTTATATTCATAGTGATATAAGAAGGTGGATCAAAGGGTATTCCAAAATCCATCAGAAGAAGCATTACAACTACAAAGCATAGTTTTTGGGTGAACTATCAGGTTTTGCTACCTATTGGGCTCTCCCTCCTTGGTGATTCATGATAAGGTGGACATCTTACTAGGTGAGGTAATCACTTTCTCTTTTCTCTCTTTTTGCTTTCATGCTAGTAGGATTAGATCATGAAGCTATGTTATTTATTGTGTTTCTCTTGTCTTTCTTATGTAATCATTTATGCTTCTATGATATCTTTCCAAATATAATATTAGTATAGGAAGTATTTCTTAGCAAGCTTTCTTTTGCTAATTGATTTGGTTTTGTTTTTGTATTAACCCCTCTTTTTGTGTCTTTTAGTTTTTTCTATGTTTTTGCACCCTCATGCATGTATTTTGAGTTAGAATCCTTAGCTTGGGGGCTCGTGTCCTTAACTAACTGTTATTCTATCTCATTGTGAATCCACTTGGATCTTTCTTCTCCTTTACCAAGTGTTTGCATTGAATCCATACTCTTACTAAAGTGGGGGCTAAATGTATCATCGGAAAATGGAAGTAGTTCCATTTAGGACCAATTTATCCCTTCGAGTAGGTGGTTTGGGGTCATGTTAGACAATTTCATGGGATCTCTAGCTTGGATCTTGTTTTTCCCCCTATTCTACCCCTTTCTCCACCTCTTTCCAGCCAATTTCTAGCACCCTGACTTGAAACCATGAGATTATTGACCTTCTGGATCAAGATCAACCTTCTGGATCAATGTTGACCTTGACCTTGACCTAGGTCAGAGTTGACCTCGACCCTGACCCTGGGTCTAGATTTCAAAATCTAGAAGTTTCTGGATGTCAGGTTTTGGAAAGTTTTATTTCCCACTTCCAAGTCGACAGCTTTGGATTTCAAAATGGTAAACTCTTAAATTATATTTAATCTAGGTCTATTTCTAGTGGTTAAATTTTAAATGGGAATTTAATTCTCCTATGTCGGCGACTCTAGAAGTTTGTGCCCTAGACTAGTATAAAAGGAAGCCTTCCTCTCTCATTTCATCCATCTACCATCTCTTTTTCATATCTCCATCAAGTATCAAGTGATCCATTATTCACAAAAAGCATTCTCAAGGAGCCATCCATCATTCCATTGAATTCAATCCATCATCTACATTCAAGCATTCAAGTTCTCCATTGAAGATCAAGGATTCAAGCATTCAAGCCTTTGGAGGGATTTGGTTCAAGCATTCAAGATTCATCATTCAAACCCTAGATATATCCATCATGGTGGTGTGATCTTCCTTCAAGATCCTTTGTCCACCTTCAATATCTATTCATTCTCCCTTCAAGGTACATTCCAAGCATACAATCATGGAGGTTTCGATTTACATTTGTTAGTGTTGATTCCAAGCTTTCATATCAACATACTTATTTGCATTCCAAATACAATTGCATATCTATTGAATATCATAGCTTTGTTGTTAGATCTACTTCTACTGCTTGCTAGCAGTCTCTATTTCAATTTCATTTTTAAGGTTGATTCCAAGCTGGGGTTTGACCAAGGAAAACCCCTCATAAAAACAACAAAACATTTTTTTCTGACAAGTACAGGTGTGGGACAATGAATCACAAATCAGATCTGAGTACCCTTTTCAGTGAACTTCCAGGATCCGAGAACAAATTTTTTGTCGGAACAGTACAGGTGTGGAACATAAAGGGGTAATATTGTGCCCTAGGGTAAGATCTTACCCCTGTTTTGGCTCTAGGTTGACCTTTCTCAGAACATCAGAAGGTTTCAGGGTTTTCTATGCTTTTGTGTTCCCAGGCCAGATCCCATTGTAGAATTTCCCGAAACTGAGTACAGATGCCAGAAAAAAGTGATTTCTGAATCTACTCCTCTTCAAGATAATTATAAATTTTTTATTATGTTTTGTATGTCCACAACATTTTCCACACACCACATCTACATATTCTCACATTCCATTCCTAAACAACACACATCATTAACATAGATATAAAAATATATCAGAGATATCTTTTTATATCTCACAATTTTTAAATGATATCTTATGTATGTATATATATGTACATTTGTGTATACAATGTTATCAATTAGGACAATTTAAATCTACAAAATATTTTAATTGGATAGCCATTGAACATGCTAGACGCAATGTTAAGTTTCCGTGGAACTTCTTTTGAAGTGGTCATGGAAAAGGGGAGCATGATAGAACAGGAGTATGTGTAAAATGTGCACTTCACCAACATGAACTTGCAGGTACATGTATCTATGATATTTGAAATTATTTATAATTTCTTGAAAGAAGCTTCTAGATCTATTTTCTTTAAACTAATTTAGTTCATGTAAATTTACATGTTGTACATAGGTAACATGATAGAGAATGCAAATAAAATTGTTGAATGGTGGCAAGGTCATTTTTCTGGTCAAGACACCCAATACAAAAAATGTTATTTTTGGGAAGTGAAAGGTAAAATTTATTTCAGCTTAATTTCTTAAATAAATATGAAATTTTCATGATCATATGTGTTTTTCACTTTTATCATGTAATTGTTGATCTAATTTAATGTGTGCAAGTTTCAAATTTTGTTTATATTTGTATCAAATATAGATCGATCCAATCCTTACAATTGTCAAAGAATTGGTGGTATCATAAGTTTACATCAAATGATGACTACAGGACAACACATGCCACCACTAATTCAAGTAAGAGAAAAATCATATTTTTGTGGTGATTGTATTAAGGAGAATCCAATGAGTCAATGTGAGAATATTGCAAATGGATATGTTTCATGATGGGATATGAAGGAGTTGATCAGAATGCCTCCTTATGAAGATGATGGCATTGACATAAACATTCATGATCCTATATATTCAGCTGATGTTGAACGTGTTTCTGATTTAGTTTTTATTGTGTGTGTGAAAATTGTACCTATTTAGAAGACACAACACATTAGTAAAACATTATTGATTAATGATAGAAAAATATGCAATAAATAAATGTATCATCAATCAGGTGATTTACTGCCTTCTAGTAGATGTGATTATGGTATTCTCAAAATTTAATCAAGATTAGTGACAATGCAACTCCTAAATGAAGGATTTGAATACAAAAGTTATGATAATGAATGCAAAATTAAGCTATGTTTTTGGATTTTATATGCAAAATAACGATGAAAACTATATAAAAAATGATCTAAGAAATTGAAAACAATGAATTGAATCTATTCTATGAATGAAAAATCAATAAATCAATGTTAGCAATGAATCTCCACAATTGCACAATCTCAATAATTTAGTAGTATGGCACTGCTATTCTCCAAATTGCACATGTGAGGATTCTCCAAATTCGAGATCGTTTGTGAAAGACTGAGGCTTGTTTATATAGAAAACTAGGGTTTGAGAACTCATGGAAAAATAAAAAATCACTCCTTGATAAACTCAAATTGATTGGTGAGTTATCAAGAAATTAGAAATAGTTATCTAGCAAAAATCATGCAAATCAGCTTTTTATCTCATAATTGGAAGTTGAGATCATTTAAATCTACTTTTCAACTCACAATCACATGTTGAGTTTGGAAAGTTAACAAATTGAATTCAATAGTTGATTTTCAGTTTAACTAATCTTCTGATTTTTGCATAGATAATTGTTGATTTATTTAATTTCCATTTGTTTTATCCTCAACTTAACTAATTTAATCAATTAAATAATTGATTTATGGGTTGATCAATTATTAAATCAAACTTTATCCAATATTATATTATTAAATTTGACAATTTGATTTTAATTAATTAAATAAATATTTAATCAATTATTTTTAGAAATTGTGATTTATTGTCAAATAAACAATACTAATTAGGGAATAAATTTAATTAAACCTAATTAAAATAATCAAGTGGCTAGATGAAGCTTAATTAATTAAATATTTAACATATTCAATTAATCAACTTTGGATAAATAAAATAATATCATTTATCACCAAATAATATTTAATAAAAAATAATTAGGATAGATTAGGAATATTTAGGAATATTCCCTGATTCAAAATTGGGATAGGATCGATTAGGGTTTCGATAATTCGATGTGTAGATGTACCTTAGGTTAGGATTTTAAGGTTGATTTCAATCAATTTGTCGATGTACGAGGTCAATGGTACTAAAGCCAATTTTGGGGGTATTACATTTTTCCCCTCTTTGAATTATTGTGTGAAGCGTAGTGGTTCAAAGATAAATCTATTTTGATAAGATCCAGACTTGGTTATGTGGTGGATAAACTGATCTTGAAAGATTAACCGATTCCGAGATAGAAATTGATTGAAAGATTTGAAGATGTTGATTTAGGTCTTGGTTGACCAAAGAATCGAGATGGTGTTAATAGTACCAACAATGAACCTGTGATTACAAAAAAGTGATAAAATGCCCAATTCTGAACCTATGTATGAGGAATCAACTATCTTGACTCCAGACCTGATTGTCCAAAGGAATCAAAATGATGCCAAATCCAAACCCTTTAGTTACAAAGAATCAAGGAAATAACACTCATGAACTGATGGTTACAAAGAGTTGATATACAATTTACAAGATTGAGATAATACCAGATTGATATGGATTTCAATTAATCTGATATGCCCCAAGCAACGAGGAATTTTTGATGAGTCAACAATTAGATGTGGTTGTTGTCTTAATTGTTGAAGAGAAATTGAAAAACAAAAATTTCATAATGGTTATTGATATAAAATACCATGCCCCCTACGGGATTAAAATAAAAATCTAGCGAGAAAGCCAGCGCTACTGATTAGAAGCAACGTAATTGATTATAGAAAGTGGTTATACATGTCTAGGGACACATTCTGCGTTGTTTAGGGGTCATGTTAACCAAGTTTGACTAGGTTTGACCATGAGTTGACCATAGTGACCAAGTTGAAATTTCAAAAGTTTGATGTTAGATAGTTAGATAAGTTAACTTCTGGACTGTTGTGATGTCGTGAAGGTCGATAATGCAAGCAGTCGGCCGTCCTAGGTCCAAAATTGTAAATCATGATTTTGACAAAGTAAACGATCTCATATTTTGATTTTGATCCTAAAAATGGATTTAGAACATCGAAATTAGCTAGGGGTGCAATTTTCACACAAATCGGAGCAATTTGAAAATTTAGGTCAAAAACTATATAAGACGAGAAAGGGTCATTTTCAAATCATTTCAACCATTTGACTTTCATGATTCTGTGGAGCCCTCTGAGCTAGAAACTGGTGGTCCCCATGTCTTCTCACTAATTTGAGCAATCCATGCGATATCAGCGACCTCAACAGTATGGACATACGGTAAGTGGACCTCGAAGCCTCTTTTAAATCATTTTAGCCTATTTTTAATTTCTTTTTAGAATTTTTTAATCTTTTTTCACGTTTTGAATTTTTGCTTCACGGGATATCGTACGAGAACGGTTAGTGTGTCATACAACATTTCAAGTCCAAACAAAGTGTCATATCTGTTGTAGTATAATGTCATATGGGAGATACCCATCTCTCATATGACCTTTCGTCGGGTCCCTTAGTTGTCGTACAACAACTATTAGATTGTCATGTGACCATCAAATGTCATATGGGTTGTTGTATAGTGTTGTACAATAGTTGACACTAGTTTTTTATTTTATCAAGTGTCATATGGAAAACAATGAGCATTTTTAGGGCTTTTAGTGAAAATTTCCAAAAAATTTAGTTGCTCAGCTAGATTCTATTACTTTTAATGCACCTTCTGATATGTTCAATTTCTTGTTCTGTGTGTGTGTAATATTGATTTTGAGTGAATGATTGATGTCGTACTCATTTTTATGTGCTTTGCAGGTGAGATACCCTGACGTCCATGTTTGTGTGTCACATCTAGCCACTCAAAGGCTATATTTGGCACTACTTAATCGTTTGAGAGTACTGTTATCACTATATAAAAAATTTCAAGCTTCATGCTAAAACTTTTAATACAATCTAGTTTATAGACCTGATGGCAAGGTTTTATGGTGAAAACCCTAGGTTTGATGGAAGCCCTAGTTGGTTTTAAGCCTTGTTCTATTTTTGTGTTACCTTTTTGGTTCACTAACTCTCCAATTAAAACATGTGCTATTTTCCACCCCTTTTTACCCATCACTTTACATGTTATATTGTTAGGTTATCCAATGGGGTCACCTTTAATTTTTCTTTCGAAGCCTAAGTCTCTGGTGAATTTTTCAATAGTTTGTTCCCCTTTTAAACTAGTAGTTGTTGTTGAACCGCAAGACTACCTATTGTCAAAATGTCTAACATGCACTTTAGCGATGAAGTGCCATCTATCCAGGTGGGCCCGTCAACAAAGCTATCCTCGCAGTTAAACACTGGATCACATCTATGACTGTTGTTATTCCGCTGGACCATATTAATAACCTTTTAAGCATCACACTTTAGCGATAGCTGTCTGATCAAGGTCTTGTCTGACGCTGTAGAGTTCTGACACCTTTTCTCCTATGGCATTTTCTTTAAGTGACATCTATCTTAGGTGATGTTGTAAAGGTGGGGTCAGACTTTTCAAAGCTTAAAGTTCTATTTGACCCTATAGTTTTCGTTATACCGCTGAGGAAAGATGATAGCATTTTAACCTTACACTTTAGCCACAACCATTTGATTCTCTATAAAGGAGGAAATTTGCAGTGGAGCCTAAGGTGCCAGGTCACATCGATGTGTTCACTTTCCATTGGTTGTTGGGAGTTGTGATGTTGCAATTGTCAGGATGATTAGTACCGAGGAAGAAGAGGTAAAGAGGCCCAGTTGCTATTTTTTCACAACGTGGCAGCTTTTGATTTGATGAAGGGAATTGTGGGGTCATCGCTATAGGAGGTGGTAAAACACAATAGGTTGGCAAAAGATCTTGTGGCTATCATTGCATCGTTCAAGAAAGATGCTTGTATATTATGCATGCGCTTTAGTGACAGGGTGACACCTGTCTGCTCTGATCAAAGTAAAATTAAGTGTTTTCTTTTCCCACATGGGTAATTTGAACTATTCTCATTGGCTAGGAGTTAGTTTGGGGAAAAGTAACAGAAGGTTGCATAGTTACTTTTGCTAATCATTTGATGCACCAGAAAGGAAACAAAATCAACTGTCTGAATTCAAATTTTTTACTCTATGACATTTTTCATGTCCTGTGAGTGTTGAGGCCACCAACTTTCAGTAATGGTGGACTTAATGAGCTATGTGCGGATGGATTGTAAGTAGTTGGCAACATTATTTATCAAAATTGGATCATTGTTTCTCTTTACCACTCTCATAAGCTTTCTGGTGAACTAGATTTTCCTCTAGAGTGATTTCAAGCAAAGTTCTTTTCGGTGTCGAGTAGGTCAAATTTTTCTGAACTCAAGAGTTGTTTGAAGTCTGTGAAGAAATTATAAGAAAAATTGTGTTACTAGCTGATAAGTTTTTAGGTTTTTCTCATATTTTTATATATTGTTCTAAGAAGCCCTAGTTAAAATGTCACCAAAGAGGAATTTATCTAGGAAAACAAATTATAAGGACAGGGGATTCTTTGAAGATTTGATGCAATTACTCCCACATTCTGATAATGGGGTAGCCAGATTAAAAGAATTGGTCCCGAGGAACCCTAGGGACTCAGTAGCTGAAGGACTCCATGATAGAGGAAATTGGATGAGGGATGCCAGGGTGGGGAATATCATAATGGTCTGATTCTATTTAGATCAGCTTACTCACAAAGGAATTCTTGTGCCCCCCTCAGCAACATATGGCAGTTTGATATTGGGAAGTTAGTAGTCCCTAGAGTTTTTATGGATGCTGAATTATTAATCCAAATTGCTAAGTGCTATGAACCTGTGACAAAGTGTGTCAAAGATGTAAATGGGAATGATTTGATTAGTATCACTAAGGAAGAAATTAGGGAGGTTTTCTCACTAAATGACCCTTCTATTGGGTTGGAAAAGATAGACTTTATAGAGTTTACATAGGTATATGAGGCTTAGAGGGATTATTTAAGGGCAGGGCCTTTGAGGGAGTTCATAGAATAGGTTGGATCCATGTGTGTCATCAGTTCAAGCACACCAGAGCCTTTCAGGATAGATTTGTTTAGTCAAATAGCATAGGGTTTTTATAAGTCACTAACTTTGATCTTAGGGCATGATGAAGCAACTCATATGCCTGTTCCATATATGTTCATGATGGTACAATCCCTACACCCACAATTGGCACTGATTTTTGATTTTGCATCTCATTTGGCTGATCTTATCCATGAGGGATTAATGGGAATTAAGAACATGAAGGTTAGTAGGCCTTTTGGATGGTATTCAATGCTTATGCATATGTTCTTGTAGAAGGGTGAGCAATTTTTCAGCTCAACAATCAACATTGTGAAGGAAAGAAATGGGGAAGTCCTCCCAGTACAATTGTGGACTACAACCCTATCATGGGACATAATTGATGCCAGTTACATTGCATTTGACAGGGACTTTTCTTCAAGGCTCAAAACTCTATTATTTTTTGACAATCTAAGGATTCCAAGAGAGTTGTTAAGATTAATTAGACCAAAGGAGTATTGTTAGGACATTACTATAGTCCACAATTTTGGGGATATTATTTTATATCCTATTTCTATGGTGTTTAGGGTTTATGGTTGCAAAAGGGCACCTTACATTTTGCCTTACCAAGTTCCATTAAAGGTAGGATATGCTGAAATTATGAGGTAGATTGGTGACCTACAAGAGAATGCACTTACTGGTAAAGGAAGAGGGACTTTTTTCCCTGATATAACAATAGCACACCAGTATGTGATTACTAAAGGAGGATGGGTGCATCTGAACCAAGTATTGCAGCCCTATAGAATGTCAACAGCCACCATCAGATGTGCAGACATAGAGGGTTTTTTATCGGGGATGTTCAAAGACAAAGTAAGGTGTGCTCTCATAAAACACCAATTTAATTTTCCTGAGGACATAATAAGAAATGAGTTTGACCTCCAAACTCAAGAAATAAAAAAGGAAAAATGGGTGATCTACAAGAAGACTGTAGATTTCATTAGAAATTTTGATAAAGCTTATGACCCACTGAAGGGATTTGAACCCTAGGCTAGGAAAGTGGATGCCCTTATGGAACATTTTGAAGGGGTCATGCATGCAGTGAATGAAAAGAAAGTCATGGTTAGTAAGGTAGAGCCTGAAAGGGCCAAACAAATTTTGAGTCAACCAAGGTACATGAAATTGACTCCTAAGGGAACATACAGTATACAAAAGAGAAGTGGTTACAATGTCCTTTTGCCAACACAATAGAGAGGTGAGGACCTTCCTTCTACATCAAGAGGAAAAAGGCCTATGAATGATCTAGTAATGCAAGGACCCTCTCCAAAGAGGCATAGACAAGAAGAATCAAGGCCGGGAGAGGAAGCTTATTCTCCTTCTCAGTCTCCCATCCAATTAGATTAACATGGGGTAGCAGAACAATTAGTTTAGATGAGTAGTGAGGGAAATATTTTTGTTTCCAAGGATGAGTTACAAGAAGGGATACCAAAGGCACCTAAGGAGGTTGCAATGGATCTTTCTGTTACTGAATTTAAGGGTAAACAAATGGACCCTATTTTGAAGCAAGCTAGTGATTCATTTCTTGTTGATGACAAATTTGTCAAGACTAGGGCATTCTCCCAATTTTTATGGAGAATGAAAATAAATCAATTTAAGGAGATTTGTGAAAAGAAAAAGGATGAATTCCCTCATAGGGATATAAGAGAGATTGAAATTGAGACCAAGGGTGAGCTGATGAAGTAGTTTGAAAAGGTTACTCCTGAGGAAGGAAGGGCTATGGTCCATATTGCAGGGGTGTTGATTCTGCCAGAGTGGGATATTGCTGATGCAATAATCTTTGATCAAGTCAGGAAGAGCAAAGTGAAGACTCTTGCTACTATAGAACAGGCTCAACAAGATGCTAGGGGAACTACTTTTTCAGAGGATCATGCTACCTTGGTGATGCGGTCCCTTAAGAGGGAGGAGAACAAAGGAAAAAGAGAGGTCCTCTCTATGAAATATGTAGGCAATCTATTGGTACAAAGAGTAGGTGAGACTTCTGGTGTAGAAGCTTCAAACCTAATTTTAGAGACTCCCAAGTTCAATGTCAAAGTGGCAAAGAAAGATGCCCAAGAAAAAGAAGAGCTCAGGCTCAAATTTGAAACTATTCTCAAGTCTTACAATGAGCTCAAGATAGAGCTGATTCAAAAGGACAAGTTAATTATTGAGCTATTAGGACTGCAAGATCATAGGTCACCACAACTGATGATAGCTGACAAGCCTACAGTTGCTTCTTCATCAAGCCCAATTGTTGAATTTCCACCATCACCATTCCCAGAGATAGGTATGGATGCAAGAGTTAGTTGGGAGAAGCAATGACTGACTGAGGAAGCTAATAAATTGAGAGAAATAAGGGTGCAATTGGAGAAGGAAAAAGATGAACATGTAAAGGCCATAGCTTTGGTAAACCAAAAATATGAAGAAAAAATAAAAGATGCAATAATGCAGTTTGCATATGATTTGAAGCCCTCAATCTTCTTCAATGATGTCAGTAGATTACATGCTTTATTTACAGCTTTGAATAAGGATAAGACTGAGATGTCACCAGTTTTGAAAAAGTGGATTGAGATGTCTCTAAATGTGAAATTATGTCATTTATTGTCTAAAGGCCAACAAGACCCTGATCCACTGATTAAGCCAGTGCACTAGGTTGTGAAGAAAATAGTAAAATATGACATTATTTTGGGTCATTTCATAAGGAAATCAAGTATGCTGAAAGAAGAATCGATGCTTTCAAATTATGAACTGATCCCTACCATTCTCACAAAAAAAGGAGAATTTAAAGAATTGTATCAATGGAGAGAAGAGATGGATGCACTCCTGTCAGAAAGAGTGACTGGTGTTTTAAATGACACCTATTCTTTTATTAGCACCATCAAGCTATTAATAAATGCAAAATCAATGTTTGATCTTATTCAACAAAAGGTCAATCAAATTGAGAACAAATGGGAACAATTGTCTAGTTAGAAAGTTGAGTTTGCTAATTTTGAGTTCCCAAGTGAAGAGGTGTACAATAAGTGGAGGTATCAGTACATACCTCATGTTCAAAAAGTAAATACTCCATTGACCTCTTGAGGCAAGTGAAGGAAGTTACCTTTTGAGTCATGAAGGTTGTTGAGATACAGAAAAACATTTATTATAGGATGGACAGTGAGATATTGCAATCAGATTTGTTGAAAAAAAGCCAAGGATAGCATTGAAGACATGAAATAAGGTAGCTCATTTACAAAATATCTCATCTGTTTCATCAATGTATTTATTGTAAACCAAATAGGGTTGTTGTAAAGTTTTAGGGTTAGGAATTTTGTACACCCTAGAATGATCGGTAGCTTGTTGCACTTCCTTGTATATAAAGGATTTTCCATGATCATTCTAGGCATGGAGAGTCTAGGTGTTGAAAAGATAGAAATTCTGAAACCCTGGCCCTTAGTTGAGGATTTTATTATATTGTATTATTTTTCATCAAGCAATAGAGAAGAAGTACAAGTTGCCGCTGCTATTTTGCAAGCTTATTGTTTAGAACATGGTGTATACATCGTTTAAGGTTATACTTAATACAAATTTCAAATCTTTGTCTCTCCTTTGAGTTTATTCTATAAATTTCTAAGTCTTTCTAAGATTTATATGTATGTATTTAGCTTTGAGTTCTGATCTAGGATTGGATTAAATACTGCTCAGGGTGGGATACATGTTTACTAAATTCATTTGAGGATTTTCTATAAGCAAGAAAGAGTTGGAGTGTTTTGTATTTATGTGCAAAGAATAGTTATTCTCTAAATATCTTTGTATTCATTCTATCTTCTAATATTTTGCCCAATGGATAGGGCACTGGCCTATATTTTCCTATCTTTGCTTTGTGTGGAATGATTCAAATCTTGTAATCCTAAAACATTCAATCAATACTAGTCTTTTACATTTATTTTACTTTATATGAGTTGTTGTACCCAGTGATGGAGAGCCAATGAATAATATGTTGTTGTTTAGTACTTTCTCACTATCATCTATTGTTAGATCCAATATTGAACAAGGAATAGAGTTAAATCAATTGGATCAGGTGTACCCACCTTGGTTTTGCAAAGTCAAAAGTGAAGAGTGCAATCTTGTCCCTATAGTTGGTCAAATTGCTTATAGATTTCCCACATTTGGAATTAACCACTCCTTAACATTAGTGATAAGCATATTGGTATCTCTTTGAGTGTAAAATCCTATCCAGGAACCAACAAGTACATCTTGCTACGTGTGGTTTTGAGTACCTCATACATTTACCCAAGATTTAGGTGAATCATGGATTGATTACTATGTTGGTCGAGAGGTTTCATTCAGAGACATAGACCTTCCATCTCTCGACAAGGGAGATCACCATCAATCCAAGGGATATTTATCACATTCTTCATATCCCTTTTCATGGACCATGCTTGGACTACCTGAGTTCCAGGAACACAGGATTACAGGCCTTTAGGACATTGTTTGGAGCTAACAAGAAAATATCACAACATATACCCTAAGAGGTATTAGTTAAGAGATATGGATAGTCTCACAGGCTTGAATGCATCATTACAGACATGATCGATGGTATTATCATGTCACATTGTCAACAAAATAGTCTTCAGATGGGATGGGCTCCTATGGTATAGTGGCTTATGGTGCATCTTGCAGAGTATGGATGGGGTCAGTGCCTCCTGGCACACATATTTTCAGAGATGCATGAGATAGTCTACCATGAGGGTAAGAATTTTTCTCCAGGTGTTATACTTTTGTAGATCTGAGCATGGGAGCACATTTCAATCTATTGACCCATATGCAAAGATGAGAGGTAGGCTTAAGAGCCTCTCATATATAGATATGCAGGGTACATGACATAGGTTCAGATGGGTAGGAATGAGTACTAGTACCGAGTACTTAATGATATGACTATAGTTATATGGCATTTGTACTTATAGATGGAGGCTTGGCCCACTTCTAGGGTACAGTTTAGCTATTTTTGCCAGAGCCATATTTTGATTGGTTATTCTACTAGCATGCTGGAGTGCTTTCTAATTACCTAGATCTTGAGGTAGTATGGCCTCATCTAGGATGTAGCCTAGGAGTTCACCTCCTATGTCTGGCAGGTGAGAGAGATTGGACTAGGGTGGGATCCTAGATTGTCATATGTAGTGTGCAACTTGGAGTACAATGGACTCCAGAGTAGAGATTGGGACTACCGAGTATAAGTAGTTGATGCATGGATGGATGCTTGCAGGACAAACTTGGAGAAGAATCCCTTTTGGCAATTCTTTGATCCTACGAAGCCGATTTTGATGATGGAGGAGGCAGACAATGTGATAGGTGCACCTTGGGGGAGAGGATAGATGAGGAGGGAGGTAAAGATCCATATGGCACAACTGATCCCTCCTATGTAGAGAGTGGCAGGTATCCCACCATGATCGACAACCGATGTGAGGCCTACCCCTATTCCATGGGCAGTACCATTAGTTAGACTATCATTTTTATAGTGGTGGTACATGAGAGGTTATAGAGGGACACTAGGTGTCATGGGTAGCACCATGGTGACTGATGAGGTTTTGGGAGCACAATAGGCTATGTAGATGGATGAGGCATAGGATGCACCCTATTTTGACTTAGGTATAAAGGTTAGACATCGTAAGGTGAGGAATGACATAGGAGGTAGTGATGAGGTAATTGCTGGTGGGGAGGAGGTTGCTAAGGTATACCCAGGTCTAAGGCAGACACCTTAGGATGTCATACATAGATTGTTTCATTAGAACATGGAGCTAAGGGTTGAGAGGATAGCTTTTGAGATCCAACTAGTAGAGTGGAACAGGCAGTTAAGTGAGACTCAGGCGGAGACTCGATAGCTTCACACTCATCAGACATGCAGGGATGCATACTATTTTTCTACTTACTTCTCAATTGTACCACCCGGATAGTGGAATAATTCATACTCTCAATATATGTTAGGATTTGAGGGAGCTAGAGCATCACATGCTGATCCACTGCCAGATGTGCCAGTAGGAGGAGGAGCAGTACCTGATGTAGAGTAGCGGGTAGATAGTTGATAGCATAGTTGATTCCTCATTTTTAACATTTTGATGTACTTGATAGCTTAGTGGAGCTCATTCTTTTGTATTGTATGCACATCATGCACCCCATGTACTATATCAACATTATATATATATATGAGATCATTTTTTTTTTTGACTTCATAACACTTTTCATTTTGGATTACGATGTTTATCATGTGATGCAAATGTATGCAATGTTGAGTGTTTACTTTCAATGTATGATTATGCAATATGAATGCAATGATAAATGTTAGATCAATAATGAAAATGTATGACTTCATTTATGTTGTATGGATGCAAATGTATGTATGCATGCAAATGTATGTATGCAATGGATATATGAGCATCAAATGTAAATGATATGATATGTAAATGCAGTGATATACATGATGTTTTTGTAGGTACATGAAGAGTTCAAGTGCTCAGTCATTGTCAAAAAGGATGTTTAACCTAGAATGATGACTTCTTGCTGATTAGATGATGAGACTTTCACATGATGCTCAGTCCCTATGATGTGTTTTAGTGCAAATTTGAGAATATCAAACACCATGCTGAATTCAAATCATGAAAAGACATGCAACCAAACCAAATGCAAAATGGCACAAATGAAATGTAAACCTAGAACTTGGTCACTGATCATTTGTCTGTCATTATCATCACTGAATATTTTTAGGTAACACCGGATATTCTATAGAATGTGCACTGGTTAGACAACCATGAACATATGAATATTGACTTTTAGTCAAAAATGTCAGATTTAGATATAAGCATCAAGGCACAAAATCTAGTATAACTTGAATATCATGTCCATTTTGATTTACCAATTTGTATAAGCATTAGAGCATAAATGTTGTGATGACCTGAATATGCCTTGCATACAAACACACCAAGCAGTGGAGAGGTCATTCTTCTTCTAATGCAAATTACCCACAGTAACCCTTTATCGTTCACATCTTTGGGTAATGTCATGTTTCACAATAGGAATAAGGAATCACTCAAAAAGAAAAAGTTAGAGCTAACTCCCCTAAATCATCTAGATATCAAAGGTTGAGGTACATGTGGCCATCCAATCATGATGGAGGTACTTATAGTGGACACCAATTCAATCCAGAGTTTTTAGAGTAATTAGATTTTTACTTACAAACAAAAAACAAATAAAAGATTATGCCCCCAGTTATTGCTCACTAAATCCTTTAAAAGGACATCATTGATGATCTCAAAGGGACATAATATGAAAATCTCTTAATGTGAATCAATCAGCATACAAGAAGATTAGAGCATGTTGTAGAAAAAAAAATTTGTAGTTGTGTTTTTGTTGGTGTTGTTATTATGTGCAAAATCCATTTTTGGTAGGGAGACAGACAAACTACCTCAGATAGATCATTGAAGGACATTGATTGGATATGACTCATCTAAGATAGTTGAGGACCATAGGATAAGACATTGATTTCCCCCAAGTTGGAAACATTGATAGGATGCAGACGCTTGTAACTTGGTGAACAAACTGACTTTATTAAAAATAGTATGTGAAAACAACAAGGAAATATGTATAAACTAAAATAGGATTGAAAGTTGGGAGATTGCCAAGATTTCTTTGATAGATGGAGTGTTTTGTACAAGTGGCACCTATTCGTTGGGTTTTCACCATCTTGGCAGAGATTCTATTTTTGCTACCAAGACACCTATTTACAAGGTTTTCACCAAGGCACTTTCTCTTTTTCTTCTTTTTTTTTTATTTTTCATCTTTTCAATTTTTTTTTGTATTTTTCCATTTTTTTTATTTTTTTGTTGAATCACCAAGGCACCTATTGCTAGGTTTTCACCAAGATGATCATTTTTTCATGATTTTTTTTATTTTTAGTTTATTTTTTAGGACATTTTCCACATAATAAATTCTTAGGCATAGAATTTCTTCAAATGGAGAATATTGATTGGTTCTCAGAGTTGTTCTTTGTTAATTTTTGAGAGTTGATAGGCTCTAGAGCCAAAATCAACAGTGATAACAAAGGGACCCATCCATTTGGGTTCAAACTTCCCTTTACATTCTCATTGGGATTAATTTTTAGTGTTCTCTCTCAAGACTAGATCACTAACCTAAAATTCTCTATGTTTGACCTTCTTGTTGTAGCCTCTAGACATTATTTTCTTATATACTCTAAGATGATTATATGCAACCTTCATGTGCTCATCTAGTAATTCTAGTTCATGCAACCTAGATACTATGCAATCATCATCAATTACCAGACCATGCATTCTGATTTTGAGTGATCATATTTTAACCTCTATAGGAAGTACCGCTTTAGTCCCATATACTAAAGTGAAAGGAGAAGCCCTAGTGCATGTTCTGATACTTGTTCTGTAAGTCCAAAGAGCTAGATTTATCATTAGGTGCCAATCTCTTCCAATTTTTTTGACTGTAAAATGCAAGATTTTCAATCAGTTAATATTAGATGCTTCATCTTGTCCATTCCCTTGTGGATAGTAAATGGACAACCAATGTTGAGTTATCTTGAATTTGGAACATAAGGAGTCTAGGTCCTTGTTCTTGAATTGGCCTCCATTGTCAGTGATGATGGACTATGGGATTCCATACCAACAAATTATGTAGTTTAGAATGAACATTGAGATTTGTTTATGAATAGCTTGTGTCAATGGAACTGCTACAACCCATTTTGTGAAATAATTTGTTGTTGTTGTTATATGGGTGTGACTATTTTACGAATGTGGATATATAGCTCCTAAGAGATCAAATGTCCATTGTTGAAAAGGCCATTATGTTGTAAAGGGAATCAAATATCTCCCTAGTGCGTGCATCAAGCTACCATCGACCTAGCATTTCTAACAATTCTTAGCATATTTCAAGGCCTCTTTCTCCATAGTTGACCAATAGTACCCCATCCTAATGAGTTTTTGAGCTAATCTTAGACCAATGGAATCTGATCCAAAGATACCTTTATGGACTTCCTCTAATGTATGTTGTGACTCTTCATGTTCTAAACATCTAAGAAGTGTACCATCTAGACTTCATTTGTATAGATCAATACCGATGATGACGTACTGTGATGTGTTTTGGATAAGGTAGCATTTTTCATGATGGTTAAAGGTATCATGAATTATTTGGTCTTGAAGGTAAGAGTATATGTTTTATAGCGGGAGGAATCATGACCAACAATGGTGTAGATCATCCAGGTTTTTGGGTAATCATAGGCAGTAAATTACAATGCTTCCACTAGGAACTCATAGCGCAGCTCATGTTTGTGTTGCTATAGAAGAGATGGTAGCATTGTCATGGTGTCAGCAACCTTGTTCTCCATTCTAGGTATGTTTTCAAATGTGACATCAATGAAGTATTTCTTTAGATCGGTGACCATGCATTTGTATGGAATAAGCTTTTCATCTTTTCTTTGATACACATTATTAACTTAGTGAATGACTAATTGTGAGTCTCCATGAATGTGTAGTTCCATTACTCTCCATTCGATTGTTGTTTTCATTCCATTTAACAAAGCTTCATATTCCTCTATGTTGTTGGTGCAAGGGAACTTGATTCTGAATGATTTTAGAATGGAGTAACCCTGAGGTGTGATGAACAATATACCAACTCCAGATCCATTTTTTGGATAGGATCCATCAAAGAATAAGCATCATACCTTGGAAGATAGGTGCATGATAGAGGAGTAAGGAAATTTCATCTACATTGGTTGATTATCAAACATTGGTGCATCAACTAATTAATCTATGATGACTTGTCCTTTGATAGCTTTTCTTTCAACATAATCAATGTCAAATTCACTCAATAGCATTACCCATTTTGCTAATCTACCTATGAGAGAAGCTTTTCTTAACAAATATTTGAATGGATCAATCATTGCTACTAGTTGTGTGGTATGAGCTAACATGTAGTGTCTCAGATTCTAGGATGCAAAGATAAAAGCTAGACATGCCTTCTCTATCATAGAATAGTTATTTTCATATTCCACCAATGTTTTATTGATATAATAGATAGCTCTTTCCCATTTATTCTCATCATGTTGTGCCAATAATGCCCCCAATGATGTATCTATAGTGGAAACATACAATCTTAATGGCTTTCCTTGAATAGGAGGCATGAGAATTGGTGGATTTGCCAAGTATTGTTTGATATGATTGAAGTTCTTCTCACATTATTCATTCCAGTCATAAGTCACACCTTTATGAAATGTTCTAATGAAAGGTTGTGATATAACAACTAATTGAGAGATGAAGCACCTGATAGATTGTATCCTCCCTTGTAAAGTGTGCATTTGACTTATGTTTTTAGGAGGTTGCATCTTTGTGATTTCTTTGAATTTTGCTGGATCTACCTCAATCCCTTTCTTCGAAACAATGTACCCTAGAAGATTTTCTTAAGTGACACCAAAGGCACATTTCTTAGGATTTAGTCAAAGACTAAATTTTTCCATTCTATCTAGTATTTTACCCAAGTCAGCTAGATATTCAAATCATTTCATTGATTTAGCCAATGTGTCATCAATATAGTCCTCCATGTTTTTATGCATCATATCGTGAAAGATAGACATCATAGCTCTTTTATATGTAGCACCAGCATTCTTAAGACCAAATGGCATTACATTCTAGCAAAAAGTACCCTATGCACAAGTGAAATTTGTCTTCTCTTGGTCTTTTGGAGATATCTTTATTTGATCGTATCTAGAGAAACCATCCATTAAAAAATACATTTCAAATCCCGTAGTCATGTCCACTATCATATCTATGTTTGGAAGTGGAAAATCATCCTTAGGGAATGCTTTGTTTACATCTCTTAAATATATGCATACTCTAATAGATTTATCTGGTTTTGATACTGGAACTATGTTTGAGATCAATTATGCATAGTCTATGACTCGAATAAATCTGGATTTAAGCAATTTCTCTAGCTCAACTTTGACAAGGAGTGCCATGTGAGGATGCATTTTACGCAACTTTTTCTTGATAGGTTTAACTCCTAGAGTGATAGAGAGATGATGAATGATGAGATTAGGATCCAATCCTAGCATATCTGAATATTTCCATGCAAAATTGATCTTTTTCTCTATCAAGAATTTTGTGAATGCCTATTTTTCTTCTTCCGATAGAGATTGTGCTACATGAATTAACTAAGGTTCCTCTGTTGTTCCTAGATTGATAGACTAAGTTGGTTCTATCAAAATTGGTGATCTATCATGTAAATGACTCAAAAGGACATCAAATATCTCATCCTTAGGCA
The DNA here is from genome assembly GCA_027943335.1 of Chamaecyparis obtusa. NCBI lineage: Eukaryota > Viridiplantae > Streptophyta > Pinopsida > Cupressales > Cupressaceae > Chamaecyparis > Chamaecyparis obtusa. Next base: position 1,253,968 of record BSBK01001203.1, read on the forward strand.
CCTTAGAGAGGTTTTCACCTTCGGATACGTCTTCTATTTTTACTATTTTTGGTTCTGAGACTGTCACACAGTGGTTTTCACCCTTAGAACTCTTTTTCTTTTTCTTTTATTCTTTTGACTGAGATATTTCATATCCGACTCTATCATGCTGATGCTAGGTTCACTAATGGAAGTCATCATAGGTTCCATTTCATTTAGGTAACATGCGAGACAGTAGTCAGTTTGGAAAGTATGGATGTCTTGGCTTGGATCACTAGATGTTTTCTCAATAATCTCGGGGTGTTGGATAGTAAGTGTAGGAAAGGATTGGTTGATAGTGTTGACACATATAGTGTTGTCATCATTGGTCATGATCCGACTCTTGAATTCAAATGTGATATTAAGACTCATGATATTTAGTTCATCAAGTTTCTTAGCGTCATCATTTGATCCTGCATTAGTAATAAGTGAATCAAACTCATGAGTTCTGTCATGTTATAGAATCATTTCAAATGTAGGTTCCTATTGGTGAATAACATCAATGGGTTTTTCTATTATAAGCTCATCTTCTTCTGGAATAATTCCCCATTCACAATCATTAGATTCCTCATCAAGATCTCTAGGAAATTCAAGAATATGTGTAAAATTGAGATGAATCCCCCAAGAACGGTGGTCTTTAGAGTCTGAGTGGAATTCATACTTGTGAGAATCTATCTCAGAATAAATAGAGTGTCCCAAATGTTCATCTATTGTGAGATTTATAAAGTCTTCATCTTGTATGTTTTTAGGATTAGTTGGTTCTTGTGTTGCGACTATCTCTTGTGCACTAGTAGGTTCTTGTGTGTCTACCACATTGATCCTCTCTTTAGGTTTCTTTTCATCCTCAAGAAGATCTAAGATGTGTTGAGGTATACATTCATAAGGAAAAACATCATTTGTGTCTTAATCATCAGTATCTGAGCATTGTATTTCTTCCTTTTGCTGAGTATCCATTTCTGGTGTTATCTATTCTATGACATGTGTAGAGTTTCCATTGAGATGGAAAGGTTTCTTTTGATAACCTATGTCTTTAGTATCTTTGGTTTTCCTCCCATGGTGTTCAATGGGTTTGATGATACCTTTGCCTCTTGTTCCTAGAGGTCCTTTTCTAGTGTATCCCATTTTAGACATTAGCTTGTGTCCTGGTCCATATGATTTTGAAGGAATCTTAGGTGATTTAGAGTCATACTTTTGAAATATTTTTTATTGAGACTCATCTTTGTATAACTAGGCTAATATAGCCTCTTCCTCATTTGATTCTTGTTTGGATACTTGTTATGTGATGAAACTCCCGTTGAAGATAACCTGGGGTTCTTTAGTTGTAGGTTTCACTTTCTCTTAAGGTTGTCCATAAGACTTAGGTGAAAGTGGGAGAGATGTGAGAGATAGGACTAGTTCCATTGTGTATTCTCCCATGCCTGTATCTTTGATCTTGATTCATTTTTCTCTGTCTTCCATTTTAGATGTAGATGCTATGTCAACTTGTTTGGTGAAAGACTCTTTTTTGTGTGGGACAAGTTTGTCTACAGTTTCCTTCAAAGCATTGCAAGATGCTGACATGTTTGTAGGAATAGTGACCTTGACTCCATCATAGGGAAATTTGACACATTAGTGGTATGTTGATGGAATATCTTGCATCTCGTGAATCCAAGGCCTTCCTAAAAGGATGTTATAGGCCAGTGGGAGGTCTAGCACTTGACAAGTAATATCTCTGATGATAGGCCATGTTCTGATAGGTAACACAATGATGCCTTTTGAGGACCTTTCTTGCTTGTCATATGCTTTTATGATTATCTTCTTTTTAGGATCAATAGCATCTTTTGAAAATCCTAGTTGTGTAACTAGTTTATAAGAACAAATGCCTAGACCAACTCCCCCATCTATCAAAACACCCTTGACATGATGGTTTTCAATTAGGACTTGAATATGCAAGGGATGGTTATGCAGATGACTTAGTGATTTGTCATCTTCCTTTGAAAAGGAAATATACTGAGGTGATGTCAAGTGACTCACCATGGTTTGGAACCTATCAAGATCAAGATTTTCAAGAACATTAGAACCAATGAGATCTTTGTCTAGAATCACACAATGAGCATGAGAAATCCAAAGTAACTCAAACATAGAGATATTGGCATTAGTGTGCTATAGTTGTTGGATGATGTTGTAGGATGTCATTTTAGACTCTTTAGAATTGGAAGATTTAGGTGTAGTCCTTTATTTATATGAAGATGCAAGATTGAATGGCACCTTCAGGGGGTTTGATGAACCCAAATTTTGTCCTTGGAGAGTTACCTGAGCTTCAGATCGAGTGACTGCATTAGCAGATATATTGTCTCTATCCTTTTTTACAATAGTGATGACATTGTAATGTTGAGATGTGCATGGCTCTACCATGTTGATGACATCATTGTTGCCAGAGTAAATATAATTGACTTTAGCACCCATGTTTGGTTTAGAAGACAAATCTCCTTGAGTTTGTTTCAGAAAAGGTTTCATGAATTTTGTATGATCATTATTGGATTTATGATTGTCAATAACAATCTCTTCGATGTCAATTTTTTCTTGGATATGATGTTTCAGATGCATGCAGTTGTTGGTTTTATGACTCTTATTTCGATGGAAATCATAGAAATCGGTCTCTCTCCACCATTTAGGTTTGGCTTTGGGGTCATAGGGTTTGATCTTAGGTAAAGTGATGATATTATTTTCTAATAAGGTTTTCATGGTAGATTCCAAGGACTCACCTAAAGGAGTGAACTCACATTTTGGTTTTGTAACCCATGGTTTATAGTCATTTGACTTTTTAGTAGGTCCACTTGTCTTTATTTCTGAAGCTTTTATGGCTTGAGTGCCAATCGTGAGATTAAATGCTGGTGCTTTGGGTCAAGCATTGATGTTATCAACAACACCATCTATGAAAACATTTTTTTTTTTGTTCTAGAATTTAACTTTGTCTTTGGTGTTGGAACTAGAATCTGGATCATGCTTGTTCTCTTTATGAAGTGATATGTCTCCCTTGTGAACAAGTACATTTTCTATCTTTATGGAATTCTCTACCATTTTTTCAAATGAAGTGTGATTTTGCATCTGAAGATGATAGTTGATTTCTAGAACTAGGTTATTGATGAATATTTCAGCTAGTTTCTCATTTTCCAAAATTTGTCAGGCATAGAGAAAAAACTTCTTCCTCCAGCATTTGAGAAAAGTCAGGAAAGGTTCTCCCAAATTCTATTTCAAGTTGCAAAGATCGATCATTGTGACCGTATATTGGATATTGTAGGAGTATTGTTCATGGAACAGTTTTATTAACTCCTCAAAACTTTTGATGGTTGGAGGTATCTTAGAAAACTAGTTGATGGCTACTCCTCCCAAAGATCATGGGAAGAGACACATAAAGTATGTTGGTTCGTGCATGAACTCCATGGATAGAGTGTAGAACTCTTTGACATGATCTTGAGGATCATAATTTCCATCATATTTTTCATATTTAGGTAGTTCCAATCTTTTTGGTAATGGTGGCATATACAAGCTTTGATTGAATGGAAATGGACATGGGGCATCCATTGAGAATTCTTTAGATTCTTTCTCTTTTTCCACCTTGTTGAGTTTGACTTGCATAGCATGCATCTATTTCATCATGGCTATGATCTGTTAGCACAAGTAAAAATTTCCATGGTTTCATCCTATTTTTGTGCCTCTACAGTCCTTTTTCTCCCATTTCCTAGCTAAACCCTAGGCAAAATTTCATAAATCTAGCCATTTGTTTGAAAAACCCTAGTGTGCCTTGTTTTAAATCTATTTTCATGTTACTTTTCGGGCCACTTAAAAATCCTAAAACCCATGTGTTTAAATTTTTCCTAAGTCTACTACCTGGCTGGTTTAATTTTTTCCTAGGTCCCAGTGTTAATTTTTCCTAATGTTTTCAGCCTTTGTATTCTCCCAAGCCCAACCTCTCTGACACCATCTTGAACTAACAGTGGGTGCATCTTCTCATAGGGTTTTTTATAGGCTTGTGAACTTGTGCCAGCCACTGATTCTCTTTTATGATGTATCCTTTCTTTGAAATAGGTCCACATGCCATGTAAGCATAGGTGGTGTTCTTTAATTGGTCCACATGACCGTGAGCTGGATGTTCTATCAGGTGGGCCTAGTATCTCAGTGTGAAGATTCAAGATCTATGGTGGGTGCATGATCTCAAGGAATCTTTGGGGCCCTTGAGATTATACGTTGACCATCCAATCTTCCAATCTGTTAAAGACAAACGGTGGGTCCGATGTGCCACATGGTGCTGACTTGCTTTTTCTTGATTGGTCAAGGCATTGATGATTCGAAGGGCTCTCAGTGGGACCTAGTTGCCGACATGTTTTGAGGGCCCTAACATCCATAGAGGATCTACGGTTGGCATAAGTTCTCATGGAATTTGTCAGAGCCAAGAGATCTTGCGCCAGCCGTTGATTTTACTTTTTCTCAAGCGCTGACAAGGGTGGCTCCTATTTGTTAGAGGGAGCTGACGTGCACGTTTTTCATTGGTGTTGACTGCTGGCATGGACATGGAATTTTTAGGGTTTCATGACTATTGTAAAGATTAATGTAAGCCACCTGATCTACCAGGAAATAAAGGGATCTACAGTCACATTTTAAACCAAAGCTTGTATCTATTGTTTTTCAAATTCAAATTATTTCTGCAGGGTTTGAAGATAGTGTGCCGAATGAAGCTGTATTACAGGACCATTTTTTATCATTCTAGCTTGGTTATGGGTGAGGTTTTATGAGGAAGGTCCTGGTGGTTGTTCTAGCATGAATTTTTTTCCTTGGAGCTGGTACAGGGTCAGATCTATTATAGAATTTGATGATTATTTTTTATCTTACTAGCCTTGCACTTGGAGCTTGTCTTGTCTAGCTTTCATTCTTTTTGTTGAGTTAGGTAGTTTTTAAATTGTCACTTTGAATGGTCATCAGTGCTTGTTGCAATCCTTGAGATAAAAATATTTTTCATGATCATTCAAAGGCATTGGGAGTTAGGTGTTCAAAAACTTTTTCTTGGTGAGCCCTATTCTCAGTCAAGGGTTTGTAATAGTTTTTGATCTAGTGTTTGTCGATGAAAAAAGAAATTTGTAGGTCTAAGCTATATTTTGCAAGTAGGGTGTCTTGTGATTCATTGTATACAGAGAAGTAATTCATCATACTTAATACAAATATTTGGTTCTTATCTCTCCTTTGTGTCAAGTCTAGTAAGCTTTGAGTTTTCTAGCTCATTACATATTGTTTGTATGTATTTATCTTCATCCTTGAGTTCTGATCTAGGATTGGATTAAACTATGCTCTAGATGGGATATGAGTTTTCCCTTGTCTATGTAAGGATGTTTTGTAAGCAGTAAAGATTAGGATAAATGTATTTATGGCTATGAATTCTCAGATATTCTCAAATTTGTGTGTCTTTGTGTCTAAGAACTCTTGCCCAATGGATGAGGCACTGGCCTAAATGAGTATTCCTCTTGTTAACATACACTAGTTGAAATTATTGCATTCCAAATATTGAAATAAATAACCTTCTCAAGCTTTAAGTTGTTGGTTATGTGGTATTATCACCGTATAGTAATGGAGAGTCAATGAATGTGAGGTTAGCATTTAGTACTTTCTACTATCAATCTATTGTTTAGACCCAGTCTTTGGTGTGTGAAGTATAGTTTTCACTGGGTTAGGTGCACCCGCCTTGGTTTTGCAGAGCCAGAAGTGAAGAGGGCAGTCTTGTCCCTATAGTTGGTCTAGTTACCCTAAGATCCTTATACATTTTGGAACTAACCAATCCTAAAATCAACCTGAGGGTATATTGGCAACCTAAGAGCATAAGCATCCATTTTGAACACCAACATGATTGAGGTCTCTTCCTCTTGTGTTACGATGTTTTCAACATTAAAGTCTCAAGGAAGTTTGGCTCCTTTTTGAGCTAGTTGTAGAAAGTATGTTTCATTTTCTTCTAGTAAAAAATGTTTCATCATTCTTTTAAAGAGGTCATCATCATGGAATTCTTCAATTTCTGATGGTGTGGATTCTTGATCTCCACCATGATTAGATTTGTGGCCTTGTGAACCCTAGTTAGCTCCACCTTGATACATAGCATCATTTTGATTGAGATATTGTGTTGACGCAGGAGGGGTTGTGTGACCTCCTTTTAAGTGCAAATTGCCAAGGGCATCTTCTTCATAGAGATTGGTATCATACGATTGATGAAATGTCTGAGCAATTAGAGAAGATGAAGGTGATGTCTTTGGTTCATCTCTTGGCTTTCTATGTGAGGAATCTCTAGTTTCCACCATTAACCTTAGGTGAATCTTTAGAGAAAGATAAGACAACTGACAGATAATTTGATCTAGGAAATATCAAGAGATGCAACCTTCTCAAGATTGGATTGGATTATTGATGAAGATATTGTTTTGATGTAAATGAAGGATATTATTCTTGAGATGTATGGGTAAATGCCCAAATGATGATGGACACAAATTCACAAAACAACCATTTTGGAGAAAATGAATCGAGGTTGTTCTGACAAGGTTTTTGACACAACACAAAATGTGGTTCAGATTGATCAATCAAAGGAAAAATCTAGTTAAATAGATCACTTTGGGAAACTAAGATGAATTCACTATTTCTCTACTTTGTTCCTGACACAATGGATATTTTGACATATTTTAGGCAATAGCTGAAGGTTGATTGAATTTTTGACAAAATTTGGATTTTCTAGCAATTTTGTGGAAACTTTCATATGACAGTATCCAGGCTTGTACGATACAGAATAGGGTCTGGCACAATACTTGTAGAATCTCGTACGACAATGGATACCAGGGATTAATTTTTCTTAGGATTCTCGACAACTCTCGTACAACATTGTATGACTTCCAGTACAACACTCTAGGGGTTTTGATATGGCACTTGCAGGAAAAAGGTAATTGTCATATGACAATTGCAGGATCTGGATGATAGTTGACACCAGAAAAAGGATTTTTCTTCAGTTTTTGGTATTTTGGTCTCAAAAATGGTTTGCAAATTTCACTATCTAGTTTTCAAAAATCTATGTATTAGATTATCTGAGGGTGTTTAACATAGCAATAGGCTCACAATCACAACAAACACTTGGGAACTGACTAAATGAATCAAACACACCTATCTTTCCCTAGCTAGGAGAAGAGATACATTACTTTCTCATTCACTAAGGAACAAACTTAGTGACTCCTTAGAATATAGTAGTCCAACAACACATAATGGATGAAAAAGTGCATATTAGTCGAGTTCAAATGTCAAGGAGGGCTTAATATGATGAGTTTCTTGGGGTGATTACTATTCACCTCATACAAGCACTACAAATCTTTCGGAGGTAGATCAATAGAAAACTAGATTAGGTTGTTAATCAAGGCATCTGTTCACAACCGTCTCCCATAGTCCCACAAGTAGGATTGAAGTTGCTAACCCTATGAGTACTCTGATCAGTGTAGTCTCGCAAGAAAGATTTAAGCGGCTCCACTCTACACAAAATCAAAGCATGTTCATGGAATGAATCCAAGTAACAAGCGCAGCTATGTCTTCTGAGGCTTTAACCTCAAGGAAGCATCAAATTTTATAGTGGGCTGGAAGAGTCAACTTAAGACTTTTCCCCACTTGGGTCATTCCTGGGAGCTTTTTACCTCACTAGCAGGCCCTCTAAAGGATTAAAGAAAATGTGAGGTTGGGGACCACAGGATCTGGGTTTCTAATTCTTTGAAAGAGAAGAGCATAATCTCCTAGCCTTTTCCTTTTCCCTATCCAAAATACGTCAAGTAGAATTAATCTAGAGACAATACACAAACTGGCACTAGGGAAGATAGCTTCTGATTTTTTTATTCTCCTAACAAGGAGAAGAGCATAATCCCCTCAATATCTACTTCAATGGAAATAGGTGCATGTAACTAATTAGCTAGGTGCCTATGAAAAATAGAAATTAAGCAAACAAAATATTTTCTCGGTGAAGATTCGGCAACCTGCAAATTGACTTGTCATAAATCTTTGTTGATTGAGCTTAGAAGACAAATGAGGGCTTAGAAGACAAGACAAGAAGAAGCCAAAAGATAGGTTTTGATGCTCAGGTCTTCATCTCATGTTTTGCAAAAGCGTGTTAGGCTATCAAAATGATCATATACCAAAAATCAACCAATGTTAGGGTCAACTATGAGTCAAATCTCAAATCAAAAACTTCAAATACTAATCAAAAATCCCATACAACAATTTAAAAATCACATGAAAAGTTGTACAACAATATACCTATGCCCATATGACACTTCAGATATGATACGACACTAGGTACCTGCACATATGACATTTCAAGATTGATACGACAAAGTATAACAACTGGTACAACACTTAAGAAATGTTGTATGTTGTACGAGAGATAGAGACTTCTAATATGACAATCTGCAAATGTCGTACAAGATATTACGAAAAAAAATTAAAACTCGAATCTTGAATTAAAAATGTCAAAAAAATAGATGAAATGAAAATGGAAACTCGATGTCAGGCCCCACAGTAAGCACCAGAAATGTGTGTGAAAATTGTACTTGTATAGAAGACACAACACATTAATAAAACATTATTGATTAATGATAGAAAAATATGCAATAAACAAATGTATCATCAATTAGGTAATTTACTTCCTTCTAGTAGACATGAGTATGGTATTCTCAGAATTTAACCGAGATCAGTGACAATGCAACGCCTATATCAAGGATTTGAATGCAAAAGTTATGATAATGAATTTGCAAAATTAATCTATGTTTTTAGATTTTCTATGCAAAATAATGATGAAAACTATATGAAAAATGATCTAAGAACTTCAAAACAATTAATTGAATCTATTCTATGAATGCAAAATCAATAAATCAATGTTATCAATGAATCTCCACAATTGCACAATCTCAAGAATTCGATAGTATGGCACTGCTATTTTCCAAATTGAAGGTGTGAGGATTCTCCAAATTCATGATTGTTTGTGAAGGATTGAGGCTTTTTATATAGAAATTCAGGCTTTCAGAACTCATGGAAAAATAAAAAATCACTCCTTGATAAACTCGAATTGATTGGTGAGTTATCAAGAAATTAGAAATAGTTATCTAGCAAAAATCATGCAAATCAACTTTTTATCTCCTAATTGGAAGTTGAGATCACTTAAATCTTCTTTTCAACTACCAATCACATGTTGAGTTTGGAAAGTTAACATATTGAATTCAATAGTTAATTTTGAGTTTAACTGATCTTCTAATTTTTGCATAGATAATTGTTGATTTATTTAATTTCCATGTGTTTTATCCTCAACTTAACTGATTTAATCAATTAAATAATTGATTTATGGGTTGATCAATTATTAAATCAAACTTTATCCAAAAATTATATTATTAAATTTGACAATTTGATTTTAATCAATTAAATGAATATTTAATTGATTATTATTAGAAATTGTGATTTATTGTCAAATAAACAATATTAATTAGGGAATAAATTTAATTAAACCTAATTAAAATAATGACATGGCTAGATGAAACTTAATTGATTTTTGATAAATAAAATAATATTATTTATTGCCAAATAATATTTAATCAGAGATAATTAGGATAGATTAGGAATATTTAGGAATATTCCTTGATGCATAATTGTGATAGGATTGATTAGGGTTTTGATAATTCGATGTGCAGATGTGCCTTAGGTTAGGACTTTAGGGTCAATTTTGATTGATTTATTGATGCAGGAGGTCAATGGTACTGAAGCCCATTTTAGGGGTATTACAGTTACAAGTGTGTGCACATGTACATGTATATTATTTTTATTAATTTTAATTTATCACAAGTTGTGATCAAATTATTTATATCTTTCTATTTAATTTTTAAATTGCCTAGACATTTGTACACATGTATAGGTGATATTTTTTCTATGCTTGCAGATCTTGAAAATACAGAAAGTGTAGATTATTATCTTCTAAGATGCACCAAAGAAAAATATAAGTTGTTAGAAGTAATTGTAGATGGTGGTGGACAATCATATCCAACTGGTTCATTTGTCATTAAAGGCACATATTATCAGTAAATGAAGATAGACCAAAATGGTGTTCAATTTGTTGAATAAATGGTTGGACAAAAAGTTCTACATTACAGTCATTTGGTTATAGCGATAAAGTTGCAATTTGAGACATTGCCAAAAAGAGGATGTGGAAACCAAAAGTGGAGGTTTCCTATTGAAGAACATGAAAAACTTTTGGAGATAATAAAAGATAGAGAGGATCCAGACTATATGTATTAGGAGCTCTAGCCTAGAAACTCAAATATTTTGCAGCTTTCGTACTTTCACAATTGAACTCAATTATTTTTTATCTTAGAACTCATAATGATGTTACAATTTGGATATTGGATATGCTTTCATATATAATTATTCATGTTTGATTCAATATACATGCTTGGACAATAATATACTTTGATCTATATATATAATTGTGACATGTATGTCCCCTTAAGACATCCCCTTAATATAAATTAGACATTTTAATAATATGTCATTAACCCTACAATGATTACTAGTTAGATTAAGTTTGTGGTAAATTAGTAATATAATAAAATGCTTTTACGCATATTGTTTTATGCTAAATGATACATACATGTTTTTATTTATGCCAAATCATGTGGTTAAATATTATGTTCAAGTGTGTACATGTAATTTTTATATACATACATGTTCTTAAATATATATGCTTTGGTGGTTCAATTAAATGTACATGTGCTTTGATGTTTACATGCTTTGATGGTTCAATTATGCATGCTTGGTTCAATTATGTATTATTTGATTTATGATTTTATTCATGTGTTGTTATGTATGCTTTGATGATTCAATAGAATATATTCAAGTATAAAATTTGTATATATATATGTTAGATTACATTTATTCTTGTATGTCCTTAAACCCCTTAAATCCTATTAGGACCCATTAATTTACACATTAGAAGGTCATAAAGTGTGTCTTAAGGGGTCCTATGACCCCTTAAGACACACTTTATGGTTCTAATGTGTCTAAATGTGTTGAAATGTATCGTAAGGAGTCTCAATGGGTCCTAACAGGTCCTAGGACACCTTACAACCCATATCAACATATTATGACACTTTAGAACCATAAAGTGTGCCTTAAGGAGTCACAGGACCCCTTAAGGTACACTAATGGTTCTAATGTGTTTTAATATGTTTAAATATCTCAAAAAGGGTTGTAAGGGGTCCTAGGGCCCATTAGGACCCATTGAGACCCCTTACAACCCATTTCGACACATTTTGACACTTTAGAACCATAAAGTGTGCCTTAAGGGGTCATAGGACCCCTGAAAACAATTTTTATGGTTCTAATGGATATTAATGTGTCAAAATGGGCCATAAGGGATCTTAATGGGTCCTAACACCCCTTATGACACATTTCAACTTATTACAACACATTTCGACACATTAATACACATTAGAATCATTAATGTGTCTTAAGTGGTCATATGACCCCTTAAGGCACACTTTATGTTTCTAAAGTGTCAAAATGAGTCATAAGGGGTCATAAGACCCCTTAAGACACATTAATGGTCCTTATGACACATTTTGACACTTTAGAACCATAAATTGTTCCTTAAGGGGTCATAGAACCCCTTAAGACACTTTGTGGTTCTAATGTGTATTAATGTGTCCAAATGGGTATTAGTGGGTCCTAATGGATCTTACGACCACTTAAGACCCCCATTGAGACACATTAGTACCCATTTTGACACATTAATACACATTAGAACCATAAAGTGTCTTAAGGGGTCCTATGACCCCTTAAGGCACACTTTATGGTTCTAAAGTGTCAAAATGTGTCAAAATATATCATAAGGACCTTTAATGTGTCTTAAGGGGTCCTAGGACCCCATACGAATCATTTCAACACATTTTGGCACTTTAGAAATATAAAGTGTTCCTTAAGGAGTCCTAGGACCCCTTAATACACTTTATGGTTCTAAAGTGTATTAATGTGTCAAAATGGGCACAAATGTGTCTCAATCAGTTTTAATGTGTCATAGGACCCATTAAGACCCATTTGGACACATTAATACACATTAGAACCATAAAGTGTCTTAAGAGGTCCTATGACCCCTTAAGGCACACTTTATGGTTCTAAAGTGTCGAAATGTGTCATAAGGACCATTAATGTGTTTTAAGGGGTCCTAGGTGTACACACAAAATAGTGCACTTCTATGAATCATTACAATCAAGAACACTCAAGAATGAGGTCTCAAAAATTGATCCATAGCTCCCTAAGCATGGAGTCACAAGGATAGTTTGAATATTGCTCTCAGCTAGAGCTATTAGGCCTATAACCTTTCTAGTCAACCACACTATGAGAGATTCAAATGAAGACAAGGGCAAGAATGCCAATATCCTCAAGAATCACTACAAAATGCAATACAATGCAAGCTAATCTATGAGAATAAAAGATAAAAACTAAGCTATGAAAGTAAATATGCAAGTACTACAAATCCTCCTATTAAGCTATGTGAGATTAATCTATAGCATAAAGGAAATCTAAACTATGAATGCCATGAGGATGAAACTACTATGCAAGAAATGAAAGCTAAACTATGAAGTAATGAAGAAATCTAAGATGTGATGCAACAATGATTTCCAAAAGCTTGATGCAAGAATGTCTTCAAATCTTCAAAAAGCTCCAAAGTGACCTAGAAATCTTGCAGCATAAAGTTAGCATAAAAGATGAGATATGCAAATGAGGAAGAGAGCTCTTCTTTTATAGGAAATGAGAAGGAATGGACCATGGAGATTAAGAGGCAAAAGATTTAATCAAGGGTGGAGCATCAAAGAGGAGCAATCCATGTGCACAAATATCCTCCAATGAGAAAATAAGAGTTGACTTTTATGTTCATATGAGACAAAAAGTGCTTTTCTCCTTTTTATAAAATAAGAATAATGCTTTATTTGTACAACTTAGGATAAGAGGAAAAGTGGGGGCTTTTTATTTATTAAAAGAGGAGGAAATATTCCTTTTAAATAAATAAAGACTTAGGATAAAATGGTTAGCCCAAGGCAAATAATCAAAAATGATGAAACAGGATTTGATCAAGGAAATTGATATAATTGAAAAAATGTTGATTTTTGAAAATATTGATTCAAGGATTTGATAAATTGCTGAATGGGGGCCCAAAGTCTAGGCGACCATTTTGGGGTGCATACACTAGGACTCCTTATGACTCATTTCAAAATATTTTGAAACATTAATACACATTAGAACCATTAATGTATCTTAAGTGGTCCTATGACTCCTTGAGGAACACTTTATGGTTCTAATGTGTATTAATGTGTCAAAATGTGTCCTAATGGGTCCTAGGACCCCTTAGGATACATTAATGATCCTTACGACACATTAAGATACATTTTGACATATTAATACACATTATGACTCATTTGGATAGATTTTGACACTTTAGAACTATAAAGTGTGCCTTAAGAGGTCCTAGGACCCCTTATGACCCATTTTGACACAATATGACACATTTCGACACTTTAGAACCATTAATGTGTCTTAAGGAGCCCTATAACCCCTTAAGGTATATTTTATGGTTCTAATGTGTATTAATGTGTCGAAATGGGTTGTAAGGGGTACTAAGACTCGTAAGGACCCATTAAGACCCCTTATGACATATTTCAACACAATATGACATATTTTCACACTTTAGTACCATAAGGTGTCCTAAGGGGTCCTAGAACTCCTTAAGACACTTTTTATGGTTCTAATGTGTATTAATGTGTCAAAATGGTTCATAAGGGGTCTTAATGGGTCCTAACAGGTCCTATAACCCCTTATGACCCATTTTGACACATTAGGACATATTTTGACACATTAATACACATTAGAACCATAAAGTGTGCCTTAAGCGGTCGTAGGACCCCTTAAGACATGTTATGGTTCTAATGTTTATTAATGTGTGATAATGTGTCCTAATGTGTCAAAATGGGTTGTAAGGGGTCCTAGGATGATGCAAGGGTAGGGAGAAAGAGGGGCCCTAATGATCCAAGCTTGCAGCACACATTCGGAAGCAACAAAAAACAAGAGTGAGAGAGAGAATACCAGATCTTCCATATATTATCATCAATTGGAATTATACATGCCAGGCTATAAGGCCTTCCTGATTAGGGCCTGATATTATAATGAATCACAGAAGTCCTCAAACATGTGAGGATCTGTTAGAAATCTCCAATCTAATGTCTACTATCTTCTATCCAAAACTGACTCACTAAACTACCACCAACAATCTACATTTATACAAGAAGCTACCGAGCTGAGTCAGCCTTTAGATCCACAATTAATGGAAGTAATGGTCAAATCTAGGACCACACACTTCCCAATTATGGATACCAACATTAATTCCATGATCTAATATAAATGCACAAGTTGGCCACAATAGGAAACAAAATTGAACCTGTTGGTAAGCAAGATAACCCAGCAACAAATAGACAATGCAGAGCATCAGTGAAATAACCGACCACTCAAGAGATAATTGACCACCCTTGGTAACCAAAAAAAACCAACCAACTACCAACCAACTTGGTCAAAGAAGGAATTGAGCAACACAGACAAACTCAAATATCTTTTTGGTAACATGGGATTGCCAAGGACCTGAGATGCTCCTACATCAGACACCTGGGGTTATTTTGCAATGATTCTCTAAATCATTTGGTAGGTCTAGTCCAAGTTGCATCCAACTCAAACTGCAAATTCCATGAATTGTCTTCCATCGGTCTATTCTTCCACTTAACCAGATATTCCATATACTATTTTCCTCTTGTACTTTTTCCAACTCTTTCCTTCAAAATCTATTCAACTTCATCATTCTGCTTCTTAGGATATTCTATTGGTACTGTTACTTCTTCATCAGGTTCATGATACTCATACAAATCAGCAATGTTGAAAATAGGTGATCACTCCATGTCATCAAGTAACTCAATTTCATATGCATTTCCACTGTCAAATTTCTTTAGAATCTTGTAAGGTCCAAACTTTTCCATCTTTAGCTTTCCATATGTTCCAATAGGAAATCGACCTTTCTTCAAATGAATCATCACTTCATCACCAACATCAAAAGTCTTATGTCTTCTTGATCTATCAGCTCTACCTTTGTATTTCTGATTACTGTCTTCCAGCTTTAGCTTCACATCTTCATTCAATGCCTTCATGTATTCAACAAACTTTACTCCTTCAGCACTTTTCTTATTCTCATATGAAATGTCTCTCATATCAAATATTCCTCTCAGTTGTGTGCCATTCACAATCTCAAATGGTGTTTTCCCAGTACTCCTATTCATTGAATTATTATATGCAAAATTTTCTTGTGCCAACATAGAATCCCAATTACTCGGTGTGTCTCCAACTAAACATCTCAAAAGATTTCCCAAACTTTTGTTCACAACTTCAGTCTATCCATCAATTTGTGGGTGAAATGTAGAACTATATTTCAACTCAATGCAAAATTTCTTCCAAAGTGTTTTCCAAAAATATCCAACAAATTTATTGTCTTGGTCAAAGATAATACTCCTCGGTAATCCGTGCAATCTAACAATTTCCTTAAAGAAAAGATCTACTACATGTACTACATCTGATGTCTTTCTACAAGATATAAAATGTGCCATTTTAGAAAATCTATCCACAACAAAAAATATAGAATCATTACCTCTTACTATCTTCGGTAAGCCAAGAACAAAATTCATACTGATATCAATCCAAGGTTTCTCAGGTACAGCAATCGGTGTATACAATCCAATATTATGACTTACTCCTTTTGCAACTTGACAAATACCACAACATTTCAAAAATTTCTGAACATCTCTATACAACTCCAGTCAATGGTACTTCTCCTTAAGAAAATTCCATGTTTTATCAATACCAAAATGTCCATCCAAACCACTACTATGTTTCTCCTTTATCAAATTAGATCTGATTACTCCTCTCGTTATACACAACTAAATACCTTTAAACAACATACCTTCATGAATAAAATATTCATCCCATTTAGTATCTTGTTGATGTTGAATAGCTGCTCTGCACTTTCTCCATGGCTCAAAAAATTAGGGTTATTTTCATACAAAGCTCTCATCTCATCAAAAGCAAGAACTTCAATGTTCATCTCAGTCATCAAGGATCTTTTTGTACTCAATGCATCAGCAACTCAGTTAGTGACTCCACTTTTATGCTTTATAACGAATGTGTAACTCTGCAAATACTCAACCCACTGCATATGTCTCTGATTCAACTTATTTTTACTACCCAAATATTTTAAAGCTTTATGATCGATATACAACACAAATTCACTCGGTATCAAATAATGTGTCCATTTCTTCAGTGCTTGAACAATAGCATAGAATTCTTGATCATACATGGAATATTTCCTTCTAGCATCATTCAAATTTTCACTAAAGAAAGAAAAAGGTTTACCTTCTTGACTCAACATAGCTCCAATTGCACTTCAACTTGCATCACATTCTACTTCAAATACTTTACTGAAATCAGGTAATGCCAAAATAGGTAATTCAGCAACCTTCTGCTTCAAAGTTTCAAAACTTCTATCAGCTCCATGTGTCCACTTGAATTCTCTTTTGTCTCCTCTCATAGTCTCAGTCATAGCATTACAAATTGAACTGAAATTCCTTATGAACTTTTAGTAAAAACTTTCCAAATAATGAAATGATCTTACCTCAGTAGCGTTCATAGGTGTAGGCCAATTCAAAATAGCTTCAACTTTTTCAGGATCCATCTTCAAACCATCAGCTGAAATAACAAATCCCAAATACACAATCTCTTATTTCATGAATAAACACTTTTTCAGATTTATCAGCAACTTTTCCTCTTTCAATCTCTGCAAAACTTGTCTAACATGCAACAAATGTTCTTCTCTGGTCTTACTGAATATCATAATATCACCAAGATATACAATCACAAATTTACACAAGAATTTCTTCAAAACTTCATTCATTAATCTCATAAAAGTACTCAGTGCATTAGTTAAACCAAAAGGTATAACCAACCACTCATACAAACCTTCTTTTGTCTTGAAAATAGTCTTCCATTCATCACCTTCTCTGATTCTGATTTAATGATACCCACTTTTCAAATCAATCTTTGTGAAATACTTTTCTCTGGTCAAACTATCCATTATGTCATCCATTCTTAGTATAGGAAACCTATACTTCATTGTTATCTTATTGATTGCTCTAGAATCAATACACATTCTCCATTCTCCATTCTTCTTCAATGCCAATACAACAGGTACTACACAAGGACTCAAAATTTCTCTGATCAAACCTTTCTCCAGCAACTCTTGAATCTGTCAGTTCAATTCCTAATTCTCGGTAGGTGTCAACCAATGAGGTGCCTTATTCAGTAATCTAGCTCCAGGGATTAGATCCATACAATGATCAATACTTCTTTTTGGTGGCAAACCATTAGGTACATTATTAGAAATGATATCACTATACTCTATGAGTAACTTATCAATCTCCTCAGGGACATTATCCTCTATTTTCTTACTCAGCTTATTAGGAATCACAGCAAAACATACATCATTCCTCTTCAAAGAGTTAACAAACTTTCTTCCTTCCATCAAGAAAACTTTCACAGATGTGCAAACATTACTAATAGGTTCTTCCATCAATGGAAACAAGATTTGTTTCTTTCCATCAGCCACAATAGTATACTTATGTAATCTCCCATCATATATAGCATGTCTATCATATTTCCAAGGTCTACCCAACAAAATATGACAACAATCCATAGGCATGATATCACACAACACCTTATCATAGTATTTTCCAATCTTCAAATTCACATAACATTGTTCACTTACCAAGAGTGTATGCTCATCTCTGATCCATGAAATCTGATAGGGCTTCAGATGTACCAATATTTCCAACTACAATTTTGTGATGATCTCTTCAGATGCCAGGTTCTCCGACCTACCACTATCAATGATTACCTTCCAAACTTTGTCAAAAACTTGACATCTAGTCTTGAACAAACTTCTCCTTACTGGATATTCCTTCTTGCTTTCATTCCACAGTGCTCTCCTTACCATCAAGTTATTTTCTTTCTCAGGTTCATTCGGTGACTCTTCTTGCAACAAATCATTTCTACTACTACCAGCCTTCTTACTAGCCTATGTACATTCAAAAGATATATGTCCTTCTTCTCCACAATTATAACAAGTTCCTCAGAAACTTCCTCTGCTATAACCACCTTGGTAATTACTGCCTCTAACTCTAGAACTTTCACCTTTCCACTCGGTCTTGCCTTTGTGCAGATTTGTCTTTTTTGGTTCAAATCTACCATTTTCACCATTAGATCTACCTCTTCCTCTAGGGAATCTACCACCTCAACCTCTCTATCTTTTCTCATGTCTTTTTTTCAATTTCTCCTCAGCTTTCAAAGAAAATTGATAAGCCTCCTCAATGTTCTCCAATTTGACCATGCTAATCTCCTCTTGGATGGAGACCCTCAAACCATTCAGGTAACTACTAATTCTTTCCACATCATCTTCATCATGTCTAGATCTGATATCTAATCTATAGAATTCCTCAGTATACTCTTTTATCGAGCTATCCTTCTATCTCAAAATTTTCATTCATCGAACTAGGTTAATCTGATAATCATAGGGTAAGAACTTTCCTTTCAACTTATTGACCATCTTGCTCCACACCTTGATTTTGTATTTTCCCTTCCTCTTCTAATCCAATTATAGATGTTCCCACCATAAGGATGCATGACTTTCAACTTTGTGCTTGCAATCTTCACCTTCTTATCCTCAGGAATGTTTTCATTTTCAAAATACTTTTCCATCTCAGTGATCCAATCCACCAATTCATCAGAATCCAGCTTTCCACCATACTCAGGGGGATTGAAATGTGGTGTTGACTTCAAATTTGTCAAAGCCTTCAAGAATCTTTCTTCACCTTGATCCATAACAGGAGTGGATTCTACATTCGCTTGTTCTTCATCAATTTCATCATCACTAACATCTTCAAAATGTCTACCTTTTCTTTGGGTTGTCTCTACTGCTTCTAATCTAGTAGAAATCTGCCTTAGCATATCTGCCAATCATGGATCTTCATCTCACCTGCCACAAACCATCTTGACAACCCTATGTAATTTTAGGTCAGATCACAATTTGCTACCCCACAACAATTCAACTAGGGCTTCAAGAGGAACCTGCAAACCTAGATCCATAGAGCTAGATCAAGATCTAACCACACTCTGATACCACCTGACACAGGGGCAAGGAGAAAGAGGGGCCAAAGGATGGCACACCCTAATGATACAAGCCTACAACACACATGCAGAAGCGACAAAGAACAAGAGTGAGAGAGAGAATGCCATATTTTTCATATATTATCATCAATTGGAATTATACATGTCGGGCTGTAAGGCCTTCCCAGTTAGGACCTGATATTACAATGTCAAACATGTGAGGATCTATAAGAAATATCTAATCTAATGTCTACTATCTTCTATCTAAAACTAACTCACTAAACTATCAGCAAACATCTACATTTATACATGAAGCTACCAAGCTAAGTCGGCCTTCAGATCCACAATTAATGAAAGTAATGGTCAAATCTAGGACCACACACTTCCCAATGATGGATACCAACATTAATTTCATGATCCAATATAAATGCACAATTCAGAAACAACATGAAACAAAACTAAACCTATCAGTAAGAAAGATAACCGAGCACTAGATAGACAACGCCAAGCATCAGTGAAATAACTGACTGCCCAGGAGATAACCAACCACCCTCGGTAACCAAAGGAAACTGACCAACTACCGACCAACTCAATCTAAGCAAGAATCAAGCAAAATAAAAAAACTCAAATGTCTTTTTGGTGACACAGGATTACCAAGGACCCGAGATGCTCATGCATCATAGGACCCATTAAGACCCTTTATGAACCATTTCAATGCATTAATACACATTAGAACCATAACATGTCTTAAGGGGTCCTATGACCCCTTAAGGCACACTTTATGGTTCTAAAGTATTGTAATGTGTTAAAATCTATCATAAGGGGTCCTAGGACCCATTGGACCCATTAAGACTCCTTACAACACATTTTGATACATTAGAACCATAAAGCCTTAAAGGGTCGTACGACCCCTTAAGACACGTTATGGTTCTAATGTGAATTAATGTGTCATAATGTGTCCTAATGTGTTGAAATGAGTCATAAGGGATCCTAGGACTGAATAAGACCCCTTATGAACCATTTCAACACATTAATACATATTAGAACCATAAATTGTCTTGAGGGGTCCTATGACCCCTTAAGGCACACTTTATGGTTCTAATGTGTCTTAATGTGTCGTAAGGAGTCTCAATAGTTCCTAATGGGTCTTGGGATTACAACACATTAAGACACATGCTATTATGTTCATGCTTTGATGTATGTCCCCTTAAGACATCGCCTTAAGACAATCATAATGAACGTACGTGCACATTCATAACATGAACATGTATGTTTTGATTGTTGAATTTAGTATGTTCTTGTACATGAAACTTGTATATGTTCTTATGTATTTTCACTTTTACATGTCTTATGTTATGTACATTATTTTATATTCATGCTTTAATGTATGTCCACTTAAAACATTAGTAAGAATTTTAAATTTTTTTATGTTTGCTTTAGGCTTTTGACATATTAATATAATTTAATTGATTTTAAGTACATGTATACAAAATGTAAATTAATTAAATAAGTATTAATTGCATTTGAACTGACATGTGCATAAAAAATATACATTACGACATGAACATCATGTATGTTTTGATGGTTTAATATAGTATGTTCTTCCATGAAATTTGTATATGTTTTTATGTATGCACTTTTACATCTCTTTTGTTATACATACATGCTTTAATCTATGTCCCCTTAAGACATCCCATTTTAATACATTAACTTTAGAATTTAAATTAATTAATTCTAACTACATGTACATGAAATGTAAATTAATTAAACATTAATTTAAATGTCATATTAATTCTAACTACATGTACATGAAATGTAAATTAATTAAACATTAATTTTTCATTTTAACTAACATGCATGAAAAATATACAAATGACATGAACATACATAAAATAAGTGTACTTAATGGACACATGAGCATTCATAATATGAACATATAACCATGAACATTAAAAACATGAACATATATGTAATGGTCATATAAAATATGATCCAGAATATAATATGTCTATCAAATGTCTAAAATAATATGTACATGTATATATGTAATGGTCATATAAAATATCCAAAATATAACATGTCTATATCAAATGTCTAAAATAACATGTAATGTCAATTAGGGCCATGTCCTGATCCATGACCTGATGGTGCTCCAAGTCCTTCGGATCTCTCTGTGAAATAAAAGAAATATATATACATGTCAAATAAATTAAATACTTATAAATTAAGAAATATTATATAAATGTACATCTAAAATTACTTGTGAGTCATGTTCGATGGGATCGCCAGGTGTCTGTAAATCTCCATAACCTAACATACTATTAGTAAGACCCTGGAGCTAGTATAAATTTATAAATATCAATTATTTAATTCAAAATTTTAAAATAAATATGTACTCGATTAGATGCACACACATGTGTAATAAGTTTTAAATTTATAAATAATAAAAATTTAAATAAACATGTATATTGTAGAAGTATATAATGCTCTCTCGATATTGCTGAAGTTTGAATCATGTAATGAAACCTATGAGAGATCAATCTGATCATCTATAAGAAATGTACTAAAAAATCGACATGATGAAAGAGGATCTTAGGTAGGGGAGGTGCATCATCACCAACTATAGTCTTTTGAGGAGTTGTAGATGGTGTAGGAATATTCTCATCTCTCTGTACACCCTAGGCATCTAATCCAGTAGAATCTTGTGAAAGAATGTGGTCAACATATGCTGAGATCCCACTTAGAGGAATCTCCATGAGTGTTTATAAAACTTGATATGCAGAAAGTAGATCACTAGATAAACATGCACCCATATGATGCCAAGCAGCAACATTTGATAAAATAGAACCTCAAGGGGAGATGGTATGTCTTCTATCTGGTATGGGTCATCTGTGTTGGAGGATGCAGGTGTAGGAATGGTAGTACGAGAATGTAACATGTATCTCCCATAGCAGTTAGATGAAATCTCATGAACCTATGCCATGATACTCATCATACTAGAATATATATCCCTCCTAGTTTCATCTGGTACACTTTGTCATTCAACAGTCATTTCCAAACCTTTTGGCATAACTAGAAGGTTCAGACCCACCTTTGGTTTCTTATTAGTGGGCACAAGGGTATCAACTAGCCTGAATTTGTTTAATAGACGTCCCCTCCCTTAACTAGCATAACCTGTAAAATCTAAGTAATTGACCTCATAATGCAAATGTTAGAAAGTAAATTCTGTTAGGAATGGGAACATTGAGAGGGGGGGGGGTGAATCAATGTTCACTTTATTTTAACTTTTCACTTTAATCTTTATGCTGAACTTAAATGCTTAAGTACTAAATTAAACATTCACATAAACATGAAACATGAAATCAACACATGACACCAATATGATTACAGGGAAATCCAAATTGTAAAACCCCTAGTGGGACTTGATACCCACTAATATTTTGCACTAGTGTTTTGTGATCTTTGTTAGAAGATCCTTTACCCTGTTAGTAGTAGCTTTACAATTATTTAAGTACAGTAGACCTTGTTAAGGTTCGGACCCTGTTAGGAGTCTTTTAAAATGATCCCTATTAGGGGAGAGGACTCACTATCCTAGAGCTCACTACTCAAATGGTGAAGGCTAGAACCTTCTGATTTCAGATACACACTATATCTGTAGGTGAACTGTCACTGTGACACTACTTGTCTGATCAGTTCCTTTGGTGCATTGATGCTTTGACCTCTAGCAAAGCTCTAATACATATTATGATGTCTTTTCATATCTCTACTCTACTTATCACAACTCTTTAACAACTTCCATACCAAATACAATGGGTGCACCTTATATTTATGTGCTCATACAAAATACACAATTAGGTCAGCCCTACAACTAATTACAAACAATGCTTCCAAATGAATTGGCTTAAGCATGCTTACAATTATACATATAAACATGTTAGAAACCTAAATAAAATGGGTACATAGCCTTTACAATATTACTTTACAATCAAAAACCAAAATGCTAACTGTCGGCTCCATGCTCTCTTCACTACTAGAACACATTGGTTGTGCAACTTCAATTGACTGTAACTTTCACATCTTTCCATATCTTCTTATGCACTCTTAGAATAAGAAAGAATATAGTCTAACCAACTTAACTTCAAGGGCACATACCATAATTCATCCGTACACACGTGCGCTGATGCTCTGAGCTATAGGACCTATGTGCACTCTCCAGTCTTCAACACTTAACTGAATTCTGATCTTTACACTGAGTGCGTTGACTCCAAACTATTATATGACTTTGTTTCCATAATTAAAACACTATATCAAGTCATATAACTCAATATAGACAACTTTCCAATAATCTCCCCCTTTGTCATTCATGGCAACAAAGGAATATGGCCAAGTTGCTAACTGTTCCTTTACACAAAAACTTTTGTCTTCTATACATTTTTATACATAATCTTATATCTCCCTATACATATATATACTCCATATTCTATACACAACCCCCCCTTTGACATTAATGACAAAGTTGTATCAAAAAGTTGTATATACATAATCATTTGGGGAAAACATCCGGATATGCAATCATGAGGTTCTGGATCTCCTTCTTCCAAAAGGTTATCAGAGAGTTAACTATCTGGAGGTGGGTGCATAATGCATATTGAAGCTTCTCCATCTTCTCTAAGTCATTGATGGGACCATGATCATAAGTTAGCATGGTGGCATCAATCTCCTTTATATTCTGATTGAGGATGTCTAAGGAGCACACAAGACCATTCCTCAACTGAGTCTGTCTGAACCTTATCCTTGTTATCTCCTTTTCTTCCTTCTCAATCTTGTCTATCTGTCCTTGGTAGAAATTTTTGCACATGTTCACATCTATAGATGTGTCTGTCACTAAATTCTTTACCTGCTCAATCATTGCTTCTACCTCTTTTATCTTCTTGAAGTGAGCATTAGTGAGTATTGTGTGTGTGAAAATTGTACTTGATTTATAGACACAACACTTCAGTAAAACATTAAAGGTTAGCAAAAATGAAATCGTGCAATGAATTGAAAGCTAAACTAACCAGGTGATTTACTACCTTCTAATAGGTGCAAGATTGATGTTCTCAGATTGTTATCAAGATCAGTGACCTAGATGACACCTAAATGAAGGATTTGGATGCAATAATATGAAATATGAATGCAATTAATGTATTTTTTTTGGATTTTAGATGCAATAAGATGAAAACTTGATATGGAATCTATGCTAATATGGAAATTGATATGCTAAAATGATCTAACAATGATATGAAAAAGAATCTAAATGAATGTAAAAAAAAAAAAAATTGATCTCACAATAGCCTTGATTCGTAATAAGCTTTGATTCTCCAGCATAAGTTTGCACAATTATGAGATGATTTGAGATGAGCTAAAGCCTTGATTTTATAGAAATCCAAGGCTTTGGAGGTGCATGAAAGAAAGCCATAAATCACTTAGATTAACTCAGCTTCATTTTTTAAGTTATCTAAAAATAAAGATAATTTAATTCACAAAAACATGCAAATCATGCAAAAACAACTTTTTAACTCAAATTAGAAGTTTAGATCAACTTTAAAACTCAAAAATGATGTTGAGTTCCAAAAAGTCAATAACTTGCATTGATTTTCTGATTTGGAGTTTAATTGCTCTTTGATTGTGCACATGGATAATTATGAATTAATAAATAAATAAAGTGATTTATTCTCAACTTAACTGATTTTTGAAAATAAAACAATTGATTTATGGGTTAATCAATCATTTAATCAAACTTTTATTCAAAAATAATATCATTAAATATGACAACTTGCTTTAATTAATTAAATAAGAATTTAATCAATTAATAATAGAAATTTTGATTTATTGTCAAATTTAAATAATAATACTTAGGAATAAATATAATTAAATTCAACTAAATAATTAAGTGGCAAAATTAAATCCAATTAATTAAATATGAAAATATTCAATTAATCAAACTTAGGATAAATGGGATTTATCGCCAAATAATCATTAAATTAAAGATAATTATGATGATTAGGAATATTACTAGGAATATTCCCCGATGCAAAATTTATGATAATCAATTAGGATTCGATGATGTGTAGATGTGCCTTTGGTTAGGACTTTGATGTCGATTTTGTTCGATGTGTCGATATAGGAGGTTAATGAACCTATAGCCCATTTTTGGGGTATTACATTTTTCCCCTCTTTGAATTGTTGTGCAAAGTGCAGTGATTCAAAGACAGTCTATGTATGATGTTTGAAACTGATGTTTCATATTGATATTGATATGAGATAGAAACTAATTGATATTGATTTGATATGAAGATAATAGATCCCGAATAACCAAAGATAATGTTCACTATAGCAGTGATGAACTGAGGATTGTGAAAAAAAGTGTCAAAATGCTTGATTTCAAACCTTATGATTGTGAAGAAGTGAGTGACCGGTTCTAGACTCGATTGTCTTAGCAGAACTAGCAGGTATCGAATCCAAACCCTTCAGTTGCCGAAGAACCAAGGAAAGAACACTATGATTTGATGGTTGCAAAAACTGATACAATTTACAAGATTAGGAGAATACCAAATTGATATAGATCTTGATGAATCTAATATGCCCTAAGTGAGGATTGATCTGCCCCAAGCAATGAGGACATTTGATGAATCAGCAACTAGACATGGTTGTTGTCTTGATTACTGAGGAAAGATATGATTTCAGCAAAGATATGATTTCAAATTAGATTACAGACTTTGAATGATGTGTAATACCATGCCCCCTTTGGGATTAAAATTGAATTCTGACAAGAAAAGTCAGTGTTGATAGTTCAAAAGCATGTTAATTGATTTGAGAAGTGGTTATACACGTCCAAGAACACATTCTGCATCATTTGGAGGTCTAAAAGACCAAGTTTGACTAGGTTTGACCATGAGTTGACCATAGTTGACCAAGTTGAAATTTAGATAGTTTGATGGAAGATAATCAATTAAGTTGACTTTTGGATTTCTGTGATGATTGAAGGTTGAATATGCAAGCAGTAGACCATCCTGGGCCCAAAATTTTAAATCATCATTTTGACATAATAGACGATCTCAGATTTTGATTTTGATCTTGAAAAAGGATTCTACTTTCTATTTCATTGGAGGAACCTTCATGTGAGATTCAACTCTTGTTAGATTTGAAGATGTGAGTGGAGAATTGTTTAAGCATTGAAGTTCGTTTAGCCATTGTGAGATCATGCAACATGCAAAATGCAAAGATACATGCAAAATGAAATGCAACCTAAGACCTAGGACCTAGTCACTGATCATGTGTCAATTTTTTATCATCATTGAACTTTTAGGTAACCGGATAAGTCAATACAATGCCCACTAGCCATGAAACCATAGACATATGAATATTAATTTGTAATGCTCAAGAACCAATAAAACACCCACTGGTCAAACAACCATGGACATATGAATATTGGTTTTATTTTCAGAATGTCAGATTAGATACAAGCACCAAGATGACCTGAATAACATGTCCATTTTGATATAGCAATTTTCATTTAACATACACGTCAAATAGTCAAGAGATCATTCTAAATCCAGTGTGAATTACCCGTAGTGACCCTTTATCATTCACATCCTTAGGTAAGATCATGTTTCACAATAGGAGAAAGAACTTACTCAAAAATACAATAGTTAGATCAAACTTCCTTGAATTTTTTTGGTATCAATGGTCAAGGTATGCATGGCCATCCAATTCAAGATAGAGGCTCTTACAGTCGGACACCATTTCAATTTAAAATTTCCAAAGACGTTAGATTTTCACATACAAGTAGAAGACAAAGAAAAGATTATGCCCCTAGTCATCACTCTCTAAATCCTATAAAGGACATCATCGAAGAGCTCGAAGGGACACAATATGCAAAAATCTCAATGCGAATCAGTAAGCATACAAGGAGATAAAAGCATGAAAAGCATAGATTGTTTTCAGTTTATATTTGATTGTTGTTGTAGATGCAAAATCCTTTCTGGAGATGAGACAGACTTGACTGACTCAAATGAAGCTTCAAAAGACTCTAACTAGATATGATACGTCTAAGATATACTGGAGGCCATAGGATAAAATATTGATTGCCCCCAAGTGTTAAGCATTGATAGGATACAGACACTTGAGCTGAGTGGTGTATAGACCGACTTATTGAAAACTGGAAATGCAGAACCAAACCAGGAGATATGTAAAAACTAAAGAAAAACTAAAAGTTGGGAAAGACCAAGATTGTGCTGATAGATGGAGCATTTTGAAACAAGTGGCACCCGTTTGTTGAGTTTTCACCATCTTGGCAGAGATTCTATTTTTGCTACCAAGGCACCTCTTTCCAAGTTTTCACCAAGGCACTTATTCTTTTTCTCATTTTATTTTTTTTCATTTTTTTAAATTTTTTTGTATTTTTGATATTTTTTTATTTTTTTGTGAATCATCAAGGTGCCTATTGCTAGGTTTTCACCAAGATGTTCATTTTTTTAGGACTTTTTCCAATTTTTATAATTTTTTTTTTAGGACATTTTACCATAGACTAAATGCTTTAGGCATAGAATTTCTTCAAATGGAGAACGTTGATTGGTTCTCAGAGTTGTTCTCCTTCAGTCGTTGAGAGTTGATAGGCACCAGAGCCAAAAGTAGAAGTGATTACAAAGGGACCCAGCCAGTTGGGTTTGAACTTCCCCTTGCATTCTCGATGTGATAAATTTTTAGGATTCTCTCTCAAGACTAGATCGCCAACCTAAAATTCTCTGTGTCTGACTTTCTTGTTGTAGCCTCTAGACATTCTCTTCTGATACACTTTGAGATAATCATATGCCACTTGTCTGCACTCATCTAGTAGTTCAAGTTCTTGCAACCTAGATACTCTATAGTCATCATCAGCTACTAGACCATGCATTGTGATTCTTAGTGATGGGATTTCAACCTCAATAGGTAGTACCGCTTTAGACCCATAAACTAAATCAAAAGGTGTAGCCCCAGTAGGTGTTCTGATACTTGTTCTATAGGCCCAGAGAGATGGATTGATCATGAGATGCCAGTCTCTTCCTATTTTATTAACTATTTTGTGCAAGATTTTCAATAGATTTTTGTTAGAGGCCTCAGCTTGGCCATTCCCTTGAGGATAGTAGATAGAAGACCAATGTTGTGTGATCTTGAATTTGGCACATAGATCATCTAGGTCTTTGTTCTTGAATTGTCCATCATTATCTGTGATTATGGAATGAGGTATCCCATATATGCATATGATGTAGTTCAATATGAACATAGATATTTACTTTCCAGTTGCCTGTGTCAAAAGGACTGCTTCTACCCATTTTGTAAAATAATTTGTAGCAATGATTATATGGGTATGTCCATTAGAAGAGTGTGGATAGATAACACCGATAAGATCAAAAGCCCATTGTTGAAAAGGCCATTTTGTGGTGAAGGGGATTAGATCTCTCCTTGGAGCATGAATCAAGTTACCATGCACTTGGCACTTTTGATAGTTCTTAGCAAACTTGATAGCTTCTTTTTCCATTTCAAACTCCCAAGCAAGATCATATCATGCAGTCCCAATGTCTAGCAATGTGCAGAACACAAGGGATTGGCAAGCTAGTGGATGAGATGGAAGATGAGAGAATGAAGGAGAATGAAGGGAAGAAATCTTAAAAGGTCAAACTCCTCAAGAATACCCAAGCTAGGGAAAAATTGTCATGTAAAGCACATTTGGACAAGCAATGAAAGTCCAGCATAGGATAAGTCACAAACGTGTAATGCCAAAGAAGGATAGGATGCAGTCCAAAGGAGGAGACATGTCAAGAGGCTTCATAGCACTGTGTTTTACTCTTTCTTCTATTAGATCAAGACCAAAGGGGAAAAGGATAGCGATAAGTGAAAATGAATGGAGGAAGATAGACATGAAGGCTAAATAGGAAGGGAATGAAAGCAAGATCATCATAAGATAACTCACAAGATAGCCAAATGTTCGTGTATAGATCAACATTGTCAAGATCAAAGAGAGAAGATGGAATAGATAAAATATGTAGAAGAACTATGCATGATGCCTGATTGTCAAGTTTTCATCATGGTACTTATCCAAGGCACCACAAGGGAGTGGTTTTCACCATAGCATGAAGTTATTTCTCTTTACTTTTGCTACCAAGGTGCCTATTTCTAGGTTTTCACCAAGGCACATTTTTTATTTTTTTATTTTTTTTTTCATTTCTTTTTGAATTTTTGGAAGAAGGCAAGATTTTTAGATAGTGATCCTTGAAAGGATAAACCATGATATGCCAAGGAATCAAAATGACATGCTCAAAGATGTTGATATGGAAAAGGAGATGGAAGAGAAAAATGGAAGATAAGGTTTTATGTAAAGCGAGTGAGGTTGGAAGATAGGAGGAATAGGGAAATGAGAAAAAATGATAGAAGGTATAAGGATAATGCATGGAAGGATTGTGAAAGGGTAGATGGAAAGGAAGGCAAGCTCAACATCAACACATACCTTGAAGGGTGGTGAGAGGATGGAGGAATCATGAATGAAGGAATACGTGAAGGAATATGGTGAATGGATAGTAGAGGTTGTGGTTTAGGCACATGGAATGGAAGAATGTTTTTGGAAGGAGATGAAGTGGAAGCCTTTGGAAGCTTGAATGTCAACTTCACTTTTTTTTCAACACCAGACTCTTTCAAGAGAGACTTTGGAATCCATATAGCCATAGGCTTTTTATTTTCTTCTGATGATCTAGAGAGAATATCTTCAATGATGGATTTTGGAACCCATACTTGTCTTGTAGTTTTTTTCTTAGATATCTCTTTTGACTTTATGTTTCCATGTCTATTAGAGGAAACATGGTGATCTTCTTTTTTTGATGGATTCTTTTATTGCTTCTTTTTCTTGTATTGAACATTCAAGTTACTTCCAAAGGACTTGGGACTTGTGGAAGAAGAAGGAGGATATGACTGGTTTAGATGGGTGGGTGGATGAAAAGGATTCAAGGGTATGCATCTATGTTGATCTTGAGGAAAGATGGGAGATGGAGGGATGTAAGGACCCAAGATGGATGGAAAATTAGGAGAGTTAGGAGGGGAAAGTGAATGGACATAAGGACCCAAGATGGAAGGAAGGCGTGAGGCCCTTAGTAGTGGTGGAAGAGGTCCAAGGATGGAAGTAGAAGATACAAAAAGATAATCAATAAGTTCATCAACATCTATATGACAACCAAGGATATCAGCATATTTAGAGTGAGC
Organism: Chamaecyparis obtusa; assembly: GCA_027943335.1. Taxonomy (NCBI): domain Eukaryota; kingdom Viridiplantae; phylum Streptophyta; class Pinopsida; order Cupressales; family Cupressaceae; genus Chamaecyparis; species Chamaecyparis obtusa. Next base: position 1,284,580 of record BSBK01001203.1, read on the forward strand.
ATTAGAATTTTCAATAGAATCATGGACATCTTGAATAGGAGCACCTTCTTTGATAGGATTGTTCAAAGCTTGCAAAGACTTAGGATGAGTAGAAAGTGGAAACGAACATGAAGTGGTAGAATAAGAAGATGGAAGACTTTGATCTTCACAAGGATCTTTGGATAGCACAAGCGCATAATTTTTCTCTTGATTTTCAATAGGCTTAACATTGGAAGGAACAACACCATTTTTACCAACCTTAATGGAAGTATCATCTTTGGAAAGCTCAAGTGTAGTAAGGTCATTTTGATTGTCAATAAGCTCAATGGTGTAAGTGGTAGATTGATCTTGCTTAGGAGAAGACTTAAGACATGATGGAATGCATGAAAAAGGGTGTGCAGGATCAAAAGAACCATGGAACGGATAAGAGACATCATGAAAAGGATTGGATGACATGGAGGTTTCTTGATCTTGATCTTTCTTTATGTTATTTTATTTATCATTTCTGGAGTCCTCTTGACATGGAGCCACTTCTAAGGACAAGGAAGCATGTTGGGATTGTATGGATGACTTTGGAAGAGATGGTGGAGGACTAGCTGAAGAAGAGATTATAGCATATGAAGGCTTAGGATATTTAGCTTTATCATTATTGAAAGTATTTGTAGCCAAGTGAAGGTTAGCTTGAGTTTCTTTAAGAGGTAGCCCTAGAGGATAACTATAGGGAACCACATGAAAAGTATTAGGGCTTGTGTCGGATGAAGGTTCTGTGAAAGATTTGAAAGACTCAGAAGGTTTAGGGAATGTACAGGTATTGGAGGAAGTAGGAGATGGAAGAGAACCATCACAAGACAAAGGTCCAACATTAAAATGATCTTGCTTGAGAGTGTAATCTTTATTTTCAGCCTAAGAGTTCTTAGAGGAGAGATCCTTATAGTATTGATGTTTCAAATCAGCGTGGTACATTTTATATTCCTCAATAGAAGTAGATGTATCATCTAGATATTGTCCACAAAAGCCATCAAAGTCTCTTTCAAAATTAGAATCATATGGATCACCATCACAATCTATCCAATGTGACATCCCATTTCTAGTAAGCAGGAACACATGACGAGGACTCTTAGGAATAGAGGTGTCATAGGTATCATTATATTGTCCATCATCATAGTCATCATAGTCTCCAAAGATGGATGTGTCACTCTCCATGGAAGAGGTATCATAAGGATTGTCACATTGCTCATATTCTGTCTAGGGGCATGGTGACATGTACAAGTCTTTATCAAATGGAAAAGGGCATAGAGCTTCCATGGACAACTCTTTAGGTTCCTTTTCTTTCTCAAGTTTGTTAAGTTTGACTTGCATAGCGTGGATCTATTTCATCATAGCTGAGATTAGAATTTCTTCCTCATGTGTACTAATTCTTTGAGACATGTGTACTGATTCTCAATAGCTACTGCTCTATTCCTAACACAGTGATTTGTTCGACAGATTTTGGAAATAGGCTGAAAAAGCTAAATATCTGGCAATTTTGATAATTTTCTGACAACTTTCAAAAATTTCGCAAATGACACTCTACAGACTCATATGACAGTGGGTATGCTATGAAATGACAGTTGAAAATCTCGCATGATAGTTGCAAAACTCACACGATAGTTGCTAGTAGGATTTGACTTTTGGAATTAGACTGGCAGAAAGACTCGTACGACATTGGTTTCTTTACCATACGACAGATGGGTAGTAATGAAATGACACTTGATAGAAACTTGTATGACTTTCTGACCTCCTGAGATGACTTTTAACTCCAGAAAATAATTTTACTTCAGATTTAGCAAATTTTGAGTTTTCAGATTCGGATTGTTTGCAAATTTCAATGTCCAGATTTGAAGATTGTAACAGATTTATCTATTTTCAGTAACCAGATAGATAAGCAAGCATGCAAAATAGCAAGCAAGTGATTTCAGGTATGTCTGAAAATAATGAACAAGGGAAAAAGCAACATTGCGCATGAACAATCAAGTGACTTATTTATTCTAATCCTTAGAAGTGCTAATTGTGTATGTTCCAAAAATGTTTTGCAATAACGCACATATACCCTAGAAAATAAAAATTTGGCCTCGTTAGGGTTTTTAGTAATGGTTTGACTCTGCAACTTTTATGATCCAAAGGGGTGAACTCCAATCCCGGTGCACCAGGGTTTTGACACAAACTGAGAACTTAATCTTTAGGAGCTGCTAGGGAGATCTGACAACCCAACAATGAACCATACCCATGGAGATTTCTTCCACAAGGACATTTATATAGCGACTATCACTACCATGATGAAAATGGTTATTATATCTTGAGGTTCTATCAACATAGTTTACCCTATGAAGGGATTGTCTACTATGGTTAACCCTCACTAAAGATGACTCACAATAGTATACCACAAGGGGACTTGGCTCCAGATCCAAGGTTTTTGACACCTTTTCACTTTTAACCCAAACAAAGCAGGCAGATAAATCCGACACACTAAGACAAATTTTTGCTTCACCAAGGTCTGTGATGTCAACTCCACGTGATCTATCAACCTCTCCAGGGAGAGAATGTATCAATCAATAAGAGAAGATGTACTAACCAATTTTGATTCACCAAAGCTCATGATGTCAACCCCACGTGATCTATCAACCTCTCCTGGGAGAGAATGTATCGATCAATAAGAGAAGATGCACTAACCAAGTTGAATGTGAAACGCACTGAGTATCCTCCCTACCTACAAGGATTCTAATGTCAAGAAGGATTTCACTGGGAATTCAATCTCTCAAGAATCATGAACAGTGTTCATAGGGCCTAATTACTATGTGAGCACAAATGTATGTTTTCAAAACCAAATCTACCAAAAGTACCCAAAAATTAGAAAGAGGAACACTTAACACTTAAAGAGAATATGAGATGAGTCCACAAGGTGGAACACTTAACACCTCACACAAGCTGAAAATGAGTCCCCAACTTAGAAAACAAGTGAGTTCCTAAAAGCATAAATGGGTTGCCAAGTGGAACACTTAACACTTCTGTCATGTTGACCCCTCCCCTTTAATGTGGTGCTGACCTTGCAACCATGAGGTGGAATGAGGGGTCAGTGGATTAGCAAGTCCAATAACCCAAGATAGCAATCAAGATCAATCACAAGTATCTAACACTACTTAATGAATCCTTAATGGGTCACAACCTAGTATCAATTATGCAAGTGTAGAAATAGACAAAAGCATGAAAAGATGAACACAAGCCAGACACATAAGAGATTTATTTTAAGTCCAAATCAAAATGTTATTAGATGAAGGAGAATACATGGGATCCTCGCAATGTGCTTAGTAGATTTTACCTGATTTTTAGCAATTCTTGTTGAGCTTTTCCATGCAAGCAAGTGACGAACTCTCCAACAAGCAAATAAGCAAACAAGATATGCAACATATATTCAACTTATGAAAACCATAGGGTTAGCTCTAAAAATCAATTATTATCAGTAATAATAACCAGCAATTAACCCAAATGACAACTCATATCATTCATTAAACCATGTAAAAAAAATAAGTGCATACCCATCACAAAACTTTATTTTTTTTGCTGCATTTGACCTAGTCAACAAGATCTAATTTTTTTTTTATGATTTTGGCCACAAAAATAGAAATTCAAAACAGAGACCCCTGCTAAAAAATAAAGAGCTTTCCAAAAATGTAAAAATTTTAGAAAAATCTCTTCATTTGTGCCCTAGAGACCAATTTTTGTAAATTTACTATTTCACCTATTATATTACGTCCAATTTTAAAACACAAAGAATGGACCCCCTATAGAATTTAAAGATCTTTCTGAAAATATAATTTTTTTTGAAAAATATGCTTATGTGCGTCGGATATTAATTTTTTCCCTAATTTCAAGAAAAAATTATTAAAAATTCAAAAAATCTTTAAAAATTCTAAAGTTTTTACTGTAGCTTCCTTGATATGTGTCCAACATACAAAAAAAATTTCAGAGCCAAACTCTAAGCCATTTGGGAGATAAAATTAAATCTTTGAAACTTTAAGGTTTTAGCTCCCCAAAAAAATCAAAACTAGCATGCAAAGGTGGGTTGCCCCACGGTGGGTTCCAAAAATGTCTGTGTGAAAATTTTACCCAATCTATAGACACAACACTTTAGTAAAACATTAGAGGTTAGCAAAAATGAAATCCTGCAATGAATTGAAAGCTAAACTAACCAGGTGATTTACTGCCTTCTAATAGGTGCGAGATTGATGTTCTTAGATTGTTATCGAGATCAGTGACCTAGACGACACCTAAATGAAGAATTTGGATGCAATAATATGAAATATGAATGCAATTAATCTTTTTTTTTTAGATTTTAGATACAATAAGATGAAAACTTGATATGGAATCTATGCTAATATGGAAATTGATATGCTAAAATGATCTAACAATGATATGAAAAAGAATCTAAATGAATGTTAAAAAAAAAAAAATTGATCTCACAATAGCCTTGATTCGTAATAAGCTTTGATTCTCTAGATGTCGATTCTCCAGTATAAGTTTGTACAATTATGAGATGATTTGAGATGAGCTAAAGCCTTGATTTTACAGAAATCCAAGGCTTTGGAGGTGCATGAAAGAAAGCCATAAATCACTCAGATTAACTCAGCTTGATTTTTTGAGTTATCTAAAAATAAAGATAATTTAATTCAAAAAAACATGCAAATCATGCAAAAACAATTTTTTAACTCAAATTAGAAGTTTAGATCAACTTTAAAACTCAAAAATGATGTTGAGTTCCAAAAAGTCAATAACTTGCATTGATTTTCTGATTTGGAGTTTAATTGCTCTTTGATTGTGCACATGGATATTATGAATTAATAAATAAATAAAGTGATTTATTCTCAACTTAACTGATTTTTGAAAATAAAATAATTGATTTATGGGTTAATCAATCATTTAATCAAACTTTTATTCAAAAATAATATCATTAAATATGATAACTTGCTTTAATTAATTAAATAAGAATTTAATCAATTAATAATAAGAATTTTGATTTATTGTCAAATTTAAATAATAATACTTAGGAATAAATATAATTAAATTCAATTAAATAATTAAGTGGTAGAATTAAATCTAATTAATTAAATATGAAAATATTCAATTAATCAAACTTAGGATAAATGGGATTTATCACCAAATAATCATTACATTAAAGATAATTATGATGATTAGGAATATTATTAGGAATATTCCCCGATGCAGAATTTATGATAATTAATTAGGATTCGATGATGTGCAGATGTGCCTTTGGTTAGGACTTTGATGTCGATTTTGTTCGATGTGTCGATATAGGAGGTTAATGAACCTATAGCCCATTTTTGGGGTATTACAAGTATATCTTGGTCCATGCATGCTACAATGATCCTTCTTCCTTCTTCAGCAAATTCTTTCAAGGATGCCTGACCAGACTTAAGATAATTCAAGTCTAGTGCAAAGTTTCTCATTAGTTCATTGAGTGTCTTCTTTAAATACTTCTCTTCTACCACTTTGGATGTAGATTCTTCTAGGCTAGAAAAAATTCTTTTGAACTGTGAGATGAATGTACTCACATCATCAACCGAATGTACTTTTTGCACTTTCATATCCTCTGGTAGTAAACTATTCAAAATATTTATTGATTCTACTAGGAGGGGATTCCTCATTACTTGCTTCTCCTTAGCCTTCTCCATAGCTAGGATGTTGAACTTAATCAGGTCTTCTTCTTTCCAAGAGTCCAAACTTCTTGTGTCAGGTGTCAAACTTGACAACAATGCTGAGGAGGGAATGATGGGAGTGTTGTCCATCACCTCTTATTTAACTATGACCAGTTCAACCGAAGTTTCATCTTTACTTTCTTTTTCCTCTTCTCTTCTTCTCTTCTCTTCTTCTTTCTTTTCTTATTTCTCATCAGATACATCTTCTATGAGTACTTCTTCTTGCTGAGTGGGAGGTGTATTGCTGCATAAGATTTCAACTTCTTCAGTACTAACAAATGCTTACTCAAACTTGTCAAAATCCTTATCAGTAGCTGCCATGGCTATCTCCACATTATCTATGATAATAGTGTTGCCTTCGTGTGATTCTGCGATGGGCACAGACTTGTTTACTTTTGTTTGAGTTTCTATTATGGGCGTTGAGTCCTGAGGACCTATCACTGGTACATTGAAGGTCTCTTCTTCTTTGTCTTGCTTACTAGGTGCATGAGTGATGGGCACAATAGGTGGTTTTATGTGTTCTTCTAATAACACCTCTTCAAGGGCCTTCTTTGTTTCCTTCATTGTCAGCTCATAGTCTTTGTTCATAATGTGTAGAGTTCTCATCTTTGTCCTTAAGTGTGGCTTCACCAAATTTAATATCAGTGCCTCTTCTTCCTTAGAACATACTTGCAGAGTATCTTCTAATACTTTTTCTCTGATCCTTAGATCCTCTTCAATTGCTTGTCTCTTTTGGTATTCTAAAATATCCCATACTTTATCTAGAATAGAGGTTTTCAACTCAAGGATAGTCTTCTTGAACTTGATCATATGTTTGACAATCATACTATGTATTTATGATTTGTCAATCTCACTATATGTATCATAATACTTCCCTACTTGATCAATTTTGCCCTCATCAATAATTCTTGTGCTCAAAAACTTTAAGGCTTGGTCTGAATCCTACCTTAGGAGGTGCTTGAATGTTTTTCCTACTCCTTATAGCTCACGAGGATGGATGACTAGTGCTAGCTTCTTTCTTCCTCTTGATTATTGGCTTATACTCTGGAGGAGTGGTAAGGTCAATAGTATCTTTGGGTGGAGAATGAGTATTATCTTCTTTACCCTTCTGACTGTCATCTGATTTAGTTTTCATTTTTTTCAACTTAGGATCTTTGTGTTCTTCCTCTTCTGCTACGCCTTTCAATTCTAGGGAAATATTTTCATCCCTTTCTTTATCAAGGTCTACTTGAGACACACCATGTATTCTCAAGATCTCAAAAGTGACCTTTGCAACCTTTCTTTTAGTTGTTGCACTGTTAAGTTTTGCATCAACTTCTCTCCTCTTTTCCTCATTAGTTCTCCACCTAGGTTCATTAGGATCTTTGGGAGTTGATAGAAGTACCTGTGCATAAGCTTCAAGAGCTTGTTCCTCTACCTCATACCCAAGTGGATGAATCCACTTAGTTCTAGGCTCAACAGCTTCCATACATGTAGTATAAGTCTCCACCATAAAGCATATTGTATCTTTATATTTCTCTACAATGCTTTTTGGAATCCTATACCTCATCTACATTTTAGCTCTAAAGGTCTTCAATTCCAATGTGACATAGTCTCTTAGTGTGCTTTCTGTGGATGTTTTGTTGGATATCTGAGGCATTTTTGGAATGGACTTGTCCAAATGAAAATCTAAAACTCTTCCAACTATATGAAATTACATATAGATGATTAGGGACCCAAACCTGAATATCTTTATTTTATAATGTTTGATAGCTTTGATGTTATCTATCAACTATGCATGCAAGATCTCACACAAGTTGAACTTTCCATCTTCCTTTACTAGTTTGACGGTAGCTAGAATAGTGCCCGCAGACACACTATTCACCCTGCTAGTGTGATGAAATCTGTAACCCAATCTCATTGACATCAATTTGATGTCTACTTGCTCAATCATCTCAATAGTGATGTTGCACCTATCGGTCCTTGATTTACATACTTTCTCTACCATTTTCCTGACATCCTTGCCCACTAGAAGGACAACACCTATCCTAGAAAGGCCTATCATCTCATGTATCAAATCACTTGTGATTCTTACTAGAATATCTCCAATCCAAAATATATCATCATGGATTCTGCTCAATAAGATCTTTATCCATTCTGTCTCATAGAATTCATATGTCATAGCATACTCAAAAATAGGGTGATCATTCCATTTGGTGAATTCATCCATGAATATTTTATCCTATTTCAACATGTTATCCATGTGCACCCTTAACCTATCTAGTCCAATAGGTTCTTTCTTATAGTAGATGTAAGCCCTTATGTCTTCCACATGCATGATGCCCATAGGCATGCAGGAGAAAGCTCCCTCTAAATCATCTAGGGTTGATTTAAAAGGGTGCCTCTTGAAAACATATCTTTTCTTCTCAATGACATCATAAACAATGGGAGTGGCCATGACTTACTTGGTAATCACTTTCCAATTATTCTCTAAGATAATCTAATGGCTTCTGAATCGACGCAATGAGCTAGGGTTTCTGCAACTGACCAAATGCACTACAAACACTGATAGTTCAATCTCCAAGACTTCACAACAACTTTCAAGGCTCAATCTTCTCTTCAATCACTCTGAATTTGAATGCAATGAGTGAACAAACAACTTTCTGTGTACTTAAAGTGAGAAATTTTTCATTAATGCAAGTCATGTAAACTAGGCTGTCACTTCAAAATTTCAAACTCGAGCTCCTCTAACAATCAGCATGTGCACTCTTGCACAAAGGTTTCTATACACTCCAAAAGCTTAATTCCAAAGGCGCATACTCTGAGGATGAGTATACCAGCCATGCAGGGATCTAGAGTTAAATTAGCTCCCCTTATGACCCTGAGGGCCATTCATCTAGATGTAGAAGGTGTGTCCACTACGGATGCATCCAATACATTCTCATTAGTCTTGTCATTCTTTTTCTCTAACCAAATCATGCTCACATCATCTGAGGCTTTGACAAAATTAACTTCTCCTACAGGATCCACAACTAGTTCTTCGGCCTTTTTAGGGCTTTCTTGACCTTGCATCCTTGATCTATAGAACCTTGAGATATGTCCAGCCTTGTTACAAGAGTGAAAAATGACTGGAGGTCTTATATTCCTCGGTGCATTGACATGAGTCACCATTTTGTATTGTTTTGATGTGTGACCATTATAGTTAAATATCTAGCATGTAACATTCTGAGAACTTATTACATTTGTCTGATTCTAATTTCTTTGATCTTGCTGAATCCTATTCTTCTTACTAGTCTTGCAATTCATAGCTCTATGACCAAACTTGTTGCATGAATAACAGTAACCTTTAAAAGGTCTTACCTCTATACAGTTCCTCACAATGTGTCCATGCTTGTTACATGCAAAACAAATGCATTCTACTTTCTTGTGCTCATTCTTAGGTGGTCCACCATTATCTTTGGTTTTATCTTCAGTCTTTTCAGCATCAATAGAGTCCTTTTGTGAATCTTTTCTTGCTCACATATTATCAATTTGATTTTGTGCTTCATTGTATCCAATATAGCTAGTGTCTCCTTTGGCTCTTCTTGCATACAACTAAGATTCTACCAAATTAGCACTGGTGTGTAATTTGTCAATATGATTCTTTGTTGCTTTCAATTCAGATTCCAAGTTTTCTTTGATATTCCTTAGCTCCAAGACTTTCAAGTTGGCTTCCCTTAGTTCTTCTTTGAGTTGAAGGTTCTTCTTGACTTGTTCATTGTAGACATCTTGATTGTTCATCAGTTTGTCATCAAATTCTTCAAGCTGACTTAATAAAGATGCATTTTCTTCATTCAACTTCTTGAATTTTTTTTCAAGATCACTGTTAGAGCATCCTTTCAAATCCTTTCTTAGTCTTTTGATAACTAATTGAGCATCACTGACTTTTTCTTTTTGTTCTTCAATTTCTCTTTCTAAATTATCCAGGTCTTCAAGAGCGGCTTCAAGATTCTTCTTCAGATGTTTAATTTCTACTTTGTCCATGATCTCCTCAAGTGGTTAAACTTCTTTGCTAAGGACCAAAGCTCTGATACCAATTTTTAGGAAAGGGAACACTGAGACGGGGGGGGATGAATCAGTGTTCACTATATTTTAACTTTTCACTTTAATATTTATGTTGAACTTAAATGCTTAAGTACTAAATTAAACATTCACATAAACATGAAACATGAAATCAACACATGACACCAATATGATTACAGGAAAACCCAAATAGGTAAAAACCCTGGTAGGACTTGACACCCACTAATATTCTGTAGAAGTGTTTTTCGATCATTATTAGAAGATCCTTTACCCTGTTAGGAGTATCTTTACAATGCTTTAAGTACAATAGACCTTGTTAAGGGTCAGAACCTATTAGGAGTTTGTTACAATGATCCCTATTAGGGGAGTGGACTCACTATCCTAGAGCTCACTGCTCAAATGGTGAAGGCTACAACCTTTTGATTTTAGATACACTGTCCAAAGGTTTCTATACACTCCTTTGTATTTCAGATACACTGTGACACTGCTTGTCTAATTAGTTCCTTTGGTGTGGTGATGCTTTGACCTCTAGCAAAGCTCTAATACATCTTACGCTATCTTTGCATACCTCTGCTCTGCTTATCACAACTCTTTAACAACTTCCATACTAAATACAATGGGCACACCTTATATTTATGCGCTCATACAAAATACACAATTAGGTCAGCCCTACAACTAATTACAAACAATGCTTCCAAATGAATTGTCTTAAGCATGCTTACAATTATACATATAAACATTTCGAGAACCTAAATACAATGGGTTCATAGCCTTTACAATATTACTTTACAATCGCAAACCAAAATGCTAACTATCAGCTCCATGGTCTGTTCACTACTATCACACACTGGCTGTGCAACTTCAACTGATCGTAACTTTCACATATTTTCGTATCTTCTTATGCTCTCTTAGACTAAGCAAGAATATAGTCTAACTAGCTTAACTTCAAGGGCACATACCATAATTCATCCGTACACACGTGCGCTAATGCTCTGAGCTATAGGAACTCTGTGCATTGTCTAGTCTTCAACACTTAACTAAATTCTGATCTTTACACTGAGTGCACTGACTCCAAACTGCTATATGACTTTGTTGCCATAATGAAAACACTATATCAAGTCATATACCTCAGTATAGACAACTTTTCAAAAAAATCCACCAAGATAGCTTAGAGGGGGGGTGAATTAGTTATCTAATAAAAATAACTTTTATTAACCTTATTATATATGAAACATGTAATCAACATAAACAATAACCACAAAAAGATAATCATACACAATGACACCAAATTTTTTAACTAGGGAACCTCTTGATTAGAGAGTAAACCCCAGTGGGGATGGTACCCACAAAAGATGTACTAATATTAAAATTCCTTGTGAGAGAATGGACTCTATAAGGAGTCTTAAGGAAGGTAGAAGGACCCACTGCCCAAACGTCTTCAAGGGAAAGATCACTAAACACATTATCCAACTGATCTCTGTATTATCTAAATAGAATAATACCAATAATTATTGATCTTGATAACTTCTCTTCTATCTTCTAACTGTGCCAAAAACTACACCAAATGCTTCACCAGATCTCAATACTAGATCTTCTCACTTCGCATCATACATCAATAATTGTTCACCTTCACATCATATACTTCTCATATCATCACATACCATATCTCAATTAAGGAAAATAATCCTTTCTTTATATCGTGCATAATATTTCATAATTGAGTCGGTCAATTAGGCTTAACCAATTACCAAATATAAAACATTATATGTTACATAATATTTCCATAATCACATAAAACTGTCGGCTAAAAAACTTATCAAATCTTCACATGTGCAACCTATGACTATCCTGACTCATCCAGGTTACATTTTCAATTTCTTCAACCTCTGTATAACTTCGCATGTCTAGATTCTATCCCTGTTAGGAGATATAATCTGATAATTAGAAACCCCTTCTCAAGAACACTGACATAATATAGTTTCCACTAGATTACTCATAAATGACACAAATAATTGAATTTTCATACGCAGGCACTCTTAACCATGATATCATGACACCTTAAGGAACATGTCCTCAACTCCACATAACTTTATCTGAAATTCTCCATGTGCGCTAAATAAAACTATGTCTGCTTCTCTGCTAATCTTGAGTATAATTAGTGCATTGACATCAATGACAAACATAGTCATGAATGCAACATGCAACTACTATAGAACAACTAGAATACTCCCCCATATGACATATTTAGCATTCATGCTTAACAATCTCCCCTAATGGCATTAATGGCAACATAGATGAAAAACATCCAAGTTCCATGAATACCAAAGTGCAACTCTATTTTTTTGCATTATCTTTTCAAATCCTCTTCATCAATTATCAAATCAACCATCAAATGTATCCTTCTCAATACTTCACCATTCAAATCCTATTCATCAATCATCAAATTTTTTTCATCTATCATTTTCCCCCATTGACATCAATGACAAAGTAAACATCACTATGTCAATCCAATACAAGCTCGACTATCTAAACACATTGTTTGAAGATAAATTTTACCAAAGAGTCATTCATGACTTCACACAAAAATATAGATACTTGCCCATAGTGAAAGCATCAACATACAATCCAAAAAGATAGTGCTTTATACCACTGGATTGATGCAAATTTTTGCATCACTACTCAAAAGTAGGTCAAGGCATAACCCCATGCATACCTCTCAAATATCAAATGTATCTTTAGGTAAAGGCTTTGTAAATATATATGCAATCTACTCCTTTGTACTGGTATACTCAAGTATAACTTCTTTCTCTAAAACTTTCTCTCTTACAACATGATACTTGATCTCTATATGTTTTGTTTTAGAATGTAACACATGACTCTAAGATACACTTATTGTACTTGTTTTATCACAGTGTATGATAATGGGCTCATCACAGATACTCCCCCATAGAGGAAGCATCAACATACAGTCCAGAAAGATAGTGCTTTATACTACTGGACTGATGCAACTTTCTGCATCACTACTCAAAAGTAGGTTGGGGCATAACCCCAAGAATACCTCTCAAATAATCAAATATATCTTTAGGTAAAGGTTTTGTAAATATATCTACAATCTTCTCCTTTGTACTAGTATACTCAAGTTTGACTAATTTCTCTGAAACTTTTTTTATTACAACATGATATTTGATCTCTATATGTTTTTTTTTAGAATGTAGCATGGGATTCTTAGACATACTTAATGTACTTGTGTTATCATAATGTATGATAACAGGCTCATTGAACTTGATTTCAATAGCTTTCAACATTTGTGTAATTCCCCTCCAACCCTATCAAGTCCTGGTTATGCTCACTAGAAATTAGGAAGATCTATATGTGAGAATGATCCTTCTTGTGATGGTTGCTTAAACTGAGCCTCTTCCAACTTATCCTAACTTCATATTTTAATGTGGGAAATAATAATATTGCATAGGTATATTCCTATACATCTTCTTATGTGTAAGTGATATTTTAGGACCTTGATGCTAAAAGGATCACTTGATAGACTTATATGCTTCTATGTGACATGCTCATTATTAATATTTAAGATTATCTTAGGTTAATTAATTATAATCACTTAAAAGGGTTAGATGTGTTACTTACTCTAATGATGTTACTTGTTATACCCAAGATTAGACATGATTTCTATATTGAGGATTATATGATTTCTTTATCTTGACTTGGTAATAAGACATTATAAGTACATGCCTGATGGTTAAACTGGGTTGTGAAAGTCAATAGATGATTTATATTTACATGATTATGTTATGATGCAATATGGAATAGAGATTATTCTGGTACTAATCACACATATCCATTTATGCTTTGTTGATGTCACCATCCGCTGTGAGTGTAGGATGAAGGGAGGCAATCCTAGTTACACCTACAAGAGGTCCACATAATGTCTCACTCTCCTTCCTTGTTTTCCACTTTCTTTATATATATATATATATATATATATATATATATATATATATATATATATATATATATATATATATATATATATATATATATATATATATACATATATATACATATATATATATACATATATACATATATACATATATACATATATATATGCATGTCAGTTGGTGTTGCAGGATGTAGGTACCAGGCATCAACTCCACCAGGCTACATAGATCTAAGCGTGCCCTCAAAATCCTCAAACTATTTTTGTGTGGAGATATTTCCAAGATTACTCTCAAGGTTATCCATGGACTTAGATTTTTGTTTAAGAGGTTACCCTAGTTGGGGGATTTGAATGTAGTATGTGATGTGGTCTTGTGATTTATGATTCGATGTTATTCTAATATTTATGTTGTGAGTTATAATTTTCCATATATATATATATATATATATATATATATATATATATATATATATATATATATATATATATATATATAAAATTTATTTTATACCTATTTTATAATTGTATATATATATATATATATATAATTTATTTTATACTTATTTTATAATTGATTGTATATTATATAGGTATGTGTATGTGTGGGTGCACACGCATAAACCCATGCTTATATAAATAATAATATTTGTATGTTTTTTATTGATCATGTAAATGGTATGTTCTTTATAATAATTAAATAAAGTAAATTAAATAAAATGTATTCAATGAAGTGTACTGAATAATAAGTAATTAATAAAATAAATTCTCTTTGTAGTAAAAATAGCTATCTAGGAGGGAGTTGAACTCGAGAACTCCTAGAAGTTAGGCTAGTTGGATTCCAATTGTGCTATGTGTTTTCCTTGAAAGCTTTTTGTTTATTCTTTTTGTTATAGTTTTCTTTGGGGGCTATTTTAATTAAATTTATTAAAACATTATTATGTGTTATAGGAAGATTTTTAATTAATCCTACACCAACCATGCAATTTGGAGAAATTTCTTCCCATAAAGAAACTCCTCCAACCATATAGTTGGGGGATAAATTAATGGGATTTGAGAGATTTGAGAGAGTTTTTCGAGGAAATTTTTGGAGTTTCTACAAAGTATCATTTTGGATGTCATTTGGAGATATTTTTGTTTTGTATGTATTGGTTGTCATCTTTTTGTGAGTGCATTTGAGATTTTTTTAAGGAAGGAGGAGAGGATTTATTTCCGGATAATACTCTTCCCATGAGGCTACCTTCTCAATCAAAGCTTGGAGGATTTGCAGAGGGTGCTCCAACCATTGTGAAGTTTCTCCGCAGGATTCCAGGTAGGATCTAGATCTAGAAAATTCTAATTCTTCCTGTGTGATTGTGTGTGTATTTTTGGAATCATTCATATGTTATATATATATATATTAATTTAATGATAGGATTATATAGATTCTATTTAGTTGTATTAAAAATATCACTACCAGGAAGATATGATGTGTATTGTGTTAATGGAATTGCTAAATTCCTTCTTGGGAGTCCATGAATGTTTGTACTTATGTATTTTGGTGTATTTGAATATGTTCTTATGGTTTAGAAATAATTAGGAAGGTTTAGGGAAGATTAGGGTGGTTTAGGAAGAAGTGTAGTGTGTTTTTCCTTCAATGGCATTTGTAGATTTAAGTTTTGAATTTTTAGTTTTGATACCTTGTCCATATTTCTAAGTGTTATGGTGTTTTAAGGAGGTTTTTTAGATGTGGTTCTAAGGTACCTAAATTGGGTATGCCTCAGGGAACATTCCCCTAGCACTCTCCACACCTTAAACTCTCATTTTAGAGCAATTCTGGTCAAGTTTTTGACAATCCTCGTACAAGAAAAGAACCCTGATCTTGTTTACTCGTATGAGTTAGTAATTATGCTCATATGGGCCTATGAGGATACTTTTATGGACCTATGAGAATACTTTGATGAGATTTAGAGGGTCGTAGGGTTTCTATATGGCCATTTTTGGACTTGGGATTGGTCATACAGCTTCTACAATTGTTCCTTATGATTAGTCTACAATTTTTATCACTTGTGTATTTCCAGCACTTCTTTTTTTGATTTTATATATTGTCGCTTATGATTTTACAGTAAGTGGAATGCACTTGTGATCTTTTTATGAGGCTAGGACTCATTCTGGTGGCAGGATTTATACAAATATAACATTTAAGTATAAGTCTGATACATTTAATATCTTATACTGTAAGTTATATTTGTATAAATACCTTTCAAGATGTTTGAGATAGGCCTAGCTTCATAGGGGTTAAGATGTAGATTCTATATTTTGGGGTTTTTCAAAAAATTTCAGCCTTAGCCAAATTTCAGGCACAAGAGGTTTCCCTAGACTTATAAAAACAAGCTATGGAGTGTTGTGTTAATGCATGTGGGAGTTTGTATCACCAGTGTATGTTCATTAATTGTTTTTTTTATGTTATATGGTGTTACCTATGATTTTTTTCACTTGGCATATACTTGAGCTTAGTTTATGAGGCAAGGACTCATCTCAGTGGCATCTGTGCACGGGAGGGTTCCCTAGACCTATAAATAAGATGTCAAAAGATGTATTTATGCATGTGGAAATTTGTATTATATAATTTAAGGTTTCATGTGATATAAATTCTTCCCATCATTCCTATTATGTATATGGATAAGGTTAGGACTCATTCTCAAGGCCTAAGTGCGTAGCAGAGTTTCCTGAATGTATGGAGCAGGACTTGGAAATGTTATCTTGTATCTTTGGTTTGTAATGGGGTAAGGTACTAGGGACCCTAAGTGAGTGGATCACCATAGGTTTTGGAACCCTAAAGTGGTTTCCAGATGATCCTATGGGTAGGTTTGTAAAAAGTGATAACCTTAAAAATTAACTTGGGAAGGGGGGATTCAAAACATAATGAAAGAAAATATAATAAAGGCCACATGGAACTAATTGGAGTACTAGGACCAGGGATAACTACTAGGATGGATCACTATTCATAAAGGGGGAACTGGGGTTACATGGTCACCAGGAAGAATCCCAATATACAGGTTGTGTGATGACACTCACTTAGGTGGTATCCTAGAACCTTGATTTCGGTGTTATAATATGATGATATTTTATGTGTTTTACTATTGTTCTTTTGAGTCTTGGATTTATTGATATTTGAGACTTATATTTCCTTAAGTTCTTGAGAGTACCTTGGTTCTATCTCCTAGTACGCGAGGTGGAACTTTACCAGTTTCACATGGTTGGGTGGAAAATCTCTTTCGAGGTATTGTTCATGGTTCGTGTTGTGGCTTAGATTATGAGTTGTTCAGTGGTGAAGCTTTTGTTCGTATATCATGTATCTCTATCTTTTTTAATCAAGACATAAAGATGTATTGTAAGCCTTGGGAAACTTGTTCTTACCTCTCTTTATGCCTTTGGACCATGTGCAGTAACTATAACTATAACTGAAATTATGTTTGTAAATAGAAATTGTAAGAAAGAATTTATGTATTTGGGAAGGGTAGTTTTAGGAATTTCAAAAGGGTATTGAATATGGTAAATCAAGCATGGATTATGTTTAAGTAATTCCTACCCTATCTCTCTTGTGATTTTTAAATGAAATTGAAAGTAATGGTTCTATGTAAGTATTTTGAATGCAATAGATGAAAACTTCTTCAAGGAAACTTGTTTTGATATGTGGAATAGTGAAAACATATGTGATGCAAGAGCATCTTGGGTGTAAGAGCAATCTTGCATCACCCAAAAAAAAAAAATATTTCTATTTTTATATTCAATAAGGGCTATTTTGTGCAGAGCTGCTATTTATGGAAAGTTACTATTTTTGGTAATTTTTGTATGTGCTCAAAATGATCTGATTTCTTTCTTGGAGGTTCATTTTTGTCATATAAGTCTGCCAGCAAAGTTTCATGGCTAGATCAGGTGTAGTTTTGAAGATATTGAAGATTTTCGGTATTGGCAGCAGGGTACAGAAACTTCAAACTCAGTTTTGAAAGTTTTGGAGGCCCCGGATGAGGTCAAAAATTTGGGTGTCGGGCCCTTGCGCAGGTCAAGCCTATAGATTACTTCGTGGCGTTTCCAAAATGGGGTTATAATAGTCAATCGGGTCAACTGGTGATGACTTATGGTCTCCGGAAGTTAGGTCACCTGAAATGGCAGAAAATAATTTTCCTTCAAAATTTCTGTTTGAATTTCAAAAGTTATTTTGAGCCGACTTTGATGTAATAAATTGAAAAATAAAATAATTCTAAGTTTGGTCAGCCCTTAGGGCTAAATTTATGGAACCTTCCCGGGCGGTGGAAATTGCCTATATAAGGAAGGCTGTATTATTGTCTTAGGCAGTTCAGAATAGTTCTGGGTAGTAGATCTAGGTATTGATTCAAGGATTTGTCCTACAAAATATTGTAAGCGAATGCCCATGTGGCTTTGCATATTGTAATTCTAAAAGTTTGTAATTCCACATTTGTCGAGATAATAAGAAGCAATTTTCTGTTCTTGCATATTATTGTTGTTGTTTCTCTATTTTTGTTATGTGTTTATGGTATTAAGAGGAGCACCCTTCATCAAGTGGTATCAGAGAAGGAGTTCTTGAGTGTGTAAATAGATCACCGACTGTGAGACAGTTTGCACTAGGACCGTGGTTAGGGTCTCAGCGCGCACCGTGAAAATGCCTCCACGAAGAGAACGTGGCGGAAGAGCTGGTGCTGTGACACCTGAGGTTAGAGAGCTGCAGAGACAAGTGCGAGTATTACAAGAAGAGATTCACAGAGGAATGAATCTTAATGTCAGAGATGAAAGCGAGGATGAAGCTGAAGAAGAATATCAAGAAGGAGAAGTCAAAATTGTAAACCAGGAGGAAGAAAGACTTTTTCGGGCCATTTCTAAGATTGGAAAAAGACCTAAAATTGAGGTTCCTACATTTTCTAAAAATCTTAACCTAGAAGAATTGATCGACTGGATCAATGAATGTGAAGAATATTTTGAGTATGAAGATGTTGAGGATCCTGATAGGGTCAAATTTGCGAAGGCCAGATTGAAAGGTCATGCGAAGATATGGTGGCAAGAGATTCAGTTGGAGTGAAATAGAAGGGGAAAGGATAAAATCACGAGATGGGATCGGATGGTGGATAAATTGAAGTGACAGTTCATTCCTGTTGATTATGAGTTTGACCTACTGAAAAAAATGCAGAGTTTGAAGAAAGAAGGAAAATCTGTTCAGTAGTATATAGAGGAGTTCTATCGACTTCTCATCAGAACAGGCCATCCAGAAGCTGATAAAGAGAAAGTTGCCCGATACCTTAATGGGTTAAGGCCAAGCATTCAGGAGGAGCTGAATCTAGTTCGAATAAACAGTATTGAAGAGGCATACCAGTTTGCCCTAAAAGTAGAGGAAAAGTTGAACAAGAAGTTTGAGAGTAGACAAAACAGAAAAGGTCACGGTGGACGATCTGGTGGATAGTCATATGGTGGCCGAAATGAAGATCTGAAAAAGAAGGATGAGGCCAATAGCAATCAGAATCAGTGAGAAAATAATTCCAATCACTTCCAAGATCAGAATAATAGAGATCAGAGAGGAAGAGGAAGAGGACAAGGATTTGGAAAATGTGGCTTCCATGGAACATGTTTTCACTGTGGAGAAGAAGGTCATAGGGCATTTGAATATCCTCAGCACCAAGGCAGAACAGACAGGAGAAATGAAGGCCAAGCCAGAGTTGCACATGTCGATGAAGATGCTAGATTATCAAATTTTGAAGATGCTAAAAGAGGAGAAACGCTAATTAACAGAAGAGTCTTGCTGAGTGGTGAGAATGAACTTGAACAAAGGAGGAGCCTGTTTCCCACTAGATACAAGTGTGAGGGTAAATGCTGTGATGTGATTATCGATAGTGGAAGCACTGACAATTTAGTGTCAGAAGAGATGGTGACAAAGTTGAAGCTCAAGAGACAGAAACACCCACATTCATATCGGATTGCCTAGGTGCAGGATGACCACAATGTCATGGTCAGTGAACAGTGCATGGTAAAGTTCAAGATCAACAGGTACCAAGATGAGGTACTATGTGATATCATCTCTATGGATGCATGTCATATGTTATTGGGTAGACCGTGGCAGTTTGACAGATGTGCTGTACACGATGGTCATGCGAATACTTATTCTCTGACAAAGGATGGAGTGCGCATAAGCTAAAGCCATTGAAGGAGACCGAAGAAAAGGTATGTGGTAATGCAAGAATAAAATTTGTTGATGGAAAGAAATTTTTAGATAGTATGAGGCATGAGCATGTGTGTTTTGCTTTAATTCCAAAAGTTGGTAAAGAAGAAGTATAGGATGTACCTGTAGAGGTTGTAGATTTGTTGAATGAGTTTCAAGATATTGTATCTGATAATGTACTTGATAGATTACCACTGGTAAGGAAGATCAGTCATCAGATGGATTTGATTCCCAGAGCCAGTTTGCCAAACAAGGCAGCACATAAAATGACACCAGCAGAAAGTGAAGAGTTGAACAGACAAGTACATCAGTTGTTACAAAAGTGGTTGATTCGAGAGAGTCTGAGTCCCTATGCTATACTAGCGGTATTAGCACCAAAGAAGAATGGAGAGTGGAGGATGTGTAAAGATTCCAGAGCAATAAACAAGATCACAATAAAGTATAGGTTTCCATTACCGTGAATAGATGATATTATGGACTATTTGAGTGGGGCTGTGTATTTCTCAAAGATAGATCTGAAGAGTGGATATCACTAGATTCGGATCAGAGAAGGAGATGAATGGAAGTCTGCCTTCAAAACAAAAGGACTATATGAGTGGTTAGTCATGCCTTTTGGGCTAACCAATGCACCGAGCACTTTCATGCGGCTTATGAACGAGGTTTTCAAAAAAATTTTGGGTAAGTTTGTCATTATTTACCTAGATGATATTTTAATTTTTAGCAAGACATTGGAGGAACATATGATGCATATTCGTATGGTGTTTGAGAAGTTGAGAGATGAGAAATTGTTGATTAATTTGAATAAGTGCAGTTTTGTGAAGAAAGAGTTAGTGTATTTGGGATTTGAAGTTTTAGCAGAAGGTTTAAAAATAGACCCAAAAAAGGTACAGGCTATCATTGAATGGCCTACTCCAAGGAGTGCTACTGAGGTAAGATCTTTTCATGGTCTAGCTAGTTTTTACAGAAAATTTATCAAAAATTTTAGTAGTATTTGTGGTCCCTTGACTAAGACAATTAGAGGGGATAGAAAAGAGTTTAAGTGGACTAAAGGGGAAGAAAAGAGTTTTCAACTATTGAAACAAAAAGTTACAGAACAACATGTTTTAGTACTTCCAGATTTTAATAAGGTGTTTCAAGTAGATTGTGATGCTAGTGGTACTGCAATAGGAGCTGTTATGAGCCAAGAAGGTAAACCTGTTGCGTATTTCAGTAAGAAGTTAAATGATGTCAAGAGGAAGTATTCTGTTTATGATCAAGAATTTTATGCTATAGTTCAGGCATTAAAGAAGTGGAGATATTATCTACTTCCTAAGGAGTTTGTTTTGTATACTGATCATCAAGCTTTGCAATATTTGAATAGTCAAGAAAAATTGAATCAAAGGCATTTGAAATGGGTTGAGTTTTTACAGAGTTATACATTTGTTTTGAAACACAGAAGTGGAAAGTCTAATAGGGTTGTAGATGCTCTTAGCAGAAGGCAACTATTGCTGACAGAAATGCAGATTGAGGTGGTTGGGTTTATGGAACTCAAGAATTTCTATCCAGAGGATCCTGATTTTGGTGAAGCTTGGAAAGCTTGTACAAAACTTGTTACTCTAGACAGGATGAAATGGTTGGATTTCATCATCTAGGATGATATGCTATTCAGAGAGAGTCAGTTGTGCATTCCACAAAGTTCTATGAGGGAGAATCTCATCAAGGAGAAGCATAGCGGAGGATTGGCTGGACATTTTGGTCGTGATAAAACCCTTGCTTTGGTTGGTGAGAATTATTATTGGCCACAATTGCAGCAAGATGTGAAGAAGTTTGTACAGAGTTGCAAAGTATGTCAGATGGTGAAAGGAGTGAAGCAAAATATAAGGATGTATCAGCCATTACCTGTACCAGAGAAGTCTTGGGAGGATATCAGTATGGACTTTGTTCTTGGTTTACCGAGGACATAGCGGGGACATGATTCAATTTTTGTAGTAGTTGACAGATTTTTGAAGATGGCACATTTCTTTCCATACAAGAAGACTAATGATGTTGTTCATGTAGCAGGATTATTTTTCAAAGAAGTGGTGAGACTACATGGTTTTCCAAAGACCATAGTTTCAGATCGAGATACTAAGTTTGTTGGAAATTTCTGGTGGACATTGTGGAAGAAGTTGAAGACAGATTTAAAGTTCAGTTCATCACATCATCCACAAACTGATGGACAGACAGAAGTGGTGAATAGAAGTTTAGAAAATTTGCTGAGATGTTTGGTTGGAGATAAGTCAACAGGATGGGATTTAATTTTACCACAGGTGAAATTTGCATACAATAATTCTGTCAACAGGAGCACTGGTAAATCACTATTCCAGATTGTATATGGAAGTAGTCCAAGAAATGCATTTGAATTGAGGAAGATAGATAAAGGAGAAATAAGTAGTGCTGAAGCTGAAGATTTTGCAGAACATTTGAAGAACATCCATGAGGAGGCGAGGAAGCATATTGCCAAGATGAATGCATAGTATAAGGCTAAGGTAGATGTGAAAAGGAGGCATAAAGAACTTCAGGTTGGAGATGAAGTCATGGTTCATTTGCAGAAGGAGCAGTTTCCAGTTGGTACATATAACAAGTTGAAAATAAAAAAGTTTGGGCCATGTAAGATACTGAAGAAGCATGATTCGGGAAATGCATATGAGGTAGAATTGCCTACTGGGCTGAATATTTCACCAGTGTTTAACATTTTAACTTTGACAGAGTATCATGAAGGAGGTGTTGAAGATGAGGTTGCAGCAGCACAGTGGAATATTCTAGCAACCAGTTCAGATATCAAGGAGATTGAAGACATACTGGACAATCGTGTTGGCAGAAGCACAATGAATAGGACATATGAAGAGTATTTGGTCAAATGGAAAGGATGACCTGTTGAAGATTCATCATGGCTAACAAAAGAGGAGGTTAACCATCTTGATTTTCCTCTGCACACATGAGTCGTGAGAGGGTCACTTCTCAAATTACCCCGGGTGTCTGATGCAGGAGCATCCTGGGTGTAAGAGCAATCTTGCATCACCCAAAAAAAAATATTTCTATTTTTATATTCAATAAGGGCTATTTTGTGCAGAGCTACTATTTATGGAAAGTTACTATTTTTGGTAATTTTTGTATATGCTCAGAATGATCTGGTTTCTTTCTTAGAGGTTCATTTTGGTCATATAAGTCTGCCAACAAAGTTTCATGGCTAGATCAGGTGTAGTTTTGAAGATATTGAAGATTTTCGGTATTGTTAGTAGGGTACAGAAACTTTGAACTCAGTTTTGAAGGTTTTAAAGGCTCCAGATGATGTCAAAAATTTGGGTGATGGGTGCTTATGTGGTTCAAGCCTGTAGAGCACTTCGTGGTGTTTCTGAAATGGGGTTATAATAGTCAATCGGGTCAACTAGTGATGACTTATGGTCTCCGGAAGTCGGGTCACCTGAAATGGCAGAAAATAATTTTCCTTCAAAATTTCTGTTCGGGTTTCAAAAGTTATTTTGAGCCAACTTTGATGTAATAAATTGAAAAATAAAATAATTCTAAGTTTGGTCGGCCCTTAGGGCTAAATTTCTGGAACTTTCCCAGGTGGTGAAAATTGCCTATATAAGGAAGGTTGTATTATTGTATTAGGCAGTTCAGAATAGTTCTGGATAGTAGATCTGGGTATTGATTCGAGGCTATGTCCTAGAGAATATTGTAAGGCAATGCCCATGTGGCTTTGCATATTGTAATTCTAAAAGTTTGTAATTCCACATTTGTCAAGATAATAAGAAGCCAATTTTCTATTCTTGCATATTATTGTTGTTATTTCTCTATTTCTATTATGTGTTTGTGGTATTAAAGGGAGCACCCTTCATCAAGTGGTATCAGAGTAGGAGTTCTTGAGTGTGTAAATAGATCACCGACTATGAGGCAGTTTGCACCAAGACGGTGGTTAGGGTTTCAACGTGCATCACGAAAATACCTCCACAAAAAGAACGTGGCAGAAGAGCTGGGGCTGTGACACCTAAGGTTAGAGAGCTGCAGAGACAAGTGCGAGCATTGCAAGAAGAGATTCGCAGAGGAATGAATCTTAATGTCAAAGATGAAAGCGAGGATGAAGCTGAAGAATAATATCAAGAAAGAGAAGTAAAAATTGTAAACCAGGAGGAAGAAAGACTTTGTCAGGCAATTTCTAAAATTGGGAAAAGACCTAAAATTGAGATTCTTACATTTTCTAGAAATCTTAACCCAGAAGAATTGATCGATTGGATCAATGAATGCGAGGAATATTTTGAGTATGAAGATGTTGAGGATCCTGATAGGGTCAAATTTGCGAAGGCCAGACTAAAAGGTCATGCGAAGATATGGTGGCAAGAGATTCAGTTGGAGTGAAATAGAAGGGGAAAGGAGAAAATCACGAGATTGGATCGGATGGTGGATAAATTGAAGTGATAGTTCATTCCTGTTGATTATGAGCTTGACCTACTGAAGAAAATGTAGAGTTTGAAGCAAGCAGGAAGATCTATTCAGAAGTATATAGAGGAGTTCTATCTACTTCTCATCAGAACAGGTCATGCAGTAGCTAATAAAGAGAAAGTTGCCCGATACCTTAATGGGTTAAGGCTAAGCATTCAAGAGGAGCTGAATCTAGTTTGAATGAACAGTATTGAAGAGGCATACTAGTTTTCCCTAAAAGTAGAGGAAAAGCTAAACAAGAAGCTTGAGAGTAGACAAAATAGAAGAGATCACGGTGGATGAATCTGGTGAACGGTCATATGGTGGCCAAAATGAAGATCTGATAAAGAAGGATGAGGCCAGTAGTAGTCAGAATCAGTGAGAAAATAATTCCAATTGCTTCCAAGATCATAATAATAGAGATCAGAGAGGAAGAGGAAGAGGACAAGGATCTAGAAGAGGTGGCTTCCGTGGAACATGTTTTCACTATGGAGAAGAAGGTCATAGGGAATTTGAATGTCCTCAGCGCCAAGGTAGAATAGACATCAGAAATGAAGGCCACGCCCGAGTTGCACATGTCGATGAAGATGCTAGATCATCAAATTTTGAAGATGCTGAAAAAGGAGAAATACTAATTAACGGAAGAGTTTTGCTGAGTGGTGAGAATGAACCTGAACAAAAGAGGAGTCTATTTCACACTAGATGCAAGTGTGAGGGTAAATGCTGTGATGTGATTATCGATAGTGGAAGCACTGACAATTTAGTGTCAGAAGAGATGGTGACAAAGTTGAAGCTCAAGAGATAGAAAGACCCAGATCCATATCGGATTGCCTGGGTGTAGGATGACCACAAGATCATGGTCAGTGAACAGTGCTTGGTAAAGCTCAAGATTGGCAGGTACCAAGATGAGGTACTATGTGATATCATCTCTATGAATGCATGTCATATGTTATTGGGTAGACCGTGGTAGTTTGACAGAAGTGTTGTACACGATGGTCATGCGAATACCTATTCTTTGATAAAGGATGGAGTGTGACATAAGCTAAAGGCATTGAAGGAGACCGAAGAAAAGGTATGTGGTAATGCAAGAATAACATTTGTTGATGGAAGGAAATTTCTAGATGGTATGAGGCATGAGTATTTGTGTTTTGCTTTAATTCCAAAAGTTGGTAAAGAAGAAGTAGAAGATGTACCTGTAGAGGTTGTAGATTTGTTGAATGAGTTTTAGGATATTATATCTAATAATGTACCTGATGGATTACCACTGGTAAGGAAGATCAGTCATCAGATGGAATTGATTCCAGGAGCCAGTTTGCCAAACAAGGCAGCACACAGAATGACACCAGCAGAAAGTGAAGAGTTGAATAGACAAGTAAATGAGTTGTTACAGAACGAGCTGATTCGAGAGAGTCTGAGTCCCTATGCTATACTAGCGGTATTAGCACCAAACAAGAATGGAGAGTGGAGAATGTGTACAGATTCCAAAGCAATAAACAAGATCACAATCAAGTATAGGTTTCCATTACCGTGAATGGATGATGTTATGGACTGTTTGAGTGGGGCTGTGTATTTCTCAAAAATAGATCTGAAGAGTGGATATCACCAGATTCAGATCAGAGAAGGAGATGAATGGAAGACTGCCTTCAAAATAAAGGAAGGACTATATGAGTGGTTAGTCATGCCTTTTGGGCTAACCAATGCACCGAGCACTTTCATGCAGCTTATGAACGAGGTTTTGAAAGAATTTTTCTGTAAGTTTCTCATTGTTTACCTAGATGATATTTTGATTTTTAGCAAGACATTGGAGGAACATATGATGCATATTCGTATGGTGTTTGAGAAGTTGAGAGATGAGAAATTGTTGATTAATTTGAAGAAGTACAATTTTGTGAAGAAAAAGTTAGTGTATTTGAGATTTGTAGTTTCAGTAGAAGGTTTAAAAATAGACCCAGAAAAGGTACAGGCTATCCTTGAATGGCCTACTCCAAGGAGTGCTACTGAGGTAAGATCTTTTCATGGTCTAGCTAGTTTTTACAAAAAATTTATCAAAAATTTTAGTTGTATTTGTGATCCCTTGACTAAGACAATGAGAGGGGATAGAAAAGAGTTTAAGTAGACTAAAGAGGCAGAAAAGAGTTTTCAATTATTGAAACAAAAAGTTACAGAACAACCTGTTTTAGCATTTCTAGATTTTAATAAAGTGTTTCAAGTAGATTGTGATGCTAGTGGTACTGCAATAGGAGCTGTTATGAGCCAAGAAGGTAAACCTGTTGCGTATTTCAGTGAGAAGTTAAATGATGCCAAGAGGAAGTATTTTGTTTATGATCAAGAATTTTATGCTATAGTTCAGGCATTAAAGAAGTGGAGATATTATCTACTTCCTAAGGAGTTTGTTTTGTATACTGATCATCAAGCTTTGCAATATTTGAATAGTCAAAGAAAATTGAATCAAAGGCATTTGAAATGGGTTGAGTTTTTGCGGAGTTTTACATTTATTTTGAAACACAGAAGTGGAAAGTCTAACAGAGTTGCAGATGCTCTTAGCAGAAGGCAACTAGTGCTGACAGAGATGCAGATTGATGTGGTTGGGTTCAATGAACTCAAAAATTTGTATCTAGAGGATCCTGATTTTGGTGAAGCTTGGAAAGCTTGTACAAAACTTGTTACTCTAGACAGGACAAAATGGTTGGATTTCATCATCCAAGATGATATGCTATTCAGAGGGAGTCAGTTGTGCATTCCACAAAGTTTTATGAGGGAGAATCTCATCAAGGAGAAGCATAGCGGAGGATTGGCTGGACATTTTGGTCGTGATAAAACCCTTGCTTTGGTTGGTGAAAATTATTATTAGCCACAATTGCAGCAAGATGTGAAGAAATTTGTACAGAGTTGCAAAGTATGTCAGATGGCGAAAGGAGTGAAGCAAAATATAGGGATGTATCAGCCATTACCTATACCAGAGAATTCTTGGGAGGATATCAGTATGGACTTTGTTCTTGGTTTACCGAGGACACAGCGGGGACATGATTCAATTTTTGTAGTAGTTGATAGATTTTCGAAGATGACACATTTCATTCCCTGCAAGAAGACTAATGATGGCGTTCATGTAGCAGGATTGTTTTTCAGAGAAGTGGTGAGACTACATAGTTTTCCAAAGACCATAGTTTCAGATCGAGATACTAAGTTTGTTAGATATTTCTAGCGAACATTGTGGAAGAAGTTGAAGACAGATTTGAAGTTCAGTTCATCACATCATCCACAGACTGATGGACAGACAGAGGTGGTGAATAGAAGTTTGGGAAATTTGTTGAGATGTTTGGTTGGAGATAAGCCAACAGGATGGGATTTGATTTTACCATAGGCAGAATTTGCATACAATAATTCTGTGAACAGGAGCATTGGTAAATCACCATTCCAGATTGTATATGGAAGTAGTCCAAGAAATGCATCTGAATTGAGGAAGATAGATAAAGGAGAAATAAGTAGTGCTGAAGCTGAGGATTTTGCAGAATATTTGAAGAACATCCATGAGGAGGTGAGGAAGCATATTGCCAAGATGAATGCACAGTATAAGGCTAACGTAGATGTGAAAAGGAGGCATAAAAAATTTCAGGTTGGAGATGAAGTCATGGTTCATTTGTGGAAGGAGCAGTTTTAGGATGGTACATATAACAAGTTGAAAATGAAGAAGTTTGGGCCATATAAGATACCGAAGAAGCATGATTCGGAAAATATATATGTGGTAGAATTGCCTACTGGGCTGAATATTTCACCAGTGTTTAACATTTGATATTTGATAGAGTATCATGAAGGAGGTGTTGAAGATGAGGTTGCAGCAGCACAGTGGAATATTCTAGCAACCAGTTCAGATATCAAAGAGATTGAAGACATACTGGACAGTCGTGTTGGCAGAAGCACAAGGAATAGGACATGAAGAGTATTTGGTCAAATGGAAAGGACGACCTGTTGAAGATTCATCATGGCTAGCAAAGGAGGAGGTTAACCATCTTGGTTTTCCTCTGCACACCTGAGTCGTGACAGGGTTACTTCTCAAATTACCCCGAGTGTCTGATGCAGGAGCATCCTAGTGTAAGAGCAATCTTGCATCACCCAAACAATAAAAAATTATATTTTTATATTCAATAAGGGCTATTTTGTGTAGAAATGCTATTTATGAAAAGTTACTATTTTTGGTAATTTTTGTATGTGCTCAGAATGATCTGATTTCTTTCTTGGAGGTTCATTTTAGTCATATAAGTCTACCAGCAAAGTTTCATGGCTAGATCAGGTGTAGTTTTGAAGATATTGAAGATTTTTGGTATTGGCAGCAGGGTACAGAAACTTCAAACTCAATATTGAAGGCTTTAGAGGCCTCAGATGAGGTCAAAAATTTGGGTGACAGGCGCTTGTGTGGGTCAAGCCTATTCAACACTTCGTGGCATTTCTGAAATGGGGTTATAATAGTCAATCAGGTCAACTGGTGATGACTTATGATCTCCGAAAGTTAGGTCACCTGAAATGGCAGAAAATAAGTTTCCTTCAAAATTTCTGTTCGGGTTTCAAAAGTTATTTTGAGCTGACTTTGATGTAATAAATTGAAAAATAAAATAATTCTAAGTTTGGTCGGCCCTTAGGGCTAAATTTCTGGAACCTTCCCGTGCGGTGGAAATTGCCTATATAAGGAAGGCTGTATTATTTTCTTAGGTAGTTCAGAATAGTTCTGGGTAGTAGATCTGGGTATTGATTCGAAGCTTTGTCCTACAGAATATTGTAAGGGAATGCCCATGTGGCTTTTCATATTGTAATTCTAAAATTTTGTAATTCCACATTTGTCGAGATAATAAGAAACCAATTTTTTATTCTTGCATATTATTGTTGTTGTTTCTCTATTTCTGTTATGTGTTTGTGGTATTAAGGGGAGCACCCTTCATCAAGTGGTATCAGAGTAGGAGTTCTTGAGTGTGTAAATAGATCACTGATTGTGAGGTAGTTTGCACCAAGACGGTGGTTAGGGTTTCAACGCGCATTGTGGAAATTCCTTTATGAAAAGAACATGGCAAAAGGGCTAGTGCTGTGCCACCTGAGGTTAGAGAGCTATAGAGACAAGTGCAAGTATTGCAATAAGAGATTCACAGAGGAATGAATCTTAATATCAGAGATGAAAGCGAGGATGAAGCTGAAGAAGAATATCAAGAAGGAGAAGTAAAAATTGTAAACCAGGAGGAAGAAAGACTTTGTCAGGCCATTTCTAAGATTGGGAAAAGACCTAAAATTGAAGTTCCTACATTTTCTGAAAATCTTAACTTAGAAGAATTGATCGATTAGATCAATGAATGTGAGAAATATTTTGAGTATGAAGATTTTGAAGATCCTGATAGGGTCAAATTTGTGAAGGCCAGACTGAAAAGTCATGCGAAGATATGGTGGCAAGAGATTCAGTTGGAGCGAAATAGAAGGGGAAAGGAGAAAATCATGAGATTGAATCGGATGGTGGATAAATTGAAGTGACAGTTCATTCCTATTGATTATGAGCTTGACCTACTAAAGAAAATGCAGAGTTTGAAGCAAGCAGGAAGATCTATTCAGAAGTATACAGAGGAGTTCTATCTACTTCTCATCAAAACAGGTCATGCAGAAGATGATAAAGAGAAAGTTGCCTGATACCTTAATGGGTTAAGGCCAAGCATTTAGGAGGAGCTGAATCTGGTTCGAATGAACAGTATTGAAGAGGCATACTAGTTTGCCCTAAAAGTAGAGGAAAAGCTGAACAAGAAGTTTGAGAGCAGACAAAATAGAAGAGGTTGCGGTGGACGATCTCGTGGACGGTCATATGGTGGCCGAAATGAAGATCCAAAAAAGAATGGTGAGGCCAGTAGCAGTCAGAATCAGCAAGGAAATAATTCCAATCACTTCCAATATCAGAATAATAGAGATCAGAGAGGAAGAGGAAGAGGACAAGGATCTGGAAGAGGTGGCTTCCGTGGAACATGTTTTCACTGTCGAGAAGAAGGTCATAGGGCATTTGAATGTCCTCAGCACCAAGGCAGAACAGACAAGAGAAATGAAAGCCAAGCTAGAGTTGCACATGTCGATGAAGATGCTAGATCATCAAATTTTGAAGATGCTGAAAGAGCAGAAACGCTAATTAACAGAAGAGTCTTGCTGAGTGGTGAGAATGAACCTGAACAAAGGAGGAGCCTATTTCACACTAGATGCAAGTGTGAGAGTAAATGTTGTGATGTGATTATCAATAGTGGAAGCACTGATAATTTGGTGTCAGAAGAGATGGTGACAAAGTTGGAGCTCAAGAGATAGAAACACCCACATCCATATCAGATTGCCTGGGTGCAGGATGACCCCAAGATCATGGTCAGTGAACAGTGCCTGGTAAAGTTCAAGATCAGCGGGTACCAAGATGAGGTACTATGTGATATCATCTCTATGGATGCATGTCATATGTTATTGGATAGACCGTGGCAGTTTGACAGATGTGTTGTACACGATGGTCATGTGAATACCTATTCTCTAACAAATGATGGAGTGCGACATAAGCTAAAGCTATTGAAGGAGACCAAAGAAAAGGTATGTGGTAATGCAAGAATAACATTTGTTGATGTAAGGAACTTCTTAGATGGTATGAAGCATGAGCATGTGTGTTTTTCTTTAATTCCAAAAGTTTGTAAAGAAGAAGTAGAGGATGTACCTGTAGAGGTTACAGATTTGTTAAATGAGTTTCAGGATATTGTATCTGATAATGTACCTAATGGATTACCACTGGTAAGGAAGATCAGCCATCAGATGGATTTGATTCTAGGAGCCAGTTTTTC
This sequence comes from Chamaecyparis obtusa, assembly GCA_027943335.1. NCBI lineage: Eukaryota > Viridiplantae > Streptophyta > Pinopsida > Cupressales > Cupressaceae > Chamaecyparis > Chamaecyparis obtusa. The sequence continues at coordinate 1,315,774 of BSBK01001203.1, forward strand.
AAACAAGGCAGCACACAGAATGACACCAACAAAAAGTGAAGAGTTGAACAGACAAGTACATGAGTTGTTACAGAACGGGCTGACTCGAGAGAGTCTGAGTCCCTGTGCTGTACCAGTGGTATTAGCACCAAAGAAGAATGGAGAGTGGAGGATGTGTACAGATTCCAGAGAAATAAACAAGATCACAATCAAGTATAGGTTTCCATTGCCACGAATGGACGATATTATGGACTGTTTGAGTGGGGCTGTGTATTTCTCAAAGATAGATCTGAAGAGTGGATATCACCAAATTCGAATCAGAGAAGGAGATGAATGGATGACTACCTTCAAAACAAAGGAAGGACTATATGAGTGGTTAGTCTTGCCTTTTGGGATAACCAATGCACCAAGCACTTTCATGCGGGTTATGAACAAGGTTCTGAAAGAATTTTTGGGTAAGTTTCTCATTGTTTACCTAGATGATATTTTTATTTTTTGCAAGATATTGGAGGAACATATGATGCATAGTCGTATGGTGTTTGATAAGTTGAGAGATCATAAATTGTTGATTAATTTGAAGAAGTGCAGTTTTGTGAAGAAAGAGTTAGTGTATTTAAGATTTGTAATTTCAGTAGAAGGTTTAAAAATGGACTCAAAAAAGGTACAAGCTATACTTGAATGGCCTACTCCAAGGAGTGCTACTGAGGTAAGATCTTTTCATGGTCTAGCTAGTTTTTTCAAAAAATTTGTCAAAAATTTTAGTAGTATTTGTGATCCCTTGACTGAGACAATGAGAGGGGATAGAAAAGAGTTTAAGTGGACTAAAGAGGCAGAAAAGAGTTTTCAATTATTGAAACAAAAAGTTACAGAACAACCTATTTTAGCACTTCTAGATTTTAATAAGGTGTTTCGAGTAGATTGTGATGCTAGTGGTACTGCAATAGGAGCTGTTATGAGCCAAGAAGGTAAACCTGTTGCGTATTTTAGTGATAAGTTAAATGATGCCAAGAGGAAGTATTCTATTTATGATCAAGAATTTTATGCTATAGTTCAGGAATTAAAGAAGTGGAGATATTATCTGCTTCCTAATGAGTTTGTTTTGTATGCTGATCATCAAGCTTTGCAATATTTGAATAGTCAAGGAAAATTGAATCAAAGGCATTTGAAATGGGTTGACTTTTTACAGAGTTATACATTTGTTTTGAAACACAGAAGTGGAAAGTCTAACAGGGTTGCAAATGCTCTTAGTAGAAGGCAACTATTGCTGACAGAAATGCAGATTGAGGTGGTTGGGTTCAAGGAACTCAAGAATTTGTATTCAGAGGATCCTGATTTTGGTGAAGCTTGGAAAGCTTGTACATAACCTGTTACTCTAGACAAGACGAAATGATTGCATTTCATCATCCAAGATGATATGCTATTCAGAGGGAGTCAGTTGTGCATTCTAAGAAGTTCTATGAGGGAGAATCTCATCAAGGAGAAGCATAGCGAAGGATTGCCTAGACATTTTGGTCATGATAAAATCTTTGATTTGGTTGGTGAGAATTATTATTGGCCACAATTGCAACAAGATGTGAAGAAGTTTGTACAGAGTTGCAGAGTATGTCAGATGGCGAAAGGAGTGAAGCAAAATATAGGGATGTATCAGCCATTACCTATACCAGAGAAGCCTTGGGAGGATATCAGTATGGACTTTGTTCTTGGTTTACCGAGGACACAGCGGGGACATGATTCAATTTTTTTAGTAGTTGATAGATTTTTGAAGATGGCACATTTCATTCCCTGCAAGAAGACTAATGATGATGTTCATGTAGCAGGATTATTTTTCAAATAAGTGGTGAGACTACATGGTTTTCCAAAGACCATAGTTTCAAATGGAGATACTAAGTTTGTTGGATATTTCTGGCGGACATTGTGAAAGAAGTTGAAGATAGATTTGAAGTTCAGTTCATCACAACATCCACAGACTGATGGACAGACGGATGTGGTGAATAGAAGTTTGGGAAATTTGCTGAGATGTTTGGTTGGAGATAAGCCAACAGGATGGGATTTGATTTTACCACAAGCGGAATTTAAATACAATAATTCTATCAACGAGAGCACTGGTAAATCACCATTCCAGATTGTATATGGAAGTAGTCCAAGAAATGCATCTGAATTGATGAAGATAGATAAAGGAGAAATAAGTAGTGCTGAAGCTGAAGATTTTGCAGAACATTTGAAGAACATCCATTAGGAGGTGAGGAAGCATATTTCCAAAATGAATGCATAGTATAAGGCTAAGGCAGATGTGAAAAGAAGGCATAAGGAATTTCAAGTTGGAGATGAAGTCATGGTTCATTTGCGAAAGGAGCGGTTTTCGGTTGGTACATATAACAAGTTGAAAATGAAAAAGTTTGGGCCATGTAAGATACTGAAGAAGCATGATTCGGGAAATGCATATGAGGTAGAATTGCCTACTGGGCTGAATATTTCACCAATGTTTAACATTTGAGATTTGACAGAGTATCATGAAGGAGGTGTTGAAGATGAGGTTGCAGCAGCACAGTGGAATATTCCAGCAACCAATTCAGATATAAAGGAGATTGAAGACATACTAGACAGTCGTGTTGGTAGAAGCACAAGGAATAGGACATATGAAGAGTATTTGGTCAAATGGAAAGGACGACCTATTGAAGAATCATCATGGCCAACAAAGGAGGAGGTTAACCATCTTGGTTTTCCTCTACACACCTAAGTCGTGATAGGGTCACTTCTCAAATTACCTCGGGTGTTTGATGCAGGAGCATCCTGGGTGTAAGAGTAATATTGCATCACCCCAAAAAAAAAAAAAATTTCTATTTTTATATTCAATAAGGGTTATTTTGTGCAGAAATGCTATTTATGGAAAGTTACTATTTTTGGTAATTTTTGTATGTGCTCAGAATGATCTGATTTCTTTCTTGGAGGTTCATTTTGGTCATATAAGTTTGCCAGCAAAGTTTCATGGCTAGATCAGGTGTAGTTTTGAAGATATTGAAGATTTTCGGTATTGGCAACAGGGTACAAAAACTTTGAACTTAGTTTTGAAGGCTTTAGAGGCCCTGGATGAGGTCAAAAATTTGGGTGACGAGCGCTTGCATGGGTCAAGCTTGTAGAGCGCTTCGTGGCATTTCCAAAATGGGGTTATAATAGTCAATCGGGTCAACTGGTGATGACTTATGGTCTCTGAAAGTCGGGTCACCTGAAATGGCAGAAAATAATTTTCTTTCAAAATTTATGTTCGGGTTTCAAAACTTATTTTGAGCTGACTTTGATGTAATAAATTAAAAAATAAAATAATTCTAAGTTTGGTCGGCCCTTTGGGCTAAATTTCTGGAACCTTCCCAGGCGGTGGAAATTGCCTATATAAAGAAGGCTATATTATTTTCTTAGGCAGTTCAGAATAGTTCTGGGTAGTTGATCTACGTATTGATTCAAGGCTTTGTCCTACAGAATATTGTAAGGGAATGCCCATGTGGCTTTGCATATTGTAATTCTAAAAGTTTTTAATTCCACATTTGTCGAGATAATAAGAAGCCAATTTTCTGTTCTTGCATATTATTGTTGTTGTTTCTCTATTTCTTTTATGTATTTTTGGTATTAAGGGGAGCACCCTTCATCAAGTGGTATCAGAGCAGGAGTTCTTAAGTGTGTAAATAGATCACCGACTGTGAGGCAGTTTGCACCAGGACTGTGGTTAGGGTTTCAACGCGCATCGCAAAAATGCCTCCATGAAAAGAACATGGCAGAAGAGCTAGTGCTGTGACACATGAGGTTAGAGAGCTGCAGAGACAAGTGCGAGCATTGCAAGAAGAGATTCGGAGAGGAATGAATCTTAATGTCAGAGATGAAAGTGAGGATGAAGCAGAAGAAGAATATCAAGAAGGAGAAGTCAAAATTGTAAACCAGGAGGAAGAAAGACTTTGTCGGGCCATTTCTAAGATTGGGAAAAGACCTAAAATTGAAGTTCCTACATTTTTTAAAAATCTTAACCCAGAAGAATTGATCGACTGGATTAATGAATGCAAGGAATATTTTGAGTATGAAGATGTTGAGGATCCTAATAGGGTCAAATTTGCGAAGGCCAGACTGAACGGTCATGTGAAGATATGGTGGCAAAAGATTCAGTTGGAGCGAAATAGAAGGGGAAAGGAGAAAATCATGAGATTGGATCGGATGGTGGATAAATTAAAGCGATAGTTCATTCCTGTTGATTATGAGCTTGACCTACTAAAGAAAATGCAAAGTTTGAAGCAAGCAGGAAGATCTGTTCAGAAGTATGCAGATGAGTTCTATCTACTTCTCATCAGAACAGGTCATGCAGAAGATGATAAAGAGAAAATTTCCCGATACCTTAATGGGTTAAGGCCATGCATTCAGGAGGAGTTGAATCTGGTTCGAATGAACAGTATTGAAGAGGCATACTAGTTTGCCCTAAAAGTAGAGGAAAAGCTGAACAAGAAGTTTGAGAGCGGACAAAATAGAAGAGGTCACAGTGGATGATCTGGTGGACGATCATATGGTGGCCGAAATGAAGATCTAAAAAAGAAGGATGAGGCCAATAGTAGTTAGAATCAGTGAGGAAATAATTCTAATCGCTTCCAAGATCAGAATAATAGAGATCAGAGAGGAAGAGGAAGAGGACAAGGATCTGGAAGAGGTGGCTTCTGTGGAACATGTTTTCACTGTGGAGAAGAAGGTCATAGGGCATTTGAATGTCCTCAGTGCCAAGGCAGAACAAATAGGAGAAATGAAGGCCAGGCTAGAGTTGCACATGTCGATGAAGATGCTAGATCATCAAATTCTAAAGATGCTGAAAGAGGAGAAACACTAATTAACAGAAGAGTCTTGCTGAGTGGTGAGAATGAACCTGAATAAAGGAGGAGCCTGTTTTGCACTAGGTGCAAGTGTGAGGGTAAATCCTGTGATGTGATTATCGATAGTGGAAGCACTGACAATTTGGTGTCAGAAGAGATGGTGACAAAGTTGAAGCTCAAGAGATAGAAACACCCACATCCATATCGGATTGCCTGGGTGCAGGATGACCACAAGGTCATGGTCAGTGAACAGTGCCTGGTAAAGTTCAAGATCGGCAGGTACCAAGATGAGGTACTATGTGATATCATCTCTATGGATGCATGTCATATGTTATTGGGTAGACCGTGGCAGTTTGACAGATGTGCTGTACACGATGGTCATGCAAATACCTATTCTCTAACAAAGGATGGAGTGTGATATAAGCTAAAGCCATTGAAGGATACCAAAGAAAAGGTATGTGGTAATGCAAGAATAACATTTTTTGATGAAAGGAAATTCTTAGATGGTATGAGGCATGAGCATGTGTATTTTTCTTTAATCCCAAAAGTTCATAAAGAAGAAGTAGAGGATGTACCTGTACAGGTTGCAGATTTGTTGAATGAGTTTAAGGCTATTGTATCTGATAATGTACCTGATGGATTACCACCGGTAAGGAAGATCAGTCATCAGATGGATTTGATTCCAAGAGCTAGTTTGCCAAACAAGGCAGCACACAGAATGACACCAGCAGAAAGTGAAGAGTTGAACAGACAAGTACATGAGTTGTTACAGAAGGGGTTGATTCGAAAGAGTCTGAGTCCCTATGTTGTACTAGCGGTATTAGCACCAAAGAAGAATGGAGAGTGGAGGATGTGTACAGATTCCAGAGCAATAAACAAGATCACAATCAAGTATAAGTTTCCATTGCCGCGAATGGACGATATTATGGAATGTTTGAGTGGGGCTGTGTATTTCTCAAAGATAGATCTGAAGAGTGGATATCACCAGATTCAGATCATAGAAGGAGATGAATGGAAGACTACCTTGAAAACAAAGGAAGGACTATATGAGTGGTTGGTCATGCCTTTTGGGCTAACCAATGCACCGAGCACTTTCATGCGGCTTATGAATGAGGTTCTGAAAGAATTTTTGGGTAAGTTTGTCATTGTTTACCTAGATGATATTTTGATTTTTAGCAAGACATTGGAGGCACATATGATGCATATTCGTATGGTGTTTGAGAAGTTAAGAGATGAGAAATTATTGATTAATTTGAATAAGTGCAGTTTTGTGAAGAAAGAGTTAGTGTATTTGGGATTTGTAGTTTCAGTAGAAGGTTTAAAAATGGACCCAGAAAAGGTACATGCTATCCTTGAATGGCCTATTCCAAGGAGTGCTACTGAGGTAAGATCTTTTCATGGTTTAGCTAATTTTTACAGAAATTTTATCAAAAATTTTAACAGTATTTGTGGTCCCTTGATTGAGACAATGAGAGGGGATAGAAAAGAGTTTAAGTGGACTAAAGGGGCAGAAAAAAATTTTCAATTATTGAATTAAAAAGTTACAAAACAACTTGTTTTAGCACTTCCAGATTTTTATAAGGTGTTTCAAGTAGATTGTGATGCTAGAGGTACTGCAATAGGAGCTGTTATGAGCCAAGAAGGTAAACCTGTTGCGTATTTCAGTGAGAAGTTAAATGATGCCAAGAGGAAGTATTCTGTTTATGATCAAGAATTTTATGCTATAGTTCAGGCATTAAAGAAGTCGAGACATTATCTACTTCCTAATGAGTTTGTTTTGTATACTGATCATCAAGCTTTGTAATATTTGAATAGTCAAGGAAAATTGAATCAAAGGCATTTGAAATGGGTTGAGTTTTTACATAGTTATACATTTGTTTTGAAACACAGAAGTGGAAAGTCTAACAGGGTTGTAGATGCTCTTAGCAGAAAGAAACTATTGCTGACAGAGATGTAGATTGAGGTAGTTGAGTTCAATGAACTCAAGAATTTGTATCCAGAGGATCTTGATTTTGGTGAAGCTTGGAAAGCTTGTACAAAACCTGTTACTCTAGATAGGATGAAATGGTTGGATTTCATCATCTAAGATGATATGCTATTCAGAGGGAGTCAATTGTGCATCCCACGAAGTTCTATGAGGGAGAATCTCATCAAGGAGAAGCATAGCGGAGGATTGGCTGGATATTTTGGTCGTTATAAAACCCTTGCTTTGGTTGGTGAGAATTATTATTGGCCACAATTGTAGCAAGATGTGAAGAAGTTTGTACAGAGTTGCAGAGTATGTTAGATGGTGAAAGGAGTGAAAAAAAATACAGGGATGTATCAGCCATTACCTGTACCAGAGAAGCCTTGGGAGGATATCAATATGGACTTTGTTCTTGGTTTACCGAGGACACAGCGGGGACATGATTCAATTTTTGTAGTAGTTGATAGATTTTTGAAGATGGCACATTTCATTCCCTGCAAGAAGACTAATGATGATGTTCATGTAGCAAGATTGTTTTTTAGAGAAGTGGTGAAACTACATTGTTTGCCAAAGACCATAGTTTCAGAACAAGATACTAAGTTTGTTGGATATTTTTAGCGGACATTGTGGAAGAAGGTGAAGATAGATTTGAAGTTCAGTTCATCACATCATCCACAGACTGATGGACAGACAGAGGTGGTGAATAGAAGTTTGAAAAATTTGCTGAGATGTTTGGTTGGAGATAAGCCAACAGGATGGGATTTGATTTTACCACAGGCGAAATTTGCATACAATAATTCTGTCAATAGGAGCACTGGTAAATCACCATTCCAGATTGTATATGGAAGTAGTCCAAGAAATGCATCTGAATTGAGGAAGATAGATAAAGGAGAAATAAGTAGTGTTGAAGCTGAGGATTTTGCAAAACATTTGAAGAACATCCATGAGGAGGTGAGGAAGCATATTGCTAAGATGAATGCACAGTATAAGGCTAAGGTAGATGTGAAAAGGAGGCATAAGAAATTTCAGGTTGGAGATGAAGTCATGGTTCATTTATGGAAGGAGTAGTTTTCGGTTGATACATATAACAAGTTTAAAATGAAGAAGTTTGGGCTATGTAAGATACTGAAGAAGCATGATTCGAGAAATGCATATGAGGTAGAATTGCCTACTGGGCTGAATATTTCACCAGTGTTTAACATTTCAGATTTGACAGAGTATCATGAAAGAGGTGTTGAAGATGAGGTTGTAGCAGCACAGTAGAATATTCCAGTAACCAGTTTAGATATCAAAGAGATTGAAGACATACTGGACAGTCATGTTGGTAGAAGTACAAGGAATAGGACATATGAAGAGTATTTGGTCAAATAGAAAGGATGACCTGTTGAAGATTCATCATGGCTAACAAAGGAGGAGGTTAACCGTCTTGGTTTTCCTCTGCACACCTGAGTCGTGATAGGGTCACTTCTAAAATTACCCTGTATGTCTGATGCAGGAGCATCCTAGGTGTAAGAGCAATCTTGCATCACCAAAAAAAAAAAAAAAATTTTGTTTTTATATTCAATAAGGGCTATTTTGTACAGAGCTGCTATTTATGGAAAGTTACTATTTTTAGTAATTTTTGTATGTGCTTAGAATGATCTAATTTCTTTCTTGGAGGTTCATTTTGGTCATATAAGTCTGCTAGCAAAGTTTCATGGCTAGATCAGGTGTAGTTTTGAAGATATTGAAGATTTTTGGTATTGGCAGCAGGTTTTAGAAACTTTGAACTCAGTTTTGAAGGCTTTAGAAGCCCCAGATGAGGTCAAAAATCTGGGTGATGGGCACTTGCGTAGGATAAGCCTGTAGAGCACTTCGTGGCATTTCTAAAATGGGCTTATAATAGTCAATCAGGTCAACTGGTGATGACTTATGGTCTCTGGAAGTCGGGTCACCTGAAGTGGCAGAAAATAATTTTCCTTCAAAATTTCTGTTCGGGTTTCAAAAGTTATTTTGAGCTGACTTTGATGTAATAAATTGAAAAATAAAATAATTCTAAGTTTGGTCGGCCCTTAGGGCTAAATTTCTGGAACCTTCCCGGGCGGTGGAAATTGCCTATATAAGGAAGGCTGTATTATTGTCTTAGGCAGTTCAGAATAGTTCTGGGTAGTAGATCTAGGTATTGATTCGAGGCTTTGTCCTACAAAATATTGTAAGGGAATGCCCTTGTGGCTTTGCATATTGTAATTCTAAAAGTTTGTAATTCCACATTTGTGGAGATAATAAGAAGCCAATTTTTTGTTCTTGCATATTATTGTTGTTGTTTCTCTATATCTGTTATGTGTTTCTGGTATTAAGGGGAGCACACTTCATCAATATGCTAAGGTTTGAAGTGTTAGAAATGAATGCAAAGTACTTTGGCAATCATTCTGTAGCAGTTGTTGTTGCATTCATGACTTGGATTGTCATTGATGTCAACACAGTGATATTCTAGATATTAGCAGGAAAGTAGTTACACTTTTGATTTGCGCACATGTTGTATTGTAGATTGGCTTTTGTGTAGCTGATGGTATGTTCTTTGGTGTGTTATTAACCTATGGTTAATAGCACAAAAATAAATTCATTCATTTCTGAGAGTTATGAGCATTTCGGTGAAAGCAGTGTTTAGACAATGTTTCTGTGAAGCGATGTTCAGAAATCGGAAGATATCTCTTAGCTAGGATGGAATCTGATTTTGTGTAGTTAAATGGATATTGGAGACTCATTAATGATGATGTGGTTCATAGTGCAAACTTTGAGGATATGTTTGGAGAAAGTTACAGTACCTGGAAGCCGAAAGTTTTATGTGAAATTTTGTGTGTAGCATGTAGAATTTATTATTTTTTAATTGAGGACTGACTCATTTGTAATTATTTGAGTTTGGTATATAAGAAAGAATTTTTTCCTTTTTTTAATAAGTACTATGAAGATTGAGATGCAAATATATGCATGAAGTGAAGAAAAGAGCTGATTCAGTGATGAAGGAAGACTTGTGAGTACAGAGATCTGGAATTGTGATCTTTTGTAGCAGAGAGTGTGGTTTTGGCATAGTGTGAAGGAGGTAATATATTTCATATTATTCTATTGAATAATTCTAAGATCTTTTGGACAATGGGTTCAGAACTCTTGCCTTGAAGCTGTTTGGGCAGTGGGTCCTTCAGTCTTCCATAAACTCTTAACCGGGTTAGAATCTTTTAACAGGGATTCAAAATCTCCTAACAAGGATTTATATGTACTGAATGTATTTCATAAGACTCCTATCAGGGTCCATCCTCTAATAAGGAACTTTCATATTAGTGCATCATTTTGTGGGCATCATTCCCACCGGGGTTTACTCTTTTCAAGAGGTTCCCTAGTCAACATATCTTGTGTTATTGTGCAATTGTGTATGATTATCTTTCTATGGTTGATTAGTACATTGATTATATTGTTTAAAGTAGTTGAATGGATAAATTATCTGATAACTGATTCACCCCCCCCTCTCAGTTATCTTGGGGATCTTTACTTTCTAACAATTGGTATTAGAGCAGCAGGTCCTTGAAAAAAAAGTTTAACAACTTAAGGAGATCCATGGCGAATTTCAGAAAAGAAAGCCCTAAGTTTGATTGAGTAAATTTTGACAGCTGGAAAGAAAAGATGAAGACACATCTATTGTGTTTAGGACCAAGTTATTGGTTCATCACAAAGAATGAGAAGACTATCATTGAGGAAGACAATCTAGAGGCAGGAATTAAAGATGAACTAGATCTATTCATGTGTAACATACTTGCAAGAGAAGCACTTTTGTTAGAACTACCAAAGAATGAATATAGTCAAGTAAGATGTTTGAAAACATCTCATGCAATTTGGAAAGCTTTACATTCTACTTTTGAAGGTGATGAACATGCAAAGAAGGCTAGATTACATAATTGGATTTGAGCATTTGAAGATATCAGAATGATGGAAGATGAATCTATTAGAAGCTAAATTGGTAGGATGTCTAAGATTGTAATAGGAATAAAGTCTTGTGGAGGTGATAAGATAGAGAATGAAGTGATATGAAAAATTCTAAGAACTTTGACACCAGTATTCAAGCAGACAACACAGATCATTGAACAAGTGATACCTTGTACATCAAACTTTTCAAGAGAGACTCTTCTTGGAAGATTAGAAACAGTAGAGATGAACTTGAGATTATCAGGAGAGCTATCTAGAATGGAAATAGCATTCAGTGCTCTTAAAATTAGACCTACAAGAAGTACTAGTGTGAATGGAGATTATGCCAGCAGTAGAAGATCTGAGGAAGATAAGAAGATTGAAGAAGGTATTGCATTACTTTTAAAAATAGAACCAGATGGTAAGAAAATCTTTAAATGTTGGACTTGTCAAGAATATGGTCATTTTGCATCTAAATGTCCTAAAAGAGTTAAGAAGTACAGAAGAAACTTTAAACCTAGGAGATCTAAAGAATGTTATTATGCAAATGATGAAGATCTTGAAGCAGGAATTGAAAAACATTTAAGTGACAGTGATAATGATAACTTTGAGGAAATAGGATTTGTAGCAATTAAAGAAGAAAGTTCTGAATCTAATAAAAGGGAAGAAAAAGCATTAGTTTCACAAGTTGAAAAGAAATCTGATTGGAATATAAACAGTGGTTGTTCACATCATATGACTGGAGATAAAAGAAAGTTTGTTAACTTAGATAATTATGATGGAGGAATTGTTAGGGTTGGTAACAATGCACCTTGTTTGATTAAGGGTATAGGATCTATTACTCTTGATGGAAAGACTAGCATTGATGATGTTTACTTTATTGATGGACTGAGACATAATCTACTAAGCATTGGACAATTGGCTTATAAGGGTTATCAAGTTTGGTTTTTTGAGAAAATTTGTGTGATAAAAGATAAAGATGGAAATTTGATTGGAAAAGGATCCAGAACTAGAGGTAATGTATTTCAATTGAATCCTACTGAGATGACATGTTTGATAACTAGGATTGATGACAATTGGTTATGGCATAAAAATGTTTTTTCATATAAACTTTGATAATATTGTCAAGGTGAGCACTACATTTGTGGTAAGAGATTTACCTAGAATTATGAAACCTACTAACATGATTTGCAAAGAATGTATGATGGCAAAGCAAAAAAGGAGTTCATTTCCCAACAAGAAGTTCACATCGATAGAGAAGCTGGAGATTGTTCATACAGACTTGAGTGGTCCTACTAGGACTATAGGATTCTATGGAGAAAGGTATTTTATGATTCTTGTTGATGATTTTACAAGAATGATGTGGATTGCATTTTTGAAAGAAAAATCTGAAGCATTTGATAAATTTAAGATCATGAAAAGAAAAATTGAGAATGAATTTGGAAAATGAGTGGTATTAAGAGATAACTTTTAGCCCCTAGAACACCAGAATAAAATGGTATTGCAGAAAGAAGGAACAGGTCAATAACTGAAGCAGCAAGAGCTAGGTTGTTTGAAAATGATTTGGCTAAGACTTTTTGGAGAGAAGAAATGAACACATCAGTATACACTATGAACAAAGTACAAATCAGAGCAGATACAAACAAGACACTTGATGAATTATGGTTTGGACATACACCCTCAGTTAAGTATTTTAGAATTTTTGGAAGTAAATGTTATATAAAGAGAGATGATGATATAGGAAAGTTTGATCCTAGAAGTGATGAAGGAATATTTCTTGGATATTTTTTAAAAAGCAAAACATATAGATGTTATAACAAAAGAACTAAGACTATTATTGAAAGTGCAAAAGTAAAAGTTGATGAGAAGTTTAAAATTTAGGAAAGAATGCTTGATTATGAATCTGATGGAGAAGCACAACCTTAGCCTAACATTGAAAATGCATAATTATTTTTTGAAACTAACAGTGATTTGCTGAATGAAAGTCATACTAAAGAAAATAGAGAAAAAAATAGAGAAGAAAATAGAGAAGAAAATAGAGAAGAAAGCAGAGAAGAATCTGCAGTCGGAACAAGATCAATAACTATGACACTTAACAGGTATACTTCAAGACATCACCCTATTAAGAAAGTTATTGGAAGTTTAGATAGAGGAGTTTTGACTCGAAATAAGGTACATTTATGTTTGATTTCTCAAATTGAACCTAAGACTACTAATGAAGCTTGTGAAGATGAACATTGGATTAATGCTATGAAAGAAGAACTAGAGCAAACTGAAAAAAACAAGACATGGGAATTGGTCCCTAGACCTGAAGACAAGAATGTGATTAGAACAAAGTGGGTATTCAGAAACAAGATGAATGAACAAGGAGAAGTAATAAGAAACAAAGCAAGATTGGTATGTAAAGGATATTCACAACAAGAAGGAATTGACTATGAAGAAACTTTTGCACTTGTGGCCAGACTTGAAGCAGTGAGAATGTTTCTAGCATATGCAACTTACAAGAAATTTAGAGTGTATCAGATGGATGTGAAGTCAGCATTTTTGAATGGTGAATTGGAAGAAGTCTACATTGAGCAGCCTAAAGGTTTTCCTTTGACACAAGAAGGAGATGTGGTATGTAAGGTAAAGAAAGTTTTATATGGATTAAAACAAGCACCTAGAACCTAGTATGCAAGATTGGATAAGTATTTATTGAAATTGGGATTTATAAAAGGAACAGTAGATAATAACTTATACAAAAAAGAAAGTGAGAATGGTTTGTTGGTTATATTTATATTTTTTGATGATATTATCTTTGGAGGAGAAGATGAAGCTAGTGACAAATTTGCAGATGAAATGAAGACTGAATTTGAGATGAGCATGATTGGAGAAATGAAATATTTTTTGGGATTACAGATAACACAAAGCAAGGAAGGTATATTTGTAAGTCAGACTAAGTATTTGAATGACTTATTGAAAAGATTTGGAATGGAAGATTCTAAACCTATTGGAACACCTATGGTAACCAGACATAAGTTATCTAGCAAAGATGAGACACCAATAGTTGAGTAGAAAAAGTACAGATCTATGATTGGAGTATTGTAGTACTTGACACATACAAGACCTGATATAGCACATTCAATGGGGATTGTAGCAAGATTTTAAGAAGAACCTAGAGAATCACATTATGCAATAGTCAAGAGGATACTAAGATACCTGAAAGGAACAATGGATTATGGATTATGGTATGAGAATTCTGATGATTTTACTTTATGTGCCTATACTAATGCAGATTGGTGAGGTAGCATTGATGACAAGAAAAGCACCAGTGGTGAAGCCTTTTTTCTTGGAGGAAAATTTATCTCTTGGCTAAGTAAGAAGCAAACTTTTACTTCAGAAAGCACAGCAGAAGCAGAATATGTTGTAGCAGAAAATAATTGTAATCAGCTTATTTGGATGAAGTAGATGTTGAAGGATATTGGAATAAAGTTTGATGAGCCTGTTGTTATACATTGTGATAACACCAATACAGTGAGCATGTCAAAAAAATCTATTTTACATTCTAAGACTAAACATATTGAGATCAAGTATCATGTTGTAAGAGAGAAAGTTGCAGAAAAAGAAGTAAGATTGGAGTAAATAAGTACAAAGGACCAAATAGCAGACATATTTACAAAGCCTTTACCTAAGGATACATTTGTGTATCTAAGAGGTATGCTTGAGGTTATGCCCCAACCTATTTTTCAGGTTTGATGCAGATGATTACATCCATCTAGTGGTATATGAGCCCTATCTTTCTTCTGGATTGGATGTTGGAACTTCCTCTATGGGGGAGTTTATGAGCTAAGTCATGAGGACTCTTGTTATTGTATTTTTTCTGAAACGTGTCTTTTGACATTAAGTTGTTGTTGACTTAGTGATGAAATTTTTGTCATTGATGTCAATGGGGGAGAGATATACATGAAAAACATTGTGGATTGTATGAGAGAGCTGAATAGGAAAACGAAGCAAGATTTAATTTGATATTTTGCAGTGATGTTGCAGTATTAAATTTTTGGAACATTGGATATTTTTATCTATGTTTCCATCAATGCCAATGGGGGAGATTGTTAGGAATGAATGCAAAGTACTTTGGCAGTCATTCTGTAGCAGTTGTTGTTGCATTCATGACTTGGATTGTCATTGATGTCAACACAGTGATATTCTGGATATTAGCAGGAAAGTAGGTACAATTTTGTTTTACGCACATGTTGTATTGTAGATTGGCTTTTGTGCAATTGATAGTATGTTCTTTGGTGTGTTATTAACCTATGGTTGATAGTGCAAAAATAAATTCATTCATTTGTCAGAGTTATGAGCATTTTGGTGAAAGCAGTGTTTAGACAGTGTTTTTGTGAAGCGATGTTTGAAAATCGGAGGATATCTCTTAGCTGGGATGGAATCTAATTTTGCACAGTTAAAGGGATGTTGGAGACTCATTAATGATGATGTGGTTCATAGCGCAAACTTTGAGGATATGTTTGGAGAAAGTTACAGTATCTAGAAGCTAACAGTTTTATGTGAATTATGTGTGTAGCGTGTAGAATTTATTATTTTGTAATTGAGGTGTATACACTTAAAAATGGCTTCATTTATTAATTAAATATTTATTATTTAATTACTATTGACTTGATAAATTAATTAAATATTTATTTCTTCTATTTATTAAGTAAATTATTTCAATTTATTTAATAAATTCACTATAGTCTAATTCTATATCCTAAGTCTTCTAAATAGTCTATTTAAGTGATTTAATTAAATACGCAATCACCTAAATATGAGTAAGTCTCCTAGTCCACTTCATCCACCTAGTCACCTGACACATCACCTTGGCTAAGATAAATAATTATTATTAATTATTTATTCATATTTATCCTCACCCACACATGTCCTATTCTTAAGGGCTATGTGGCCTCATAGGACTTAGTCTCATGACCACATGTCCTCTCAACAACCAAGTCAAGAGACATTCCCTATTCCTAAGGAGCTTCTCAAGCCACCTCTAAGGGTCAAGGATGACTCATAGGACACTTGTGCAAAGAGTCCTCATGAGGAAATGGTCTCTCCCTCTTTCTCTCTTTGGTCTTTGTGAGACACTTGACATATGTCTTTCCCTTCCACCTTCTTCTCCTCCATGTCAATATGAGAGGAACATCATCCCTATTCTTCCTCTCATATTCCAACTACATCCCCCTTTCTCTCAACTCCTTCAACCAAGTCAATCTTAGCCCTAGGATTTTCCACCTTTCATTCTCAACCGTAGGATTCTGCCACCTAGACCTAGATCCTCCAAAATTCTATAAAAGGAGCCTCATTTCCCATTTGAAAGCTAATAGGTATTTTTGATAATAAGCATTCAAGCATCCAAGCATTCAAGCATTCAAGCAATCAAGCATTCCATAGCAATCACCATTTCAATTTGCATTTCATCCATTAGTTGGCATAAGCTATTGTGCACACAATTTCATTCAATCTCCACACTTTGGTAGCATCTTGGGAGAAGGCTCCATATTGGAAATCTGAGAGCTCAACATCTTTGAGAAATCAAAGCTAGGAGGAAAATGGAGACAAGCTACATGGTAGGTGAAGGTAATTGAATTATTTTAATCATTTCATAGTTACTTTGCATTCTTCATTGTGTTTGCATTAGATAGATTCATTGGCTTTTATAGTTAATTTATCATTGCTAGTTGTTAGACATCTAATTTGAATACATTTTTGGTGCTAGAAGGAGGGCCCAACTAGGCTTTTCACTTTTAGTTTTTAGTTTTCTATGTGCTAGTTTTTCTACAGGTTATTTCTACGCATTTGTCCATGATTTCTGTGCATCTGTTCATTTCCACTGCGCATCCATTTTCTCTCATTTAGTTTTTCTTCTCTGTCATATTTGTTGTGCATTCATTCAACTGTCTTGCGCATATATCCATTTTCACTATGCATCCATAGTAACTATGCATACATACCACCAAACTGTGTATTCATTAAATTGTTTCACGTATACATAATTCCTGTGCATACATCTATACTTGTTGTGCATTTATAACACTGTTTTGTGCATTTATCAGTTTCTGTAGAAAAATTTAGTTTTTTATTAGATTTTTTTTTAGCTAACATTTTGACAAGTGTCTGTTCGTTCTTGTAGTACTTTTAGGCTATTTTGCAGGACATAATTGTGAAGACCCCATTGCTAAAAAAAAAAATTTCTAACAGTTTGATTGCAGATTGCCAAGGGGTTTGCAAAATAAACTATAATCTTGTTTGGGCTTAAAATACGACATGTTTTTGTTTTGTGTGTTTTCCTTAGCATAGATTCAAGTATCTGTTGTGTTTTTTCTTAATAGGATATCTGTAATCCCAAAATTATAACAATGTATCCTCTCCCCTCGCCGTTCGTGGACCTTGGGTGTAAGAGAAACTGTTATAATTCTTAGAGGGTGGTCTGTGGTGGGAAAAGAGGTACTCACCCCAAGGAACAACCCAACCAGTAATAGGCTAAAGCCAAGCCCTTCCAAACCGGTATATAAAAAATGCTAGTGTCATTAGTCTCACATTAGACAGGTGTGAATTCATTGTGGCAACCAAAATCTCCTCCAGTACCCCAGTGGTACGTTAAAGTCCTACTTAGTAGAGTGAAAACCTTTCTTTGAAAGGATTGGGAGAGCCCCCTTAATTGGGAAAATGACTTGATCACAACCACCTGAACGGATGTCCTTACTAAAAACTTTTGTTTAGTGGCCAAAAACCTTCTATCTGTTGGCTCAAGGAGTCACCCAAGCTCGTGAAGACACCCCACATTACTCACGGTTCATAGTAGAGATAGTAGTTCTTTGGGAAGTAATGACCCATTGAATTCAGAACTTGGTGTGCCTGAGAAGTGAGTGCACTGTAAGGAGGAGCCCATGCCTCCAAGTTCCTAGGCTGTCTGCTATGGATTTGTGTGGCTGGATTTTATTATCCTAGTGGGGATTCAACAGATATCATCCTTGCCAACCTTAGGATTGTAAGCGTGTTTGTGCATTCATACTAGATTAAATTAGATTAAAATCATCTTTGTCTTGCGTGTGTGTGTTTATGCATTTTTACTTTGCCAAAAACCAGAAAACATTAGAAAAAAAAATTCCCAATCATCAAACCAGCAAAATCATCAAAAATTTGACAACCTGCGCATACATCAAATCTTGCTACGCATACGATCTATGTTACTGCGCATTTACATTTATCAGATCACATCTGTCAAAATTTGCTACACATTTGTTTCATTTTATTGCACATATATCACACTATCCTGCGCATTTGTTGCTGCACATTTACAATAGAGAGCATTCCCACAGGCTTTTGGAATTTCAAAATCACTTTTTCATATACCCATTTTTGTCCTTAGTAAGATTCTGGAAAAATAGTCGAGTTACATAGACCTCTAATTTCTAATTTGACCACTTTCATCACTTTTCATCATCATTCCTTCCTCAAGAGTCAACAAATCACTTTCTTCCAATCTTAAGATTCTCAGTGTGGTGTTGAAAATTTACCTTATCTATCAGACTTTGATTTTGGTGAGCTTATCATATCAGGATATATCATCCTTAACCATCAAGCTTACTTAGATTATTGTTTCTTGACACCAATTTTTAGTGCTTATCATATCTTTTCTACCAATCATTCTCCATATCTTTTTATCAAAAATCTTTCATCCCACAATCAATTTCATGTATTTTATGGTTCAAACTCAATCTCAGAAACTCAAACAACCTATTAATATAGAATCCCTAGACAAAATGCAAGGCAATAACAGCAATGAAGAGAATCCTTGGCCCAAAGAGCCTCCTAAGAAAACTCATCCTCTCACATTTGATGATGAACCTACTGATGAGGAACTTAGGGATGCTGCACAAGATCCTAAATTTTTACAAGTCATGGAACGACTCATAAGCTTGGATAAAGAGATGTATTTCCTCATGCTTGCTCAACAAGGAGCTAAGTTACCAAGTGATTTTGATGTTACCTATCTTAGAGAACCAGCTCATATGAAAAATCAAGATATCCTTAAAGGTTCTCAAGATCCACATGGAGCAAAGGAAATCAATCAACAATCCAATGCTTCTCAAATCAATCAACAATCCAATGCTTCTCAGATCAATCAACTATCCAATGCATCCCATAGTGATCAACAACAAAATGTTTTTCAAAATAATCAGCAATCCAATGATCCTCAACATACTCAACAGCATACTGTTTCCCAAAACACGCAAGGAAGCACATTATCTTTGGATCCCATCCTACAACAAATCCAAATGCTTCAACAACAAATCCGTGACATCCAAACTGGATCATCAACAAAGAAGTATTCCTTGGATGATATATGTCCTTATCCTTTTGATAAGAATTTAGCAATGAGTCCATTCCCTCCTCATTTTGAGGTACCAAAATTTGACAAATACAAAGGGAATTCGGATCCACAAGACCATATTCATGAGTTTTGTGCTGCTTGTATTGAAGTCGCTCACAATAACACTTATCTTATGTGACTATTTCCATGAAGTTTAGGAGTACAAGTCATGGAATGGTTCTCCAAACTTCCCCCTAGCATTAAATCTTTCAATGAGCTTTTCGACAAATTCATGACTCATTATTCATATAACATCAAACATGAAGTCACTATGCTTGATCTTTGCAATACACATTAAAATAATGGAGAACCCTTCCTTACTTTTTTGCAAAGATGGCGTCAATTGTTTTCTAAATATCTATGAACGATTCCTGAACAAGAAAAGATGGATATTTTTGTGCATAACCTTACACCAAAAATGAGTTATAGGTTACAATTGCAATGTCCACCAAATTTCAATAAGCTCATAGAAAATGGTATCAAGATTGAGGAAGCCATGGTCCGAAAAGGTGAGATAAAACTTTATTCCAAAGACAATGTTGGATCCTCAAATTCAAATTCCAACACTTATAATTCCAATTCCAACAATGACAAATCAAAATATTGGAATAAAAACAAAAACATTGTCAATGACGGAATTGTTGATAATCATAATGTCCAACCAACAAAACCTCTTCTAAATCTCACAAGTACGACCAACGCTACTCAAGCTACATACAACAATTAGTTAGCAAATCACAATACCACCAAGGATTCACCTAAACCAAGATTGTCTTTTATCTCACCTCGAAGAAACTTTACTCCTTTAGGGGAATCTCTCGAATCAGCATTATGGAAGTTAATCACCAAGAAACTCATCACGCTTCCTGAACCGAAAGATTATGAACCTAGAGTGAAGCCTTCTTGGTGGAATGGAAATGATTATTGTGAATTCCACAGAGGAAAAGGACATATAACTAATAAATGCCAAAGGCTTAAAAATGTCATCCAAGACTTAATCGAAAGTGATGAAATTAGTGTTGATGGACATGTCTCGAATGAATCACATACGGCCTTCAAAGATCCACTTCCTGAGCATGAAAAGGGAGGTTCTTCCAACAATAAGGGTGACAACCAATCCAATTATAATAACACACCCTATAGATATGTTGGTAACATTTTTGACCATCATCCTTCTGCATATTATGCCAATGTCATTACCATAAAGGGAAAATCAGAGAGTCAACCAATCCATGCTACTACTCATGCTCAATCCAAGGTTACTCTCCAAGGAGTCCAATCTAAACCAAGCACTACTCAGAACAAGTCTATTTATGTCCCAAAATCCATACCCAATACTTCCAACCAGTACAATCTTTTGGAATAGCTCAAAAAGACACCGGCCCAGATATCCATCTTAGAGCTTTTGCATCTTTGTCCATCTCACAAAGATATCCTTGAAAAAGCTCTCTTAGAGACCCAAGTTCCAACAACTCTAGATCCTGATCAATTTCAAGCTATGGTGGGCCATTTAACAATGCCACACTATTTTTCCTTTACTGAAAATGATGATTTAGCCATTACCCAACCTCATAATGCTCCTTTACATATCAAATTCCTTGTCCAGAATCACAAGATTAAAAGAGTATTAATAGATGGGGGAGTTGGTTTGAATATCTACACGTTAAAGTTAGTCCTTGCATTGGGATTTTCTGAGAATGTCATTGATCCAAAAAAGAAAATCACAATAAAAGCCTATGATGAGGAAGAGAGATCATCCAAGTGGTCTGTTGTTCTTCCAATTAGTATTGGTCCTATTGTCAAAGATGTATCTTGTCAAGTTCTAGACATGGATCTTGCTTATAATATTCTTTTGGGAAGACCATGGATTCATTCCATGCAAGCTGTGCCATCAACTTATCATCAATGTATAAAATTCCCTCACAATGGTCAGGAGATCACTATCAAAGGAGATTCTAATCCTTTTCAATATTGTAGCAATGTGAAGATTTCTGATTCTTTGGTTCCCAATAATCGTACTGGATCTTCTGCAACTACACTTGGTGACTCTAGTAATATAGCATCAACTTCTAAATTAGACGGGATCAAGATAGATATCAAAGAAAGAAGTATGGGAGAATATACTTTAGCTCAAGCTCTTTGTATCACTGAGTTACCTTTATCTCCCAAATCATATGGTAGGTCTTTGATCACTAAACAACAATCAAAACTCCCTTCCACACTTGTTTATAACACATTTATAAGTGGGGGCACAATATCCAAAGAGGTAGCTGAGCGTAATGCAAATTATTGGCTTAAGACATAGAAGATTCAAGAGGATACTAAACATGAATATATATCACCTGATGTCTATGGAAAAGGGTATACTTTGCTACAAAAGATGGGATATCAAGGTGCTGGACCTCTAGGGTTACAAAGAGAAGGTGTTATAAAACCAATTTTGCAAAATCCCAATTATCAAAGAGACACTACAGGATTAGGATATAAAGGAGAAGGACCACAAGAACCAAAAGGAAAAGAAAAAATACCACCTTTTCATGAGACATCTAAAGCTCCTGCCTTACAATTCAGAAAGCATGGTATGTATGTAGATCCAGAGAAACAAAGGATAGCTCAAAGAATCATTGATAGACTTGAAGATAATGATGATTCTGATTCTAATGATTATGAATGGGATTCCTTATTTGATGGTACTAAAGAAATAGGAGTCAATTTTGTCCATCAATATAGTAATGATTACCATGAGGGTGAGAGTTCAATGTGTGAATCACTAGGATTGGTCCCACGTAATACTACTCATGTTGATCATGAGCGAAGTGAGTGTTATCTTGTGATAGATGATTTGGATGAGAGTATGGAAATAGACCTCATTAATACTATCATAAACCTTGACAACTTTTCCATCAATACCATCTCTACTTTTGAAATCAACCCAAATGATCCAATGCCCCTTGTCCATCCTGACCTTATTGATTGGGATTCTCCTGATCACCCAAAACTTGATGTCTTCCATAATGATGACATGTTCATTGACTATCTTGGTATCAGGGATCATTTACCACCAGGGGATCACAAGTCAAGATTTCTGATAGAACTCAATGACATGGCCTATTTTGGAGAGAGTGCCAATCCTTTTAGTCATAAAAATATAAAAATAATCAGTAGATCTAATGGTGAAAACCACTCAGTGGCAGTATTAGATCCAAAAATAGTAAAAAGAAAAGACACATCTGATGGTGAAAACCTCTCTGAGGCACCTGACGATGGAAGGATTGACACTCTTCCCAACTATCTAGATCAAGAGCAATCTACCATTCTTATAGAACCAACAGTACCACTTAACATTGGAACAGAGGAGTCTCCTTGCATCCTCAAAGTAGCAGAATCCTGGACAGAATCAGAGAAAGAAGCTTTTGAAAAATTCTTTAGAGAATGACAAATCAACTTTGCTTGGTCCTATGCTGATATGCCTGGTTTAGACCCCAATCTCATTATGCATCATCTATCTATCAAACTAGGTGTCAAACCAGTTAAGTAGAAGCTTCACAAAATGCATCCTCACATTTCTCTAATGGTGAAAGTAGAATTGAAGAAGCTCCTAGATGTTGGATTCATTCAGGCTATTGATTATGCTAAGTGGATTTCAAATATTGTTCCGGTTTCAAAACCAGACAAGTCTATCAGGATTTGTATTGATTTTTAAGATCTTAATAAAGCTTGTCTAAAAGATGACTTCCCTTTGCCAAATATTGATATGATTGTTGACCTAACAGCTGGGCATGAGATGTTATCATTAATGGATGGATTTTCTAGCTATAACCAAATCTAGATTGTGCCAGAAGACCAGGAAAAAACTACTTTTACTTGTCCAGGGGGTACATACTGCTGGAATGTAATGCTATTTGGCCTCAAAAATACTGGAGCAACTTACCAAAGAGCCATGACCATGATCTTCCATGACATGATGCATACCATCATGGAAGATTATGTTGATGAAATTTTAGCAAAATCCAAAGATAGAGCTGGTCATTTGAGAGTGTTAGATAGAATATTCACCCAGATGGAAAAATATTAGATTCAACTCAATCTAAAGAAATGTGCATTCGGGGTCACATCTGGCAAACTATTAGGGTACATTGTCTCAGCTAAAGGAATCAAATTAGATCTAGAAAATGTTAAAGCAATATTGGAGATGGCTTCCCCCACTAACATCAGTCAGCTAAGATCTTTACAAGAGCATCTACAATCCATCCGAAGATTTGTTTCTCAACTAGCAGATCGCAGTCATCCCTTTCAACATTTGCTACATAAAAATAACTTATTCCAATGGGATGATAAGTGTGAGGAAGCTTTCAACAAAATCAAGTAGTATCTATTGAGTCCTCCAACTCTGATGTCACCAATTCTAGGCAAGCCACTCTTGCTCTACATTTCAGCCATGACAGCCTCACTAGGTGCTCTTCTCGCTCAGCAAGATCATGAAGGAAAAGAAAAATCCAACTACTACATCAGTCGCACTCTAGTGGGATATGAGTTAAACTATTCCCCTATTGAAAGAGCATGTCTGGCTATTGTCTTTGCTTCATAGAAGTGGTGACATTACATGTTTTCACATTCTACTTAGCTTATTGCAAAGATTGATCCTTTAAAGTATTTGTTAAGCAAGACTGCATTGACAGGAAGGTTGGCTAAGTGGGTCATGCTACTTAGTGAGTTTGGTATTGAATATGTAGACAGGAAGGCTATCAAAGGTCAAGTGATTGTAGATCAACTAGCTGATGCTCCATTAACAGATGACCACCCTATACACACAGAGTTTCCTGATGCTCATATCTTAGCTTTGTCTACACAAACATGGAAATTATACTTTGATGGATCATACACCCAGCAGGGTTCAGGAGCTGGTATACTTTTTATCACGCCACAAGGATACACTATTCCAAACTGTTTCAAGTTGTTATTTCCTTGCACCAATAATGTAGCAGAATATGAGGCTTTGTTGATTGGGTTAAAAATAGCTTTACAATGGAACGTATCTAAAATAAATGTCTACAGAGATTCTTAGTTGATTGTTAACCAGGTTAATGATGATTACCAGACCAAAGATGATAAGTTATTTCCATATAAATGTACGGTGGATGACTTTAAAAAGTATTTCTCTATCATCACTTTTGAGCAGATTCCTTAGCATGAAAATAAGGCTGTTGATGGCATGGCAATGATTGCTTCTTTATTTGATATAGAAGATACCACAACTCATTTTGAGTTCTTGGTGGAATCCCTGACTTGTCCTGCATATGATGACCCTGATACGAGTATTATATGTCATCTGATTGGACATGACTCCCCAACCTATGGAATGATCTATTCTTACCTCAAAGATAACACTTTACCTCATGACCTATCCCGCAATCAAAAATGAACTTTTCTCCACCAAACCTCCTACTATATCTTAATATTTGACACCCTTTATCGGCGAGGTTTTGACAGTACTCTCCTACGATGTCTCAAACATGATGAAGCTCAACTTTCCTTACGTGATGTACATGAAGATATTTGTGGGACACATTCTAGTGGTCCCTCTTTGGCTAAGAAACTTATGTGTATGGGTTATTATTGGCCTACCATGGAAGCAAACTCCTTTCATTTTGCTAGGGCATGCAAGAAATGTCAGATACATGGAAACCTTATCCATGCTCCAGCACAAGAGTTACATCCTTTTACAACTACTTTGCCATTCAGTCGGTGGGGACTCAACCTCATGGGCACTTTCAATCCTCCATCTTCCAATGGCCACAAATGGATTCTCACTGCCACAGAATACTTCACTAAATGGATTGAGGCTATTCCATTAATTACAGCCATAGGGAAACAAATCTCCATGTTTATCTTAAACTATATCATTTTTTGATATGGTATACCTATGTATCCTATCACTGATCATGGGCAACAGTTTCAAAACCAAGACATGGATGAATTGTGCACCAAATTATACATCACCCACAACTATTCCACAATCTACTATCCTCAAGGAAACGGCCAAGCTGAGGCGTCAAACAAACCAATTGTTAAAATCCTACAAAAGATTTTCAATGACGCTGGCCATGACTGGCATCTCCAACTTAATCCAGCCTTATGGGCTTACCGCACCTCCATCCATACTCCTACTAGAGCCACTCCATACTCCCTTGTCTATGGATCTGAAGCAGTCCTACCCCTCGAGGTCAAGTTGCCTTCACTTCGTGTTACTCTTAAAGATTTAATTCCTGATGAAGACTATAGAGTTGCACGCTTGATTGAATTGGAACTCTTAGATGAACACCATCAGCGCACCTATGATCATTTGAAAGTTTATCAGCAGCGTCTGTCTCATCAGTACAATAGCAAGGTAAAGATCAGAGACTTGCAGTTGGTTGACTTAGTCCTTCGAGAAAATCCAAAAAATCAATAGCACCATGAAAAGAAGGGCAAGTTTGAACCTAATTGGTTAGGACCTTTTGTGATTATAGCAGTCTATGGTTCTGGAGCTTATCAGTTATCTACACCTGAAGGGGATCCCTTGGATGAACCTCTTAATAGTATCCATCTCAAGAAGTTCTATCCTTGAAATCTTAATGCAAGGGGCATGTATATAGTCTGTATATATATATATTCTATAAATAAAATAATCAAAAATACAAAAAAAAAAAAATCATAAAATCAAAAGAAAAACTGCAATAAAAGCATATGGTGACAACCTGGAAACATGTGCTATGTGTGACAAGTTAGCTCCTCTATCTATTAGGATTCTTTTAGTGTGTTTGTTCATTGTATATATCCACAATAAACTAGTTATTCAATCCTTTTCCCCACCTTGTATATATCATAATAAAATGGCCAGTTCATACACCATCCATTGTATCTATCCATAATAAAATCCCATCATAGCTTGATCTTTTGTCATGGTCTTCATCCTAGTCTTGTTGTGTCTTTCTTCACCCATAATAAGTCAGTCCATCACCTAGCTAGGGGCATGTCCTCGACCTAGTTTGGGAAGTGGATCTATGATAGTCATGACTCTTAGAGGACATAATGGAGTTATTTTCACTAGGCAAGGCAAATGCAATCAAATGTTCTTTCACAATGGTATCTTCATGCTGAATCAGAATCTATGATCTATCTTTCAAATTGTGACTACTTATCTATACATCTTGACTATACATCATCACTTGAATTGATCAACATATCCTAAATCAATCTTTTTGGCAAGAGAAATGTATATTCATGGCAGGCATGTTAGAATAATTTGTTATAACTTATGCATTCATATCTAGATTTCATGGTTATCATGTTTCCTATGCTATTCCAGGATATCTTTGACATGAGTTTGAAACTCTCATATTTCATTGATTAGAATAGCCGGGATGGGGCATGATATTTTATTTGATTACTATTTGTGGGGTATTTTCCAATGAAATTGAAGGAACAAGTAATTGGGGTGTCTGTGTATAAGTTCCTTCATCCATTTCATAGTATGGACAACATACAAATCATGTTGTTCAAAAAAATGCTATTTATGGTGATATGTCATCGCATACCTCGACTCCAAATATTTGTTCCACGATAGAGGGGGAGAATATTCCTTGTCTGTTACACAAATGAAACTCAGGGCATCTCAGTTCAATTATACCTAGATGCTTGTCAAGTTTGCAATATTAAACTCCATGCAAAAAGTGCTCAAGTCATCCTGGTTTAATTATACCATGATGTTTGCATTTTCTTGCAACATAACGAGCTCAATGATGAAACTCAAGTTCTAGTTATTATGAAGTTCTAAGATGTTACCTAAAGTTGTGGAGATACATTCATTTCATATTGCATTTCATTAAAATAGTTCATGAAATACATATCAGTGCTCCTTTTATAGAGATTTATAGGGTACCTTTCTTATTAGGTTATATGTTCTCTTTAGTCTATTCTTCTGGTATCAGATACATTGTTATTTAAGTTGAGGACATTTGGACAACCAAACATATTATGACTTTTTGCATTTAACATTTTCCACTTAATCATTTAGAGATATATGTTATCTTCATTAGGAGTGTTCATTTATATATAATTTGATCATTTATTATAACTATCGTTTCATCTCATTTTCTTTTATCATGTTATCAGTTATTCCATTCAATCATCTTAGGTACATTATCATTTATTACATTAGATATCATTTGCATTATATCATTCATTTATTATACATTATACACATTTTATTCATTTATTATACATTATCATTTATTTACATCATTCATTTATTATCCATTATCCACATTGTTCATCACAACATTGCATTGATAATCACATAGCATTAGTAAATTCATTTAAGACATGCATTTATATCACCATCATATGATTATTATTAACCATTAAGCATCAAAAATATCAAATCAGGATATAAATCATTTTGCATTCTAAGACATACATTTTATGCATATGAAAGTAAATCATCACATCCTGCATATGTCAGTACGGACATGTATATAAATCATCAAAGAAAATCATGATAGAACTGCATCGCTGTATATATAGAGTCAATCATATAGAATCCATCATATACAATCCATAAAACAATAAAAATATTTGAATGTCCAATGATATAAATCAATAACAATGTGTCCGTAGTCAGTATCTATCAAGTCAAAATATAATGATACAATGAATCATAATGGTACAACAGTGTATACAATGCTCTCTCAACATCTATGAACCACTGCCTCCAAACTCTATTTGTCACTGTCTACGGGATGTAATGTGGCCCTGTGCTGCTGCACTCCCTGATGCTAAGGATCCACCCTGACCTCCTAAACCCATCAGTGCTCTTAGAGGGCATGATGACACACCCTCTCCACCAGCTGGTGCTCCTCTATCACGCACTATAGTCCTCATCCCCACTGAGCTCTCCCTATAACTCCTGATCCATTGATCTCTTGGGACTACCTATCTGTATGCCTCTCGCCAGTAGGATATCTCCTTCCCGGCATGTATCATGGCTCTCATGATATCCCCATGTGGACCTAGGTCCTCTATCCTCTGTAACTCATCTAATAACATCTCAGACTCCCTGAGTCTCTCAATCACTACATCTCGCTCATGTCTCAGGACATCCATCTGGTGCTCTAGCCTCCCAATCTATCTCTCTAGACCTGGCACTCACTCTACCTGTACCTATGTAATTGCTAGTCTAACTAGCAGTGCATCAATATTTGGCTCCTCCTCCATCGCATCCCTCTGTAAATAGGGATCTTGTCCCCTGATGTCCATGTTTGCCTGCTCATCTTGTGCTTGTACATCTGGCATCTCAATGTTAGCCGCATCCTGTACACAACCCTGTACCACACCAACCTGGGCTAATAGAATGTCTACATCATCTTGTGCCTACCTCACCTATCTCTATACTTGTACCTATGACACTTGTGCCTATCCCTATGCAACTGCTCCCTGTACTGCAGCAACTGGTATCTATACCTGAGCAACTAGTACCTATAAGGGAGATCCTACAGCTAGCTATGTTGGCTGTACCAAAGGCTATCTCCATCCCTATCCTCTCTGTCTCACTCCACCTCCCCTCATCTGTGGGCCAACTCTCTCACCTCTCCCTCCATCTCTGCCACCTCCATCTCCACCATCTCCATCTCCTCCTCCATCTCCTCCTCTCCCTCATCCCCTCCTATCTCATCCTTGCCACCTCCCCTGACATCTATCTGTGGGATCTCTCTCTTGAGGTCTCGCTGCTAGATCTGTGATGCGTGGTACAAGATGATCTCTCAAAAACTGCTACAAATCTACCATCATCCCAAGATCGACAACTGTCTACCTCATAGACCATGCCTAGAATGGTGCATCCAAAAACTCCTACTGAGCAACATCAAATGATGCCATGGGCCCCCAATCCCATCTCTCCTGATGTGTCCATGCAAACTCGGTCACTCCCTGGGGCATATCCTGTATCCTGCCAAACTGTCATAGAACCTGACTAACCAGATGTCTCTCAATAATAAAGGGTGTCTGCCCTATCAACCATCATGACTCAAAATAGAATCCCAACTACCGCTCATCATCCCATGGCTCACACCCTAGGTAGGGTCTCCATGTCACTGTGTCCAATGTATCAAATGTGTACCACCAAAAATCTAAATGTCCCAATTTTGCCTGAGACAAAACTGAGTACAAATGAATATAGGGCTGCCCTGCACCCCGAAATCTAATCACCAATGGTCTAGTCACTGCAATATGCTCTCATGCCCAAACATGGAGCAGTGTCACCCCTACTGATAGAGATGCACCCCCGTGGTACACCACCTGATGTAAATCATGATATAGGTGTGCTAATAAACACACCCCCCAAGCAAATCAGGTCCCCTCCATCACCCGCTATAATGTGTGGCCCCATCCAACTGCAAATCCGTGTGACCTCCGATCAGGGCATATGAATCCCCCAATCACACCTACTAAAACTACTGGAAGAGGGTCATACAAGTTGACCATATCCTCCCAACTAATCTCTCCATCATCTATGTCCTCATCCCCAAAGATGGCTCTGCACTTTGTGACTCCACCGTGCCGATCGTACTGCACTAACTCTCCAGTGATGGGAAGCTAGAGGATGCGATATACATCCTCTAGTGTCATTGTCATCTCCCCTATCGAAAGATGGAAAGTACTCATATCTGAGTGCCATCTCTCATCTAATGCGGTCATCATGCTCAGATTCGCCCGAATCTCAGGTGTGTAAATCACATAGTAAATTCTTGATGCTCCAATCAACAGTCTCTCTATCTCTGACAATGCTGATCTTAGATTCTGTGTGACGGGATATCTCTCCCATGACATCAGACCATCTGTGATATCCTCCTATTCAAGTCAACAATAATCAACCTATCAAATTTTGATAAACTAGTCTATCAATCTATCTATGCTATCATATCAATTTCAAATATGTTTATCACGTGTTTCAACAGATGATTCTATCAATTGTCTATTTCAGACTGGCTAACTAGCGAACATGCTACAATGTTACCAATCTTTATCAAATCGATCATAATCAACCATCGACAGATCAAATCAGCTTATCGACATCAAGTTTGACCTAATTGACTATCTCTTTTCACTACATTCTATCACTTCACATATATGCACAACTTTCTTTCACATTTGCACAGGTTTTTATCGATGCGTAGTCTTCTTCCACATTTGCACAACATTTCTTGACATTTGCGCAACTTTAAACATATGTGCTATTTTATTTATCATTTGTGCATCTTTTCAGAACACATGCGCAGCAAGTACCTATGCGCACTTTTATTTCATGCTTGCACAACACTACCATTATCCTAGTATGAACATGCACTTATACTTAACAAATGCACAGAAAATTTGAATTTCTGCACAAACGTCACAAGTTACTGCGCATTGATGCGTCGAAACTATGCATTCATACTCCACCTAGAAAACTAAAATTTTTCTAATCTAATCTATCATTTCATCTACCCTAAACATGCTCCAAATCTAATCTAACATGCATCAAATCATGGAATTACAAAGTAGGATCGAGTCACCTACCGGTTCACCCGAATCGGGTGGTCACTGGAAGCATCTAACTCTCTCGAAGTGGTGATCTAACAAGGGGAATGGCATCCTGGCGGCTCTGCTCTTCTCTCTCTCGCACTCTGATCTCCAAGTGACAAGTGTGCACAATGAGCCTATTGTGGACCCCTTAGCCCTATTTATAGCCTGTCGACTTGGTGTGCTTGGTGTGTGGACCCTATCTCCCATTTTTCTTCCATTCCACCCCGTTTTCCTCCATATTTTCTACCGTTATTTTGTGAGCTTGGTTGTACAACAATAAATAAATAAATAAATAAAATAAAATAAAATAAAAATAAAAAATAAAAAATCCAATAAAAAATTCAAATAATCTTTTTTTCAATCAATCTCTCGAGGGGGCATGCATAGGTTGTCTGAGACATTGTCTGGGCCAGGGGCAAAAAAATGCTTGATTTTTCTTTGAAACAATGTGACCAGCACATTATTTCAAAGAGGGGAAAAATGTATACACTTAAAAATGGCTTCATTTATTAATTAAATATTTATTATTTAATTACTATTGACTTGATAAATTAATTAAATATTTATTATTTAATTAATATTTATTTCTTCTATTTATTAAGTAAATTATTTTAATTTATTTAATAAATTCACTATAGTCTAATTCTATATCCTAAGTCTTCTAAATAGTCTATTTAAGTGATTTAATTAAATACACAATCACCTAAATATGACTAAGTCTCCTAGTCCACTTCATCCACCTAGTCACCTGACACATCACTTTGGCTAAGATAAATAATTATTATTAATTATTTATTCATATTTATCCTCACCCACACATGTCCTATTCTTAAGGGCTATGTGGCCTCATAGGACTTGGTCTCATGACCACATGTCCTCTCAACAACCAAGTCAAGGGACATTCCCTATTCCTAAGGAGCTTCTCAAGCCACCTCTAAGGGTCAAGGATGACTCATAGGACACTTGTGCAAAGAGTCCTCATGAGGAAAAGGTCTCTCCCTCTTTCTCTCTTTGGTCTTTGTGAGACACTTGACATGTGTCTTTCCCTTCCACCTTCTTCTCCTCCATGTCAATATGAGAGGAACATCATCCCTATTCTTCATCTCACATTCCAACTACATCCCCCTTTCTCTCAACTCCTTCAACCAAGTCAATCCTAGCCCTAGAATTTTCCACCTTTCATTCTCAACCGTAGGATTCTGCCACCTAGACCTAGATCCTCCAAAATTCTATAAAAGGAGCCTCATTTCCCATTTGAAAGCTAATAGGTATTTTTGATAACAAGCATTCAAGCATCCAAGCATTCAAGCATTCAAGCAATCAAGCATTCCATAGCAATCACCATTTCAATTTGCATTTTATCCATTAATTTGCATAAGCTATTGTGCACACAATTTCATTCAATCTCCACACTTTGGTAGCATCTTGGGAGAAGGCTCCATATTGGAAATCTGAGAGCTCAACATCTTCGAGAAATCAAAGCTAGGAGGACAATGGAGATAATTTGCATGGTAGGTGAAGGTAATTGAATTATTTTAATCATTTCATAGTTACTTTGCATTATTCATTGTGTTTGCATTAGATAGATTCATTCACTTTTATAGTTAATTTATCATTTCTAGTTGTTAGACATCTAATTTGCATACATGAGGACCAACTCATTTGTAATTATTTGAGTTTGGTATATAAGAAGGAATGTTTTCCTTGTTGTAATAAGTACTATGAAGATTGAGATGCAAATATATGCATGAAGTGAAGAAAAGAGCTTATTCAGTGATGAAGGAAGACTTGTGAGTATAGAGATCTGGAATTGTGATCTTGTGTAACAGAGAGTGTAGTTTTGGCACAGTGTGAAGGAGGTAATATATTTCATATTATTCTATTGAATAATTCTAAGATCTTTTGGACAGTGGGTTCAGAGATCTTGCCTTGAAGCTGTTTGGGCAGTGGGTCCTTCAATCTTCCATAAATTCTTAACCGGGTTAGACTCTTTTAAGAGGGATTCAAAATCTCCTAACATGGATTTATATGTACTGAATTTATTTCATAAGACTCCTAACAGGGTCCATCCTCTAACAAGGAACTTTCATATCAGTGCATCATTTTGTGGGTATCATTCCCACCGGGGTTTACTCTTTTCAAGAGGTTCCCTAGTCAACATATCTTGTGTTATTGTGCAATTGTGTATGATTATCTTTCTATGGTTGATCAGTACATTGACTATATTGTTTAAAGTAGTTGAATGGATAAATTATCTGATAACTGATTCACCCCCCCCCCCTCTCAGTTATCTTGGGGATCTTTACTTTCTAACATGAAGGCTATCTCTAGGTGAAATAATAAGGGAAAGGAAATATGTATGTTATTGAAATTAGTAATGAGATGTAATTTCTTCTAGTGCTCTTAAATATATAAATTGAATGTGTATGATGTAAGGTTATTTAAACTAGGTTCCAATATCAACTAGATTTATACAAGGTTATAGATGATAATTTGTGGAAGTTAGACTTGTCCCAAATATGATTTAGTTAATGATTTATGTTGGTTAGCAATAGATGGTTAATTACTTTACACTCCTATTATGATCTTAAGTGAAAATGGAAAGTGAGGACTTTTAATGGAAAGCTTATTTAATTTTTGATGGTTCAAGTGAGTTGAGCATAGATAAGATTAAGGAGTAAACAAATAGGAAATGATAAATTTACTTAGTTTTGATTATGTAAAAGTAGGTTTTGAAAGGACCCGAAACTTTTTACATCAAGTTTTAAAAATAAGCATTAAAGTTCCATCGGAAATAGTGCAACAGCACCAAAAAAAGACACCAAAAAAACTAACAAGTCCTTTACAAGAAAGACAAAAAAAAAACATAGCAAAAATACTGCAGGACAATAGACAGTTGGCTAGATACATTTCATAAGATCAGCCGCCTGTTCAACCAGTATCTGCATATTGGCAGAGGAAACTTTGAGTTCATCAATATCTTTGTTCTTGTTATCCTCTAGTGATAGGGAGACTCCTATTTTTCTCCTGAGTTTTCTTGAACTCAACTTAGGTCACTCTTAGGACCTCTTAAGGTTTCCTCAATCCACCCTCTCTCACTTGGAGAGAATCAATTCTTTCCCTCTACCAAGGATCTTCCTATCTTCTCAAGTTCATATTCTTTGTCTTCCAAAAGAACACTCCTAATCCATGTTCCCCAAGCCCTAACCATTGGTTTTTTTTGTAGGAGGTCAAGGGATTCAATAAACTCCATTCTTGACTCCAAATTTGGGTCTCTTCTTTCCAAGTTCATTCATTTCTCCATTGCTCCCTAGATTACTATGTTTGAGGCCTTGTAGCCTTTTAGCCCCAATTAGGCCTCCTAAAACTTAGGATTCTCCTTTACTATAAAATCTTCTCAAACAACCCCCAATTGTGTTTTGGCAGTTCAAATAAATGTCCTAAGACCTCCAATATTTTCTTGGTCTGAGCTTTCAAAACTGTCTGTACACCCTATTTTGGATTGAGGGCCTTTTGCTTGGTTTTAGACTAGTCTTTGGAGTTTAGCTTCAAAACTTGGAAAAATAACTTCTTGGGAACTCCTCCTAGTTCTTGAGTACCTACACATCATATTTCAATACATCCATGGCCTTCTTGGCTCATGAACTCATCCCTCCTACAATTTATACAATCTTTCACCTAGTCTTCCTAGTTGGGCTTCATTCACAGGTCACCTAGGGCAAGACCTTAAAAATATTTGTATGCACTTGCAGGGCCCAATCTTGTGACATCTTGAAGCATACTAACCCTAGTCTCCATCCCCAAAAGGCCATACAAAAAATATGATGGGAAATGGAGCTAGGTCCACATCTTGGCAACACTATCAAAACTAGACAGTAAACTGTACAAACAAAAGGAATTTATAAAATGCAGTGAAACCTAAACTAATAATAAAAATAAAAGATGAAAACACTCTAACACATGCCAAGAAATGAATTCCAAAAGTTTTAGCACTAGAATTAATCCATGCAAAGCCAAAACTATCATTGTTTTATCAAAGCTTCTACATTGTTTATAGAAAAACCATTGTTTCTTAGTATGCCAGGCCATACACAATGTCCTCCAACCCCTAAATTAGGGTTTTCTTTGCATATGTAGTCTTATCTCATGTTTCTAACTCCTTAGACAACCCTAATCTTTCCTAGACACCGAAACCCTTAAGACAAACCCTTGTTGTCAACAACTTTTGAAAAGTTGCAAATGTTGCACAAGCAACATTTTTACATCTTTTACATCTTTTCCCTTTGTAGGTGATTTAACTCCATTCTAACCTATCTAACCTCAGTTAGACCTCTTAGGAATCAAAGGACCCTAAAAACATTAATAACATCATTTTTTCCACTTGATAACATTATCAAGTAGAGTGCATTAATTGAGCTAGTTTGAAGTTATTTAGCCTAGAAAGGAGCACTAAACTAGACTCACTCACACCACACCTAGTCCACGTGACCTTATGTATTTAAAATTCCCTTCAAGAGGGTCTTTCACATTCTTTCACACCAAAAATGACATAGCCAACTGGCTTCCCAGGGGTGCTCCTGCACCATCCAGCTTTTTGAAGCTTAATCTAGTTCTTTTGTTGCATCTGTGATCCTCCTTAACCTCAATGAGCGTCTGCTCCCCTTTCCCCTGCTCCATTTTTTCCACAAGAATCTTGACATGCTCATCTAAGGCCTTGAGAATGGAAAAACTCTTCTCAGCAATGTTACCCACTGTCTTCTCTAGCTTCTCAATTTTGTTTTCCATTTTGTCAATTCTCTTAATCATGTGACCACCTTTCACCATCTCCCCCTCTTTTATTTTCTTCTCCATAGAGATGATTATTTCATTAAATTTCATAAGGCCCTCAGCCCTGCCAACAGTCTCCTTCAGCTCATTAATACACTATCCCATAGTCTTCTCTCCTAGATTCATTTTTTTGAGAATTCCAGTTTCCTTTTGAAGCTATTAGATGTGGGTCTTAATAGTGTTGATGTCATTTTTCATGGTTCTAAGGTTTTTAAGGAAAGTAGAACACTCTAGGTTGTCAAAGTCCTTATTCACTAACATCATCTCCTCCTTAGAGCTCTCCACCCTATCCATGTTATCAGCCTAACCATCCTTCTCAATTTTAGCCACATCATGGGAAATTTCCTACATGATGTTGTCATCAACCAGAACATTTTGATCTAACTCATTACAGTCCTCCATGATAGTTTCCTTCTCCACCAACTTTTCCTATTTTTCCTTAATATTCTCCTATGAGGCAGAGCCATCATCAGAAGAAATGATAACCTTCTTATTCCTATTATTATCTCTGGTATGCTTCCCTATAGTCTCCATTTTCTTTTTCTTTTTCCCCTTCACACTATCATCCCTACTCGCCTCTTCCTCCATCTCCATATCAGTAACTGAATCCTCCATCTTGGCCTTCCTATTTTTTCATTTTGATGAGGATTCATGATGCATGGAGGGTTTTTTTGGGTTTCTTAGAGTCAACCTCATCATCTTCAATATCATCCATAAAGGGTTTGTTTGAGTCTTTTCCATCAGTATCATAATCTTCAAGGGCCTTCCAATTCAGCCGGGACCTCTCAACCTTCTTAGACTTCAGAACCTCATAAATAAGGACCATCATCCCATCATAATAGGCATGGTCACCATCAGGGTCCCTCTGCCAGCTAAGAATAGTATCATTCAAAGAACTCAAAAGATAAAAGGGGAAATTAACTTTAACCCCATGCCTAAAATGATTTAGCAGAATCAGATGGTGATTATAAATTTTGGTATATCTACCATCCAATGTAATGTAACTAATGATAACAAAAAGAACTAGTCTCCATGGCCTATAAATGCATTTAGGGTTAAAATTAGAGTTATCAATCTTAACCATGTGCATCCTTTCCTAGTTCGTTGGTGCAAAAACTTAGTTGATGAGATAAGTAATGTGTGTTTGTTGCATTCCCAAAAGTAAACATTATGTAAGTTTGGTAAAGAAAAGAGTTTCAAATGGTTCATTAATGTAACTGGTTTTGATGAGGAATGAAAGTAAAGTCTCAATGTAAATTGAAGTGAAAGGGTCGACATTCGATGTGTAGGAAAAAGGAATGAAAATGTAGTCCAAGTAAAAGATGTAGTTGTAATATTTTCTCTCTTATTCTAAAATGAAAAGAAAAGGAAATGGACTTCATTTTATTAAGTAATGCAATGCTTTATAATGGTAAATGAATTCATTAAGGTAACCTTAAGGAATGTACTTACAAATGCAATAAATGATGTAATGTTAGAATGTTTAAAAAAACAATTGTTAGTTGTAATTTTGGGTCAAAGACCTAATTCCTTATGGGTTCGTTGGTGGGGACATTACATTTGGTATTAGAGCCCTAGGTTGCTACACTGGGAGATCTAGTGTCTATTTGTGTTTAACTTAGTCTCTTCTTCTTATTATTAATTAATGTCAACTCTATACCTATACTTAGGTTGTAACACTCTTCCAAGATGCTTTCTAACATCATAAAGGCTCTTAGGAGTGAGCTCAAGATTCTCCCTCATCATCTCAACAAAGAAAGTTTCTAGTGGAATATGTGGGAGAACAAAATCCAAGTAATGACTTGGAGGGGTCTCAAATGAGACAACTCTAATAACTGATTTTGCTAAAGCTAAAACCCATCGAAAGAAAAGTCATCCCTGAGAAGGAAACTTATTCTAACCATTATGATATGGATAGAAACGTAAGCCCTAGGTTGTTCTACTAAGAACCTTAGAACTCATACTTGGCCTACTCACAATACTTGAGTCTATGGTGTTTCTTCATCTTATGTTTTCTTTCAGCCAAACAAACTTGGATATGTGGTATGTCTTCTTTTTGGATGTTTTCCTTATGTTAACAAACCTGAGTACTAAACATAAAAGGTATGTTTTCTATATTTCCACTATAATACCTTGCAAGAAAGGATTGTCTAAAAGGATTATTTATGTTTTTCATTATAATATTCATATGGTTCAAATAGATGGTCAAGAATTCCTGATGCTTGAATGTTGTATTCTTATCCTTGTTCTAAGAAAATCTTAAATAATAGTAAGGAAAGTTGTTAATCTTATCTCTTGATCTTATGATGATTACTATACATGGCTGCCAAAATAGTTTCCAAGTGATTTGAAAAGTTATATACTCTACTTTCCTATAAATGTTAGATAACATCGTGATTTGTTATACCTGATTACTTAAAGCTAGTAATATAAAATTTAAAAATAGATTTGAATCATGTTGTACTTATGGTAGAAAATAAGGTATGATTATATGGATAATCATGTTCCTAGGATGGAAAGGATTGTAATATTGGATGGTTACAAAACATGTCTAGTAAATTTATCTTTTATCCTTCCTTGAGAACTTAGGAATTTATGAACTTATATTTTCTTGAAAATGAGATAATGTATTGAAATTAGGTAATATCTAATATTTCAAAATATGGAAAGATTAAGAAGTATCTATAGTTTATATACCTTCTTAATTAAGAAGTTAAATCTATTTTTGAAATCAAATTTGTCTCTCCCTTCTCAAGATATATGGTCAAAAGACTAAATTTAATCATAGGAGGAAAAATCAATGTGTCATTAAGGAGAATGTGCTTAGCTAGAGGAAACCCTTGGGTAAAGGACCTATGTCCCCAAGGTTTTGTAAAAATAAGATTATAGTACACAATTTTTTACAGGAGAGATGTTTGATTTTGAATTATATATGATCCACGCAAGTGGTGTGTGTTAGACTAAATAAAAGTCATCAACTATAAGGAAGGAATATGATATTAAATAAATTTGTGTAGTAATTATTTATCTTTTTGGCATTTTGTGGGGGAGGCATTTTGTGGGGGAAATGGGAATTGAAGCTAACAACATTGTTAGTATATATATATAGGAATTATGAGTCATTATGAAAGAAATAATTATATGTGTATTAGAACAGATTTAAATCAAACCTTCTATCCTTGTAAAAATGGGAATATTAGAAGAATGTGAATTTGTAGGTAATGGTATAGATGTCATATTGAAGATGTGTATAAGGATAACAATACTTGTAGTTACTCCTCAAATGTGCTTTTATTTAAATGTGTGTACAAAAGGTTAGTGGGTTAAACATATTAATTTGATTGAATAAGAGGATAGCCATAGGACTCATGTATTTCTCTCCCTCTATTTAAGAATCTATGACTTTTATTTTTGAAAATAGTAAAATTCAAACAAACTTGTTAATGTTGGCAAAAGATATAAGTGTAAGAAGCTTATTATTAATTTCTAGGATATTGAATTGGTTTAGTAGCTAGTTAATAAGTAATGTTGATGAAACTCTAGCTTAATGAGTCATGTGAAAATTTCTTAGGAATATCTTTATGTGTATTGTTGTAATAAAACACTAATAAATGGTTATAATAGAATTATAAAAGATATCTTAGGTTGAATTCTTTGAAAAGGATGTGTATTTCATCTTGTGTGTAAGTTTGATATTAGTAATTCTCCTATAAGTTTACCATAGGCCTTATGAGAAAAAGTAACTAGCTACATAAAGAGAGTTTTTTTTGTCTTATCTCATAAAATAGTGTGATGTTATATGTGGAAATTCAATATTTGAATGATTTTTCATTTGAAAATGTTTACCAAGGTAGTAGCATGATAGTAGTATATTATGTATACGCATTGAGAAGAAATAACTTGTGTATCAATCTGTATCTAGTTTAGAGGATGAAATTTGAATTCTTAATTGCATTTCAAAAACTTTAAATATGTTTTTCTATTAAAAGAACTCCTAATTCCTAAGGTGAAAATCATACCTAATAAATCAATGTTAGACTAAAGTAGAAATGTTTTTAATATTCTTATTTTATGTTTGATTAATGGCTACAAACTTTTGGCTTCAATGAGTAAGTCAAATATTAGGGAGGGATGATGTAATGCCCCTCCAACCCTATCAATTCCTAGTTATGCTCACTAGAAATTAGGAAGAGCTATATGTGAGAATGATCCTTCTTGTGATGGTTTCTTAAATCGAACCTCCTCCAACTCACCATAACTTCATATTTTAATGTGGGAAATAATAATATAGCATAGGTATGTTCCTATACATCTTCTTGTGTGTCAACGATAGTTGAGGACCTTAATGCTAAAAGGATCGCCTGATAGACTTATATGCTTCTATGCAAGATGCTCATTATTAATATTTAAGATTATCTTAGGTTAATTAATTGTAATCACTTAAAGGGGTTAGATGTGTTACTTACTCTAATGATGTTACTTGTTATACACAAGATTAGATATGATTTCTATATTGAGGATTGTATGATTTGTTTATCTTGACTTGGTAATGAGACATTATGAGTACATGCCTGATGGCTAAACTGGGTTGTGAAAGTCAATAGATGATTTGCATTTACATGATTATGTTATGATGCAATATAGAATAGAGATTATTTTGGTACTAATCACACTAATCCATTTATGCTTTGTTGATGTCACTATCTGATGTGAGTGTAGGATGAGGGGAGGTAGTTGTAGTTACTCCTACAGGAGGTCCACACGATGTCACACTCTCCCTCCTTGTTTTCCACTATCTATTTATATATATATATATATATATATATATATATATATATATATATATATATATATATATATATATATATATATGTATGTATGTATGTATGTATGTATGTATGTATGTATATATGTATGTATGTATGTATGTATGTATGTATGTATGTATGTATGTATGTCGGTTGGTGTTGAAGGATGCAAGTACCAGGCATTGACTCAACCTGGCTACACAGGTCTGAATGTGCCTTCAAAATCATCGAACTATTGTTGTGTGGAGATATTACCAAGATTACTCTCAAGGTTACTCGTGGACTTAGCTTTATGTTTAGGAGGTTACCCTAGTTGGTGGATTTGAATGCAGTATGTGATGTGGTCTTGTGATTTATGATTTGATGTTGTTTTGAGATTTATGTTGTGAGTTAGAATTGTCCTTATATATATCTATATTATTTATTTTATATCTATGTTATAATTGATTGTATGTTATATAGGTATGTGTATATGTGGGTGCACATGCATATACCCATGCTTATATAAATAATAATATTTTTATGTTTTTTATTGATCATGTAAATGGTATGTTCTTTATAATAATTAAATAAAGTAAATTAAATAAAATGTATTGAATGAAGTGTATTAAATAAAAAGTGAAAATAATAATTAATTAATAAAAGAAATGCTCTTTGTAGTAAAACTAGCTATCTAGGAGGGATTTGAACTTGAGACCTCCTACAAGTTAGGCTAGTTGGAATCCAATTGTGCTATGTGTTTTCCTTGAAAGCTTTTTGTTTATTCTTTTTTTTATAATTTTCTCTGGAGGCTATTCTAATTAAATTTATTAAAATTTTATAATGTGTTACAGGAATATTTTTAATTAATCCTCAACTAACCATGGAAGTTGGAGAATTTTATTCTCCTAAATCAACTCCTCCAACCATATAGTTGGGGGATAAATTTATGGGATTTGAGAGAATTGGGAGAGAGAGATTTTTTGCAGGAAATTTTTGGAGTTTCTACAAAGTATTATTTTGGATGTCATTTGGAGAGATTTTTGTTCTGTATGTATTGATTGTTATCTTTCTGTGAGTGCATTTGAGATTTATCTAAGGAAGGAGGAGAGGATTTATTGCCGGAGAATACTCTACCCAGGAGGCTACCTTCTCACACAAAGCTTGGAGGATTTGCAGAGGGTGCTCTAGCCATTGTGAAGTTTCTCTGTAGGACTCCAGGTAGGATCTAGATCCAAAAAATTATACTTCTTCCTATGTGATTATGTGTGTGTTTTTTGAATCATTCATATGTTTTTTTTTAATATATATTAATTTAATTATAGGATGATATAGATTGTATTTAGTTGTATTAAAAATATCACTACCAGAAAGATTTGATGTTTATTGTGTTAATGGAATTGCTAAATTCCTTCCTGGGAGTCCATGAATGTTTGTTCTTATGTATTTTGGTGTATTTGACTATTTTCTTATGGTTTAGGAAGAATTAGGAAGGTCTAGGGAAGATTATGGTGGTTTAGGAAGAAGTGTAGTGAGTTTCTTTTAAAGGCATTTGCAGATTTAAGCTTTGAATTTTTAGTTTTGATACCTTATCCATATTTTAGAGTGTTATGGTGTGTTGAGGAGGTGTTTTGGATGTGGTACTGAGGTACCTGAATGAGGTATTTCTTAGGTAACCTTCCCCTAGCACTCTCCACACCTTAAACTCTCATTTTAGAGAAATTCTAGACGAGTTTTTGACAGTCCTCATACGAGTAAAGAACCTTGATCCTATTTACTCATACCAGTCAGGAAGTATGCTCATATAGGCCTATGAAAATACCCATATTTCCCTATGATAATACTTTTATGGGCTTTAGGGGCTCGTAGGGTTTCCAGATGGCCATTTTTGGACTTGGCATTGGTCATACCACTTCTACAATTATTCCTTATAATTAGTCTGCAATTTTTATGAATTGTGTATGTGCATCAATTTTTTTTTTCGATGTTGTATGGTGTCACTTATGATGTTTTAATAAGTGGCATGCACTTTTGATAGGTCCCAGCTTCATAGGGGTTAAGATGAAGATTCTAGATTTTGGGGTTTTTCAAAAAAAATTAGATTTAGCCAAATTTCAGGCACAAGAGGTTTCCCTAGACTTATAAAAACAAGCTATGGAAATTTTTTGTTAATGCATGTGGAAGTTTGTATCACCTATGTATGTTCATTAATTGTTTTTTTTATGTTATATGGTGTTACCTATGATGTTTTTGCACTTGGCATATACTTGAGCTTAGTTTATGAGGCTAGGACTCGTCTCAGTGGCCTGTGTGCCCAAGAGGGTTCCCTAGACTTATAAATAAGATGTGGAAATATGTATTTATGCATGTGGAAATTTTTAGGGTATACTTTAAGGTGTCCTATGATATAAATTCTTCCAATGGTTCCTGTTATGTATATGGATGAGGTTAGGACTCTCTCTAAGGGCTTGAGTATGAAGGGGAGTTTCCTAAACCTATGGATCATGACTTGGAAATGTTATCTTGTATCTTTGGTTTGTGATGGGGTAAGGGACTAGGGACCCTAAGTGAGTGGATCACCATAGGTGTTGGAACCCTAAAGTGGTTGCCAAATGATCCTATGGGTCAGTTTGTAAAAGGAGATAACCTTAAAAATTAACCTGGGAAGGGGGGATTCAAAAGATAATGAAAGAAAATAAAATAAAGGCCACATAGACCTAAATGGAGTACTAGGACCAGGGATAACTACCAGGATGGATTCCTATTCATAAAGGGGAGACCGGGGTTACATGGTTGCCATGAAGGATCCCAATATACAAGTTGTGTGATGATACTAACTTAGGTGGTATCCTAGAACCTTTACCTTGGTGTTATAGTATGATGATATTTTATGTGTTTTAATGTTGTTATTTTGAGTCTTGGATTTATTGATATTTAAGACTTAGATTTCCTTAAGGTCTTGAGAGTACCTTGGTTCTATCTCCTATCACTAGGGGTGGAACTCTACCAGTTTCACATGGTTGGGTGGCAAGTCTCTTTTGAGCATTAGGAATAATAGTCCATAATACAACTGAGAGGGGGGGATGAATCATTTGTATAATAGAATATTAAACTTTAAAATTTAAGCTCCATAATATCAGATCCAATGAACACAATAAATTCCAACACAATAACACAATATTTTGGTCTCAGGGAAACCTTGTTAAAGGTAAAAACCCCGGAAGGAATTAACACCCACAAATGATGTATTGAGAGTATAGCTATCCTTGTTAGAAAATATAGCCCTGTTAGGAGCTTATTGAAACATTATAGTACATAGTCCTTGTTAGAGGAAAGACCATGTTAGGATTCAAGAACAAAAGAGAGG
The DNA here is from genome assembly GCA_027943335.1 of Chamaecyparis obtusa. Classification (NCBI taxonomy): domain Eukaryota; kingdom Viridiplantae; phylum Streptophyta; class Pinopsida; order Cupressales; family Cupressaceae; genus Chamaecyparis; species Chamaecyparis obtusa. The sequence goes on from BSBK01001203.1 coordinate 1,359,479, forward strand.
GCTCCCTACCCAAGGCTCACTACCCAAAGAAGGTTAAATCCACCTTCAGAACTCACTAGTTTGCAACAAGTGTATATAAAGAAATACACAATGTTTTGAACTCTCGTTGCTTGATCAGTTCCAATAAAGTCCACCAGGAAACCTCTACTCTACATATAGTAGACACAATCTCACAGCTTTTCTAACTTCTTTATATCATCAATATTCCATCCATATCTTTTCCAAAGAAAAGACCTTTTATTTATACCTTATTACAATTTACCATGATCAGGTCGGCCCATGAGGCTTTCCTAATTACAAATAATTACATAAACCCTTGCTAAGATACACATGATATCTAAAACAATTCTACAATGATTACATTACAATAATTAAGGACTGACATCCTTAATTTATGCTTGCCAAACAAAACACATACTTCACTCCCAGAGTCGGCTTCAGAATAAACCATCGCCAGAGCACATGCCACAGATGACATCAACAATCATTTTGTACCTTGTGCTAACCAATGAACATCCTTTAGTACCTTATCCATCATCCTTCAATTTCGCATACCTTTAATCCAAATCCTCTGAAAGATATACCAGAAACCTAGAGACTAACTCTGTCAATTCTCACTGTCATAGTCTAGTGACTAGTGTTTACCAAAATAGTTGTAACTCTCTAAATATAAAACATCTAATGATGCAATCTTAGATATAAGATCACAACATCCACTTGAACTCTCATCTGACTTCGTAGCATTAGAAACAAAACACAAATGACAACAATATGAGTGCCCATTCAGTAATGTAGTGATTAAACATATTAAATGTCTTAATCATCTCTCATGCATTAGAAATATCCAACAATATCCCCCATTGGCATTGATGTCAACATATGGGAAAATCTTATCCCAAAGTTATATCAATCCAAATTCCTACAACCAAACAATCTTCTCATACAGTAGGGATTTTCTCATAGCAACACTCCCCCTTTGAAAACAATGGAAAAGGGTGCCATGAGGCTTTGGCTGCCTTCACAGATAAAATTTATTCCATGATCACTCCCCCTGAGGAGTAGATCCCTGCATCTCTACATCATTTAGTTCTGACTAGGAGGGGCCTAAACCCCTAATATACCTCTGAGATATTCAAAGGTATCTTTCGGTAGTGGCTTTGTGAAAATGGCTACAAGCTTCTCTTTTGTACTGATATATTCTAGTTTTATTTCCTTTTCTACCACTTTGTCTCTCAAGAAGTGATACTTGATAGAAATGTGTTTATTTTTAGAGTGCATCACCAGATTCTTTGACATATTTACTATATTGGTGTTGTCACAATGGATAACCATAGGCTCATCAAAAGTTATTCCAATGTTTGTCAGCATTTATTTCATCCAAATAATCTGAGTGCAGTTTATAGCAGCAATAACATATTTTGACTCAGTAGTAGATTGTGCCATACAATCTTGTTTCTTACTTAGCCAAGAAACCAACTTTTTTCCAAGGAAAAATGCACCACCACTAATACTTTTTATGTCATCAATATTCCCTACCCAATCAGCATCAATATAGGCATGAAGTTCAAAGCTATTATTTCTATCATACCAAAATCCATAATCTATGGTTCCTCTTAGATACCTCAGTATCCTTTTCACAGTAGCTAGATGTTTTCTTTGGGTTCTACCTAATATCTAGCCATAATTCCAACAACATTAGCAATATCTGGTCTTGTGTGAGTCATATATTGTAGTCCTCCAACCATTGATCTATACAAAGTTTTAAAAACACAATTTGATGCATCATCAATTGCCAACTTCTTGCCAGTCACCATAGGTGTTCCTCCTGGTTTACAATCTTCCATTCCAAATTTCTTAAGCAATTCTTTGAGATACTTGGTTTGAGAAATGAAAATACCATTCTCATTCTGAGTTATTTGCAATCCAATAAAGAATTTCATTTCACCTATCATGGACATCTCAAATTAACTTTCCATTTCTTTAGCAAATTTCTTACATAGATCATCATTACCTCCAAAGATAATGTCATCCAAAAATACTTCTACTATCAGGATTCCATCTTCAGTAGTTCTTAAATACAAATTACTGTCTACATTACCTTTTCTAAATCCAAGCCCAAGTAGATACTTTTCTAATCTTGCATATCAATCCCTAGGAGCTTGCTTCAACCCATACAGGGCTTTCTTCAATTTGCATACCATGTCTTTGTCTTCGCATAGAGCAAATCCATCTGGTTTTTCTATAGATACTTCTTCTTCAAGATCTCCATTCAGAAATGCAGATTTAACATCCATCTGATAAACTTTGAAGTTTTTATGTGTAGCATAAGATAGTAATAATCTTACTACCTCTATTCTAGAAAGAGGAGAAATTTTTTCTTCAAAGTCTATGCCTTCTTGTTGTGAGTATCCCTTACACACTATTCTTGCTTTGTTCCTTACAATAGTTCCTTCTTAATCCATTGTGTTTCTAAAGAACCATTTTGTTCCTATAACATTTTTATTTTTAGGTCTAGGAACTAGTTCCCAAGTGTTATTCTTCTTTATCTGATCCAATTCCTCTTTCATAGCATTTATCCAAGATTCATCTTTAAAGGCTTCATCTGTAGTTTTTGGCTCAACTTGAGAAATCAAACAAATTTCTTCTCTAACTTTTGATCTAGCTACCACTCCCTAACTAGTATTGCCAATAATTTTATTGTCAAGATGGTTATTTTTTACATACTTTGGAGTTTTAGGAGTCTCATTAGTCTTGCTTGTCCTAGCATCACAAGCCTCTTTTTCACTTTCTTCCTCAACAAGTTCTTCTTCTTCTGCAGCAGTAGTAGTTTCTTTCATCTCTGAAATTTAATTATTGTCAAACATTCTTCTTGGAAAGTTGGCAATAATGATGTATATGACTTAATATAGTGTTTTTATTATCAAAAAAAATTCATATAGTATTTTGGAGTTAGCGCACTTGATGAGAAGATCAGAAATTGGTTAAGTGTTGAAAACTGGACAGTGTACAGAGTTCCTGCATCTCAGAGCATCAGCGCACATGTGTACGATCGAGTTATGATGTGTTCCCTAGAAGTTAAGTTGGTTGGACTATAATCATGCTTAGTCTATGAGTGCATAATCAGATATGCAATTATGAGAAAGATACAGGTAGATGAAGTTGCATAGACAGTGTGTGCCAGTGAAGAACAGAGTAAGTAGCCGACCGTTATCACTTTGAGTTGCGGCTATATTCTAATGATGTAAAGGCTATGTGCCTATTGTAATTAGGTTTTTGACATGTATAAATGTTTGATTGTAAACAAACTTAACCCAATTCATTTGGAAGCATTATATGTAATAGGTTTAAGGGCTGACCTAGTTGTTTATTTTGTATGCGCATATAAATATAAGATGCACCCATTATAATTAGTATGGAAGTTGATAGAGAGTTGTGATAAGAAGAAGAGAAGTGTGAAAAGACATTATAAGATGTATTAGAGATTTTCAAGAGGTCAAAGCATCAGCGCATCAAAGGAATTAATCTGACAAGCAATGTCACAGTGACAGTTCATCCAACAGATATAGTGTGTATCTGAGATTAGAAGATTGTAGCCTTCACCACTAGAGCAGTGAGCTCTAGGATAGTGCATCCACTCCCCTAATAGGGACTATTGTAAAAGACTCCTAATAGGGTCTGACCCTTAACAAGGTCTACTATACTTAATGCATTGTAAAGCAACTCCTAACAGGGTTAAGGATCTTCTAACAAGGATCACAAAACACTAGTACAAAATATTAGTGGATGTCAATTCCCACTAGGTTTTTTACCTATTTGGGTTTCCCCGTAACCATATTGGTGTCAATTATTTATTTCATGTTTCATGTTTATGTGGACATTTATTTCAATACTTAAGCTTTTAAGTTTAGTTGAAAGATAAAATACAGTGAACACTGATTCACCCCCCCCCCCCCCTCGGCTTAGTGTTCCCATTCCTAACAATTGGTATCAAAGCTCTGGTCCTCAGCAAAGAAGTTTAACCACTTGAGGAGATCATGGACAAAGAAGAAATGAAACCTCTGAAAAGAAATCTAGAAGCTTCTCTTGAAGACCTGGACAAATTTGAAAGAGAAATTGAAGAACTAAAAGAAATATTCAGTGATGCTCAATTAGTTATCAAAAAGCTAAGAAGGGATCTGAAAGAATGTTCCACCAGTGAATTGGGGATAATGGTCAAGAAGTTGAATGAAGAAAATACATCCTTAAAAGATCAACTTGAAGAATTTGATGATAAACTGATCAATAATTAGGAAGTCTATAATGAACAAGTCAAAGATAACCTTCAACTCAATGAGGAATTAAGGCAAGAAAACATGGAAATATTGGAGCTAAGGAAAAGAAAAGAAAGCTTGGAGTCTGAATTAAAAGAATAAAAGAATAACATTAACAAATTACATACAAGTTCCAATCTGATAGAATCTCAGTTATATGCAAGAAGAGCTAAAGGAGATACTAGTTGCATCGGATACAATGAAGCACAAAATCAAATTGACAACATGCGAGCAAGAATGAATGCACTAGAAGACTCTACTGATACTAAGAAGACTGAAGATAAAACCAAAGATAATGGTGCACCACCTAAGAATGAGCACAAGCTAGTAGACCGCACTTGTTTTGCATGTAACAAGCATGGACACATAGCAAGGGATTGTACAAAGGTAAGACCTTTTAATGGTTACTATTATTCATGCAATAAATTTGGTCATAGAGTTATGAATTGCAAGACTAGTAAAAAGAACAGGATTCAGCATGATTAGAGAAATCAAAATTAGACAAATATAAGAAGTTCTTAGAATGTTACATGTTAGATATGTAACTATAATGGTCACTCAGCTAGACAATGTAAAATGGTGACTCATGTCAATGCGCTGAGGAATATAAGGCCTCCAGTCATTTGCCACTCTCGTAACAAGGTTGGACATATCTCAAAGTTTTGTAGATCAAGGATGCAAGGTCAAGAAAGCCCTAAAAAGACCAAAGAACAAGTATTGGATCCTGAAGGAGAAGTTAATTTTGTAAAAGCCTCAAATGATGGAAGCTTGATTTGGTTAGAAGGAAAGAAGGAAAAAGTTGATGAGTATGTATTGGATGCATCCACAGTGGATGCACCCTCTACATCTGGATGAATGGCCCTCAGGGTCATAGGGGGAGCTAATTTAGCTCTAGACCCCTACGTGGCTGGTATACTCAATCTTTGAGTCTGCATCTTTGAACTTAAGATTTTGGAGAATAAAGGAACCTTTGTGCAAGAGTGCACATATTGATTATTCGTAGAACAAAAGTTGTAAATTTTTAAGTGACAACCTGGTTTACGTGGCAAGCATTAATGGTGGAATTTTCACTTTAAGTACATAGAAAGATTTTTTATTACTCATTTCATTCGAATTCAAAGTGATTGGAGAGAAGAAAGAGCTTTAGAAGTTATTGTGAAGAATTGCAAATTGATCTATCAGTGATTAGCAGTACATTTGATTGGTTGTAGAAACCCTAGTTTGTCATGCCAATTCAAAAGTCTTCAGATTATCTTAGAGAACATTTGGAAAGTGATAAAACAAGTAATTGATGGCCACTCCCATAGTATTTGATGTTGCAGAAAAGAAAAGATATGTGTTTAATAAGAATCCATTTAAGTCTACACTAGATGACTTAGAGGGAGCATTCTCCTGCACATCTATGGGCATTATGCATGTCAAAGACATTAGGGCATACATTTACTATAAGAAGGAACCAATAGGATTGGATAGATTAAGGGTGCACATGGAAACCATGCTAAAACTAGACAAAACCTTCTTGGATGAATATGCGAAGTGGAATGATCACCCTATAGTGGAGTATGCTACAACATATGAGTTCTATGAGACAAAATGAATTAAAATACTTCTTAGCAGAATTCATGATGACCTATTTTGGATAGGTGATGTGCCAGTAAAAATCACTAGTGACCTAATATATGAGATGACAGACCTATCTAAGACTAGTGCCATCCTTCCTACAGGAAAGGATGTCAGAAAAATTGTTGAGAAAACATGTAAGTCAAGGAGTGATAGGTGTGGGATGACAATTGAGCCTATTGAGCAAGCTGACATCAAATTGATGTCCATTATACTTGGATATAGTTTTCAACACACCAGTAGGGTGAATAGTGTGTCTGCGGCCACAATTCTAGCATCCATTAGACTTGTGAAGGAAGATGGAGAGTTCAATCTATGTGAGATCTTGTGCACATAGTTGATTGATAACATCAAGGCAATCAAGCATGATAAAACCAAGCTATTCAAGTTTGGGTCTTTGATCATTTACATGTACCTTCATATAGTTGGGAAAGTATCACATTTGTATTTGGACAAGTCCATTCCAACCATGCCATAGATATCTTGAAAGGCATCTACTGAGAGTACATTGAGAGATTACATAACATTTCAGTTGAAGACCTTCAGGGCCAAGATGCAAATGAGGTACAGAATTCCAGAAAACATTGTTGACAAATACAAGGATACTATTTGTTTTATGGTTGAAATAGATACAACATGCATGGAGGTAGTTGTACCTACAACAAAGTGGATTCATCCACTTGGATATGAAGTAGATGAACAAGTTTTAGAAGCATATGCTCAAGTATTTCTTTCAGCTCCTACTGACCCTAATGAGCCAAGGTGGGGAACTTATGAGGAAAATACAAGAGAGATAGATGCTAGACTTAATAGCGCCCCAACAAAAAGAAAGGTTTCTAAAGTCACCTCAGAGATTTTAAGAATACATGGAGTGTGGTGTAAGAGCACCCTTCCAAGGACTCCCACCATCTGATTTTTTTGTGATCAAACTTTAGAGGTCAAGTATGTAATTAAAATAAGAGCTTCAAGCTCATTTTTGTGTGTGTCTAGGCCTAGTCTAGGTCCTAGAAGTTCAGATGGTTTTTCCAATGTAATTGGCAGATTGATTCAAGGAATGTAGTCATCTTATAATTAGTGCTTTGATAGGAGGTTTGAAGTCTTAGGTTTGTTTGGTTTATTTTTATACACATGAGTTTTCTTGGGAGGGCTTCATAGTGATCATTATTGTAGAAGAGCACAAGGTGCTTGAGCAACAAAAAGCTGCTTAAAAGTTGTCAGCAACTTTTCAAAAGTTGCTAAGCAACTTTTTCCTTGTAATAGCCTAACTTAGCTAAGTGGATAATAAGCCCTAATTCCACACACTTACCAAGGGGAAAGAATATTTAAGACTTTTGAAACCCTAAATCAAGGGTTGGAAAATCTCATTGTACGGTGACAGTATGGGAAACTAGACTAAACGCTGCTGCAGAGAAACAGTCACTATTGTAGAATGTTATCTTGTGAATATATGAAGTTCTAAGTGCATTTTTGTTTGAGTATTTGTATGTGTGTGTTTATTTTTCAAATGTGTGTGTTAGCTTAGGTTCTTTAAGGTTTTCTTGTGAGCATTTTGTTTTAGTTTTCTTCTTGACAGTGATCTGCCAGTTTGGAGAGACATGTGTTCATAGGGTTGTAACTTTAGTTTCCACTGTGGCCAAGCCATGAAACCTTGGATACTTAAATTATAGACCCTATACTATAAAAATATGGAATTAGGGCCCTTTACTATGAGTGCACCCATTTATTTGACCTTTCCCTAGGCGATCTAAGGCCTAGCCTAGTTAGGAGCAGTCAGCAGAGTTTGTGCTCCCAAGAATAGAGGAAAGAGTTCCAATCCTAGCCCTTTGGAGGGATTCAAGGCACATGAATGAAGACTAAATTCTCAGAAGAAGGGAGTCTGAAAAATCCTGGAGAGGTGTTGTTGCAGACCATTTTTCCCTGTGACCTTGACAAGCCATAAAACCCTCATTTTGGGTACAGGTGTTGTATGGCCTGTTGGAAGCCTGAGACCCAAAAAATCATTGAGAAGGGATCAATAATAGTAGATTTTCTTTAGACCAGAGGTGTTGAACCTTTGAGGAAAGGGCATAAAATTCCCTATAAAACTGGAAGGAGGGCTAATTAGGCCTCTTCCTTGTAGCCCTAAAATACAAAGCAACCCCCAAATCGGGTGATTGCCAAAACATGCCAATGTGATGAGAAGGTGTCAAAAGCCTTGAAAAGACCTTGGAACTCATAAAACTTATTGTTGGAGCTTGGGAAAGGAATTGAATCTCAGAAGACCCTTATAAGCCTATGTAAGGGATAGTAGCTAGATAGTAAAGCTTGAATGTTGGAAGATGGAATAGTTTAACTTGGTGGGAAGGTTAGGGTAGGTAGAGGGGTCCTTGAATGTATAAGGTATCCTATAGACCAATCAAAAGTGTCAGGAGAACACTTGGGTCCTTGGGCAAGGAGCAGAGCATAGACTAGCTACTCTATCCTAGCCTCCCCATCAGATTGGTATCAGAGCCAGGGAAAGGTCTGGTGATTTGGTGGGTAGAATGTGTAACTAGTTGCAAGAATGATCCATTGAAGCTACACTAGAATGAAGATGTTCTTGTGTGAAGATCTCATGAGCAGAGGTCTTGGTATTGTCTCCACCGAGATAAGGCTGGGTAGAAGGTGCAAGAGAGAAACCACTAAGAGAAGGGTGGTCAGCATCTTCGAGGATCTTGGGTCCATAAGATGGAAATAAGATGATGGTGTGAAGAAGCATGAAGCAAGGTAGATAGTGGCCAAGTCATTTTTAGCATCAGAGTGAGTAGCAGAAGCATGAACCAAATTACATTTCCATGGGACATGGCAATCTTTTAAGCCTGGGAGTATGATACAGGAGCATCTCAACCCTAAGCACTATGATGGGTTTCAAAATAAGCCTATATTGAATTCATTTAGACTTTCATAAAACATGTAAAGAAATAGTTCTAATTGCATTGCAATGTATTAAAAAATGCATTTTCTAACCAAAATTCAAAGGAATATCAGAACTAGGTTAGTTTTAATAACTACCTAGAATCTCTTGAAAAGAGATATATGTAACCGGCAACAAAAAAAAAGATAGAGGGGGAAAGCAAAAGAATTACGAGAGAGAGAGAGAGAGAGAGAGAGATTAGAAAAAGAGTCGGCTCTCTGGCCTACAGCTAGAGAGCCATGCATGATAAATATGCAAGTTGTATTCCATGTTTTAGTTTTAATATATTGGTGTTTGTAAATCTTTTCATCTCTCTCATTTTCTTGTCTATATTTACTGCGAAGTCAAGTCTATAGACTCATGTTAGTGCTAATTTGAGTTTGAAAGTTTTGGTTATGGAATGTTTATTATGTTTCTATGTATCGGCTTCTAGTCCCAAAATAGTGGAATGTATCAAGTTTTTTTTTTATGAAGAAGTTAGCAGTGCAATAGGATATTAAATAATCCTATTTCACCTATGTTACGAGTTCCCATAACAATCTCGTCATGTTGATTGTGGTCATTGTTTTCCTGGTATTGAAATTGATTCAAGAACTCATGTGTTAAATCATGAGTGTATTGAAATGGTTCCAAGAACCATTGTCAACAAAGATGGAAGTTTAGTCGGTTTAGAAAAGTCTCGCTCCGAGTACGACTGTAAATTTCTTGTGGGCATTAAGTATTGGAAGCAGTTTCTTTTCCAAGAAAATGTTAGGAATTGCCTGTAATGATTGGCATGGAGGTGGCGAGCATATCTTCATGTATCTGCCTACTCATATAATAAAGGACCCATGAACTATTGTAAATTGCAAGGTGTGTTGGTGTTTGGATAATCATGTTGGAAAGTGGCCTGAGAACAAGCTCTCTGCAGAGTTTGAGTGGAAAAGAGGGTGGAGACATGTCACCTGTAAACATGCATATATCATCGACCATGGAAAAGGTTGATTCCATGATGGGTGATGGAGATAAATCAGCACAAAGTTTGGCATAAGATGGGTGTCCAATGGAGGTCAGTGTATGGTGAGCTCGGTGTTGAGCATGGAGAGGAAGGTGGTAGATAAGATATGCACTTGCAAGCTCATGCTTAGCTAGGCTTGAGAGTTGGTGGAGTCAAACAATATGTGTGGTAGATAATAGGAAGTGGAAACTATTGTTTAGAGTGTGGGAGTCCTACCATCTGGCACTGAGAAGTAAGGTGTCTACCATTGTCATGGAAAAAGATCAGAAAGAAGTTAGAAGATGCAGAGCTAAGCCGCATGGTTATCAGTTTTTATGTACGTTATTGGGCTTTTGTAAGCCACTAATTCTTGTGGAATCAAGTTGGAGGATGTTGGGACCGATTACAAGAATTTGTTATTTTTTTGCATGATGGTGTTGTGACCCGCATGATGTGGTAACAATGATGTTTGACAAGGTACATCAATGACATTTGAAGAAGTAAAGATATCAAGAAGAGTGAATTCGGTCCTTGCAGAGTTAGACGTTTCAGTGGAAGATTTTCTCCACATCAGTATGGTGCAAGAGAAACCTTCCAAGGACTCCCACCATCTAATTTTTTTGTGATGGAGCTTCAGAGGTGAAGTATGTAATTAAAATAAGAGCTTCAAGATCATTTTTGTGTGTGTCTAGGCCTAGTCTAGGTCCTAGAAGTTCAGATGGTTTTTCCAATGTAATTGGCACATTGATTCAAGGAATGTAGTCATCTTGTAATCAATGCTTTGATAGGAAGTTTGAAGTCTTAGGTTTTTTTGGTTGATGTTTATACACATGAGTGTGCTTTGGGAGGGCTTCATAGTGATCATTACTGTAGAAGAGCACAAGGTGCTTGAGCAACAAAAAGTTGCTTAAAAGTTGCTAAGCAACTTTTTCCTTTTAATAGCCTAACTTAGCTAAGTGGCTAATAAGCCCTAATGCCACACACTTACTGAGGGGGAAGAATATTTAACACTTTTCAAACCCTAAATCAAGGGTTGGAAAATCTCATTGTATGGTGACAGTACAGGAAACTAGACTAAACGTTGTTGCAGAGAAATAGTCACTCTTGTAGACTGTTATCTTGTGAATATATGAAGTTCTGAGTGCATTTTTGTTTGAGTATTTGTTTGTGTGTGTTTAGTTTTCAAATTTTTGTGTTAGCTTAGGTTATTTAAGGTTTTCTTGTGAGCATTTTGTTTTAGTTTTCTTCTTGACAGTGCTCTGCCAGTTTGGAGAGACATGTGTTCATAGGACTGTAACTTTAGTTTCCACCGTGGCCAAGACATGAAACCTTGGATACTTAAATTAAAGACCCTATACTATAAAAATATGGAGGTAGGGCCCTTGAATGTGAGTGCACCCATTTATTTGACCCTTCCCTAGGTGAGCTAAGGCCTAGCCCGGTTAGCAGCAGTCAACAGAGTTTGTGCTCCCAAGAATAGAGGAAAGAGTTCCAAGCCTAGCCCTTTGGAGGGAGTCAAGGCACTTGAACGAAGACTAAATTCTTAGAAGAGGGGAGTCTGAACAATCCTAGAGAGGTGTTGTTGCAAACTAGTTTTCCCTGTGACCTTGACAAGCCATAAAACCCTCATTTTGGGTACAGGTGTTGTACGGCCTTTTGGAAGCCTGAGACCCCAAAAATCATTGAGAAGGGATCAATACTAGTAGATTTTCTTTAGACCATAGGTGTTGGATCTTTGAGGAAAGGGCATAAAATTCCCTATAAAACCAAAAGGAGGGCTAATTAGGCCTCTTCCTTGTAGCCCTAAAATACAAAGCAACCCCCAAATCGGGTGATTGCCAAAACATGCCAATGTGATGAGAAGGTGTCAAAAGCCTTAAAAAGAATTTGGAACTCATAAAAATTATTGTTGGAGCTTGGGAAAGGAATTGAATCTCAGAAGACCCTTATAAGCCTATCTAAGGGATAGTAGCTAGATAGTAAAGCTTGAATGTTGGAAGATGGAATAGTTTAACTTGGAGGGTAGGTTAGGGTAGGTCAAGGGGTCCTTGAATGTATAAGGTATCCTATAGACCAATCATAGGTGTTAGGAGAACACTTGGGTCCTTGTGCAAGGAGCAGAGCATAGACTAGCTAGTCTATCCTAGGCTCCCCATCAGAGTGTCTCAAGCAGGTCTAGACAAATCAAAAGAACAAAAGATTGCTTTGGAATTCGAGAGCACAGATGCATCAAAGGAAGAATCACATGATCCCAAGTTGAAGAAGGTAAAGATAGAGAAATCTAATGAACAAAAGGATAAAAATGATGATACTCCTTATGCACCCAAGGAAACCATTGACCCTACTGCTCCTCTGGAGTATAAGACAATAGAAAAGAGGAAGAAAGAGGTTGGCACTAGTCATCCATCCTCATGAGCAACAAGAAGTAGAAAGAACACTCAAGCTCCTCCTGAGGTAGATTTCAAACCTAGTTTAAAAGTGCTAAGTGCAAGAATAATTGATGAGGGAAGAATTGATCAAGTAGGGAAGTTTTATGAAAAATATAGTGAAATAGACAAATTTGAGATACATGGTATGGTATTCAAACACATGCTAAAGTTCAAGAAGATAGTCTTGGAACTTAAGACTATGATCCCTGACAATGTGTGGAACATCCTAGAATTCCAAAAGAGACGGGCTATTAAAGAAGATCTACGAATAAGGGAGAAGATATTAGATGAAAACCTTCCTGTATGCGAGCTAGAAGAGAAGATGTTGTTAGATCTGGTGAAGCCTCACCTCAGGACCAAGACAAGAACATTGAATATAATGGATAAAAACTATGAATTAGTTGCCAAGGAAATAGGGAAAGCCTTTGAAAAGGTCTTTATGAATAGGCACATGTATCAACCTACTGCACCCAAAGCACAAGTATCTATAAAGGAAGTCAAGTTGGTAGAGCCCACTAATGCATCACTAACAGGTCCTTAAGATTCAGTGTCTATAGTAGAAGCATAATCAGAGGCAGATAAGTTTGCACCCACTACAGAGTCACAAAAAGATAGCACAATTACAATTGATAATGTGGAGATAGCCATGGCGGCCACAGATAAGGATCCAGACAAGTTTGAGGAAGCCTTTGTCAACACCCAAGAAGCTAAAATTCTTTTTGGTAGCAATTCTCCAAATCCACAAGAAATTTTGATTGAAGACATCACAGAAAAAGAAGGAGAAAAGATAGAAAAAGAAAAAGAAAAGAAAGAAAATGAAGTAAGATTTAAGCAAGAAATAATGGACAACACTCCCATCAATCCATTAGCCTCTGCATTGTTGTCAATTTTGACATCTGACATAACCATTTTGGACTCTTGGGGAGAAGAAGATCTGATAAAATTCAGCGTCCTAGCCATGGAAAAGGCCAAAGAAAAACAAGTGATGAGGAATCCCCTCCTAGTAGAATCAGTAAATATTCTAAACAATTTATTTCCAGAGGACAAGAAAGTGTCAAAGATGCATTCTATTGATGTGTGAGTATAGTCATCTCACATTTCAAAAGTAATTTCTCAAGCCTTTATGAATCTGCATCCCTAGTTGTAGAAGAAAAGTACCTGAAGAAGAGGTTGAGTGAATTAATGAGAAACTTTTCACTTGACCTAAGCTCACTCAAGACTGGTCAAGCATCCTTAAAAGAGTTTGTAGATCAAGGAAAAAGAGTTATTGCAGAATGCCTGGATCAAGATAAGCTTACTGATGCCCATTTTCAGAAAATAAAAGAGGTAGAAGCTATGATTGAGAAAGTCAAGAGTTCAGTGAAAGACACATCCATAGATGTAAACATGTGTAATAATGTATACCAAGGGAAAATAGATAAGATTGAAAAGGAAGAAAAAGAAATGTCAAAGATCAGGGCAAGGCAAACACAGCTCAGGAATGCTCTTGCACCCTCATTAGATATACTCAATTAGAACATCAAGGACATAGATGCCACAATGGTAACATATGATCATGGTCCTAGCACCGACTTGAAGAAGATGGAGAAGCTATAGTATGCACTATGCACCCATCTCCAGATAGTAAAGTCTTTGATCACATTTTGGAAGAAGGAGATCCAAAACCTAAAGATAGCATATCCAAACATTTTCTCTTAGTGAGTATATGTAGATATAGTTTTTGAAACACCTTTTTCATTAATGTCAAAGGGGGAGTTGTGTATAGAATATGGATCATAATATATGTATAGGGAGATATAAGTGTATGTATAGAAGACAAAAAAAATTTGTATTAAGGGCAGTTAGCAACTGGACCATATTCCTTTGTTGCCATCAATGACAAAGGGGGAGATTATTGGCAAGTTGGCTATACTAATTTAAATGACTTAATATAGTGTTTTCATTATGAAAAAAAGGCATATAGTAGTTTGGAGTCAACGCACTTGATGAGAAGATTAGAAATCGGTTAAGTGCTGAAGACTGGACAGTGTACAAAGTTCCTGTAGCTCAGAGCATCAGCGCACATGTGTACGATCAAGTCCTAAAAGTTAAGTTGGTTGGACTATATTCATGCTTATTCTATGAGTGCATGATCAGACATACAAGTATGAGAAAGATATAGGTAGTTAAAGTTGCACAGCTAGTGTGTGCTAGTGAAGAATAGAGTAAGCAGCCCACTATTATCATTTTGAGTTGCGGCTATATTATAATGATGTAAAGGCTATGCACCTATTTTAATTAGGTTTCTAACATGTATATATTTTTTATTGTAAACAAACTTAAGCCAATTCATTTGGAAGCATTGTATGTAATAGGTTTAAGGGCCGACCTAGTTTTTTATTTTGTATGCGCATATAAATATAAGATGCACCCATTGTAATTAGTATGGAAGTTGATAGAGAGTTTTGATAAGAAGAAGAGAAATGTGTGAAGACACTATAAGATGTATTAGATCTTTGCAAGAGGTCAAAGCATTAGTGCATCAAAGGAACTGATCTAACAAGTAGTTTCATAGTGACAGTTCATCTAGTAGATATAGTGTGTATCCGAGATTAGAAGGTTGTAGCCTTCACCACTTGAGCAATGAGCTCTAGGATAGTGCGTCCACTCCCCTAATAGGGAGTATTTTAAAAGATTCCTAATAGGGTCTAACCCTTAACAAGGTCTATTGTACTTAATGCATTATAAAGAAACTCCTAACAGGGTTAAGGATCTTCTAACAAGGATCACATAACACTAGTACAAAATATTAGTGGGTGTCAATTCCCACCAGGGTTTTTACCTATTTGGGTTTCCCCATAACCATATTGGTGTCATGTGTTGATTTCATGTTTAATGTTTATGTGGATGTTTATTTTAGTACTTAATCTTTTAAGTTGAGTTTAAAGACTAAAGCTAAAAGATAAAATACAATGAACATTGATTCACCCCCCCACCTCTCAGTGTTCCCATTCCTAACAATTATTTCTTGTATCTGAAACTTCTCATCTATTCTCACATTGTTACTTTCAATCATCTTTATCAATCTTAGATTGAAACATTTGTAAGCTTTTCTTTTAATAGAGTAACCAAGGAATATCCCTTCATCACTTCTAGCATCAAACTTCCCTATCTCATCATCCCTTTTGATATAGCATTTACTACCAAATATTCTAAAATATTTTATAGTAGGAGTATGATCAAACCATAGTTCATAGGGAGTCTTACTTGTACCTTCTCTAATTTGAATTTTGTTCAATGTGTATACTGTTGTTCCAATAGCCTCTCTCCAATGTACATGAGATACATTTTCTTCAATCAACATTGTCCTAGCAGCATCAAGTATAGTCATGTTTCTTCGCTCCGCTATCCCATTCTATTGTGGAGTCCTAGGAGCAGATGTTTGTCTCTTTATCCCATGCTCTTCGCAATATGAATTGAATAAGTCTAAAGTAAATTCTCCACCTCTATTTGACCTTAAACATTTGATCTTTAAACCTGATTCATTTTCTACTTTTGCTTTGAACAACTTGAATTTATCAAATGCTTCTGATTTTTCTCTTAAATAAGTAACCCACATCATTATAGAAAAGTCATCAACAAAGAGTATGAAATACCTTTCACCATAGTATGACTTTGTTCTTGTAGGTCCACATAGATCTATATGTACCAAATCCAACTTCCCTTTTTATGTATATGATTTTCTTTTATGACTGCTTCTAGTCTGCTTTCCCATAACACATTCTCTTCATACAGTGTTAGATGGTTTCACAATCTTCGGTAGATCTCTTACTGCATTAGCCATACTTTCCTTCACAATGTTATCAAAATTAACATGACAAAATCTCATATACCATAACCAACTTTCATCTACCTTCGTAACAAAACAAGAGGCTCCAGATGTGTTCAGTTCAAATACATTACCTCTAGATTTTGAACCGGTAGCAATCAGTTTTCCTTCCTTTCTTTTGATAAAACATTTACCATTAACAATGCTCAACTAAAAATCTTTATCCATTAACTATTCGACACTCAAAAAATTATGTTTCAGTCCTTCAACAAGTAGTACATTATCTGTATTAGTCTTTCCATCCAGAGTAATGGATCCTACTCTTATGATGGATTTAGGGAGATTGTCCCCAAACCTCACAACACCTCCATCATAATTCACTAATTTAACAAACTTGTTCTTATCACCAGTCATATGATGAGAACATCCACTATTAATTATCCATTCAGTTTTCTTATCAACATGAGATACTAAGGTTTTTTCTTCATGTACTAGTTCATCTTTAATAGCAACAAATCCAATCTCTTCATAATCTAAATCATCATCATCAGAGATTCCTTCACTAGCATAATAACATTCTTTGTCTCTTCTAATATTTCCATAATTAGGTTTGTACTTAGAAACTCTTGTAGGACATCTAGATGCAAAATGACCTACCTTATTGCATGAAAAACATTTCAAGGGTAACTTTCCTTCAAAATTTCCCTTACCTCTTTTTTCTCTTCTAGCAATCAGTGCAACAAGTTCATCCAATTTTTTTTCTTCTACCATTATCTTTTCCCATTCCTTAGCATACTCACCAAGCTCTTCTTTTAGGTCTTCTTTGCTTGTGCTCAGAAGTGTAGATAATTTCTTGTGTGAAGATGCCTTAAATGCAGATTCAACTTTAGGTATAGCTTCTCCTAATTCTACATCTTCAAAAGTAGTTATCTTTTCAATCAACATCTCTCTACTAAAGTTTGGAGTTAGAGGTATAGTTTCTTCAATAGACATAGCCTTGAACTTGTAAGCAGGAGTTAGAGATCTAAGAATCTTCGTAATAACTTCATCTTAATCATAAGTGCCTCCACAATTCTTGATTCTGACTATAGCTTCTATAACCCTTTGAACATAGGCCCTAATGCTTTCATCTTCATTCATTTGTAGCTTCTCCATCTTTTTCTTCTAGTTTTGTAACTTCGCTTGTTTGGTATACTTGTCTCCTTCATAAAGTGCCTCTAATCTATTCCAAATTTCATGTGTCGAATCCATATCTTTAATTTCAGTAAACTCACCCTCAAATAATGCATTGATCAATGCTTCTCTTGTGACCATGTTGCATGAGAATAAATTTTTTTCATCATCAATGGCTGACCCCAAATCATTCTCAACCTTCAGAGATTCCTTCTTCTTTACAATCATCCAGTAGTGTATGCCCAAGCATAGAAAATGTGTTTGCATCTTTTTTTCCAACTGTCAAAGTTTTTAGGATCAAATTTAGGACTATCCTTCCTATAGAATTCCATCTCCAAGATCATCTCAAGCTGGTAAGCTTTCTCTCTGAGGACCACAAGCTCTGATACCAATTGTTAGGAATAACAGTCCACAATACAACTAAGAGGGGGGGGTGAATCAGTTGTATAATAAAATATTAAAATTTAAAATTTAAGGTCCACAATATTAGATCCAATGAACACAATAAATGCCAACACAATAACACAACATTTTGGTCTCAAGGAAACCCTATTAAAGGTAAAAACTCCGGTGGGAATTAGCACCCACAAAAGATGTACTGAGAGTATAATTGTCCTTATTAGAAGATATAGCCCTGTTAGGAGCTTATTGAAACATTACAGTACATAGTCCTTGTTAGAGGATAGACCCTGTTAGGATTCAAGAACAAAAGAGAGGGCTTACTGCCCAAAGAAGGTTAAATCCACCTTTAGAACTCACTAGTTTGCAACAGGTGTATATAAAGAAATACACAATCTTTTGAACTATTTTCCAGCAATTGTCTTTGCTTGATCAATTCCAATGAATTCCACTAGTAAACCTCTACTCTACATATAGTATACACAAGCTCACAACTTTTATAACTTCTTTATATCATTAATATTCGATCCATATCTTTTCCAAAGAAAAGACATTTTATTTATACCTTATTACAATTTACCATGATCAGGTCAGCCCATGAGGCTTTCCTAATTACAAATAATTACATAAACCCTTGCTAAGATACACACAGTATCTAAAATAAGTCTACAATGATTACATTACAATAATTAAGGACTGACATCCTTAATTTATGCTTGCCAAATAGAACACACACTTCATTCCCTGAGTCAGCTTCATAAAAAATCATCACTAGAGCACATGCCATAGATGATGTCACCAATCATTTTGTACCTTGCATTGACCAATGAACATCCTTTAGTACCTTGTCCATCATCCTTCAATTTTTCATACCTTGAATCCAAATCCTTTGAAAGATATACCAGAAACCTAGAGACTAACCCTGTCAATTCTCACTATCATAATCCAGTGACCACTCTTTACCAAAATAGTTGTAACTCTTTGAATATAAAACATCTAATGATGTGATCTCAGATATAAGATCACAACATCCACTTGAACTCTCATTTGACTTCATAGCATCAGAAACATCTGTACACTATGATTACCAGTTTGTTTTCTTCATAGAAACATATGTTGACATCAGTGAAAAAACACAAATGACAACAGTATGAGTGACCATTCATTAACGTAGTGATTAAACATATTAAATTTATTAATCATCTCTCATGCACTATCAATATCCAACATCAAGGTATTGTTCGTGCTTCATGTTGTGGCTTGGATTCTGAGTTGTTCAGTGGTGAAGTTTCTATTCTTGTATCACGTATCTCTATCTTGTGTAATCAAGATGTAAAGATGTATTGTAAGCCTTCAGTAACTTGTTGTAATTATCTCTATGTATGCCTTTGGGCTATGTGTAGTAACTGTAACTGTAATTATGTTTATAAATGGAAATTGTAAGAAAGAAGTTATGTATTTGGGAAGGGTAGTTTTAGGAATTTCAAAAGGGGATTGACTATTAGTAAATCAAGCATGGATTATGTTTAAGTAATTCCTACCCTATCTCTCTTGTGAGTTTTAAATGAAATTGAAATTAATGATTCTATGTAAGTATTTTCAATGAAATATATGAAAACTTCTTAAAGGAAACTTGTTTTGATATGTGGAATAGTTAAAAGATATGTTAAGGGTTGAAGGGTATCTCCAGGTGAAATAATAAGGGATAGGAAATATGTATGTTATTGGAAGTAGTAATGAGATGTAATTTCTTCTAGTGCTCTTAAATGTATAAGTTCAATGTGTATGATGTAAGGTTATGTAAACTAGGTTTTAATCTCAACTATATTTATACAAGGTTATAGATGATAATTTGTAGAAGTTAGACTTGTAGAAAAGATGATTCAATGAATGGTTTATGTTGGTTAGCAATAGATGGTTAATTTATTTACACTCCTTCTATTATGATCTTAAGAAAAAAATGGAAAGTGAGGACTTTTAAGAGAAAGCTTATTTAGGTTTTGATAGTGCAAGTGAGTTGAGCATAGATAAGATTAAGGAGTAAAAAAATAGGAAAGGATAAATGTACTTAGTTGATGAGATAAGTAATGTGTGTTTGTTGCATTCCCAAAAGTAAACATTATGTAAGTTTGGTAAAGAAAAGGATTTCAAACGGTTCATTAACGTAACTAGTTTTGATGAGGAATGAAAGTAAAGTCTCAATGTAAATTGAAGTGAAAGGGTTGGCATTTGATATGTAGGAAAAAGGAATGAAAATGAAGTAGGAAGTAAAAGATGTAGTTGTAATATTTTCTCTCTTATTCTGAAATGCAAAGAAAAGGAAATGGACTTCATTTGATTAAGTAATGCAGTTCTTGATAATGGTAAATGAATTCATAAAGGGAACCTTAAGTAATATACTTGTGAATGTAATAAATGATGTAATGTTAGAATATTAAAAAAAAATTGTTAGTTGTAATTTTAGGGCAAAGACTTGATTCCTTATCAGTTTCCTGGTGGGGAAATTACAATTGTTTTCATCCATATTATCTGATTACAATTATTTGATGTTGCTACATATTCTACTTCTGTTGTGCTTTGTGAGATACAATTCTATTTCTTACTTAGCCAAGAGACCAATCTTCCTCCAAGAAAAAATGCTCCACCACTTGTTCTCTTTTTTTCATCCACTATACCTCCCCAATCCGCATCTGTATATGCACATAGGGTAAAATCATTTGATTTATCATAGCACAACCCATAATCAGTTATTCCTTTCAAATATCTAAATATTCTTTTTACTATCGTATAATGTGATTCCTTAGGATCGGCTTAAAATCTTGCAACAATACTAACTGCATGTGATATATCTGGTTTTGTATGAGTTAAATACTACAAACCTCCAATCATAGATCTATACTTGCTTTGTTCAACTGTAGGAGTATCATCTTTTCTAGATATCTTATGGCTAGTTACCATAGGTGTACCAACAAGCTTACAATTTTTAAAACCAAATCTCTGCAATAAGTCTTTGAGATACTTAGTCTAAGATAAGAAAATACCATCACTATTTTTCATAATTTGTAATCCTAGGAAAATTTTCATTTCTCCAATCATGCTCATCTCGAATTCTATCTTTATTTCATCAGAAAATTTATCACTTGCTTCATCTTCACCTCCAAAGATTATATCATCAACAAAAATAACTACAATTAATAAACCATTTTCTATTTCTTTCAGATATAAATTATTGTCTACGGTGCCTTTAGCAAATCCCAATTTTACCAAATATTTGTCCAATCTTGTATACCAGGTTCTAGGTGCTTGTTTTAGTTCATATAAGGCTTTTTTTAGTTTGCATACCATGTCTCCTTCTTGAGTCAAAGGAAAACCATCTAGCTGCTCAATGTAGACTTCTTCTTCTAATTATCCATTCAGAAATGTTGACTTCACATCCATCTGATACACTTTGAATTTCTTATAAGATACATAGGCCAAAAACATTCTTACTACTTCAATTCTTGCAGCAGGTGCAAATGTTTCTTCATAATCAATACCTTCTTCCTGTGAGTATCCTTTACATACCAATCTTGCTTTGTTTCTTACAAATTCACCTTATTCATTCATCTTGTTTCTGAAAACCCATTTAGTTCCTATAACATTTTTGTCCTTAGGTTTAGGGACCAATTCCCAAGTATAATTATTCTTTTCAATCTAATCTAATTCTTCCTTCCTTTCTTGAATCCAATTGTTATGTTTATAAGCTTCATCAATAGTCTTAGGTTCAATTTGAGAAATCAAACATAATTCTTCTTGTACTTTATTTCTTTTCATAACTCCCTTTTCTTTGTTCCCAATAATCTGATCAACAAGATGATTCCTCATTAAATTCCTATTAGGTGTTACTGTCTTAATTCTTGCTTCACTTCTAGGTTCTAGTCTCAGTTCTTCTCTTGATTTTTCAACATGAATCTCATTCTGCAAATCATTGTTAGTTTCATAAAACAACTCAACATTTTCTTGATCAATTTTAGGATAAACTTCTTCATCTGAATCATAATCAAGTATTCTTTCTTGAATTCTGAATTTTTCATCCACTTTAAGATTTGTGCTCTCAACAATAGTCTTAGTTCTCTTATTAAAACATCTATAAGCTTTGATTTTCAATGAATAACCAAGAAACATACCTTCATCACTTCTCAGATCAAACTTTCCAATGTCATCATCTCTCTTAATATAACACTTACTTCCAAAAATTATGAAATATTTTACTGATGGTGCATGTCCAAACCATAATTCATAATGACACAAGGGAGGGAAGGATGAAGGGCCAAAGGCACACATTAATTAGAACCCCCTTGTAGAGATCACACATGGAAAGTAAAACACACAACAAGGAAGAGAGAATGCAGAAAACTTCATATATTATTCATCAGATAACCTTCTACATGTTGGGCTATAAAGCCTTCCCGGTTATGGCCAAATACATTCAAATTGATTACAACAGTCCTCCAACATGTGAGGATTCAGTCTTCAGAAACTATCTTCTATCTTCTAAATCTGACCTCCTGCTACTATCCTAAACTACAACCAACTACTCTATATATAAAAGAGACTACCAAAACAAGTCGGCCTTCAGATCCATCATTAGAGAAAGAAACGACCAGATCTAGGTCCACACACTTCCCAATGATCAATACCAACATTAACTCTATGACCAAAATTCAATGCACAAGTCAGCCTCAAAAGAAATCCAAAATAAACCACTCCGTGAGAAAGATTACCGAGTGCAAAGAAATTAACTCGGTGAACCAATCAAGCCAACTCATTAAATGAAGGAACCATCAAGCCCCATTAGTGGAAACAAGGAAACATCGCTGAGAGCCCAAAAGAAGCTATCGAGCATATCTAACCACTCTAACATGTTTTTGGTGATACAGGATTTCCAAGAACCAAAGATGCTCCTGCATCACATAAGGAGTCATGTTTGTATCTACTTTGATCTGTACTCTATTTATTGTATACACTTTTGTATTCATTTCTTCTCTCCAGAATGTCTTTTCTACATCATTATGAAACAACATAGCTCTTTTTGCCTCGATTATTGATATGTTTCTTCTTTTAGCAATACCATTTTTCTCAAGTAGTTTAGGGGCTGAAAAATATCTCTTAATGCCATTCACTTCACAAAAAAGTATTAAAATATTTTGAAGTAAATTATCCACCTCTATCAAATCTTAAACATTTAATCTTCATTCTTGATTCATTCTCAATTTTATTTTTAAGCAATCTAAACTTATCAAATGCTTCTGATTTTTCTTTAAGAAATGCTACCCACATTATTCTAGTAAAATCATCAACAAGAATCATAAAATACCTTTCACCATAGAATCCTCTTGTTCTTGTGGGGCCACTCAAATCTGTATGAACAATATCAAATTTTTCTGCTGTGGTGGACTTCTTACTGGGAAAAGAATTATTTTCTTCTTTGCAATAACACATTCCTTGCATACCATGTTAGTAGGTTTCACAATTTTAGGAGAATCTCTTACTACAAATGTGGTACTTTCTTTCACAATGTTATCAAATTTTATGTGACAAAACCTTTTATGTCATAAGCAACTATCATCAACTTTAACAATCAAACATGTCATATTAGTAGGATTCAACTAAAATACATTACCTCTGGTTCTCGCTCCTATTCCAATCATCTTACCATTTTTATCCTTGATTACACAAGTCTTCTCAATAAACCAAACTTGATATCCCTTGTCAACTAACTGTTCAACACTTAAATTATTATGTTTCAATCCATCCACAAAGTAAACATCATCAATGTTAGTCTTTCCATCAAGATTAATAGATCCTATTATGTTAACCTACAATTGATTGAATATCTTGATGAAGATTCAGGAGGTCGCCGATCTGTTAAAGTAATATGTAAGATGATTAAATCAATCAATATGTTGTCATTGATGTCAACTAGTTTTGACTATACTTATCATGATAGTTACAAATATCTAAACATATGTACAAGGAAGAAATGGTGAAGAAATGAGATATCTACATAAGGACAAGATGATATGACTAATATGGATAAGGTATACATTGGGTAACTTATTGATGATTCTATGACATTATGTTGTTGACTTGAGCATGTTACATTATTCTATTATGAAGAAGATATCATAATTGAAAAAGTTAATATGGCTAGTAATTGAAGATTTCTATATACACCAAGTCAGTCTTGTGTACATTGAGTGATAGTAATAACTGATTCAGTTATCACCGACGCATTCTGTATTGACCGAGTAGGATGAAAACATTAAATCTTTATAACAACCCACTGAAATTGATGAGTTAGATGATGCTTATGATTTCAAGGTAAGAGATAGAGTTTGTTATGAAGATTAACGGCTGAAAAAATTTAGAGATAATCGAAGGGAAGAGATTGAAACATGTTATTGATACAACTACCGAGGAAGCTTGAAGCGGAAAAATGAACGATGGAGATTAAGAGGCAAAATCTAATGGATGAGATGAAAATGGTTTACACGTCTATATAAGAGACATGAGATTCATTGTTGGGTTGGCCTCATGAATTGAGACTGTAGGAGAATTCATGTGAAGACATTTTTCATGCACCACTGATCAAACTGGTTATAGATAGAACTGAGTTGGACTGTAGGTATTACCGAGCATCAGATAATTATACACTAAGTGAAGTAAGTTGGAGGATATAATGGAGAGAATTGATTATTGATCAAAAGAGTTATATTGAGCTTGAGCATAGATCTGTATACTTGCAAATTAAGTTGTATTTGAATCAGATCACTACTATATCGGTTTAACCATTGTTACAGCTAAATCTCTTAACCAAGTGGACTTAATAGTCTTTTGTATTTCAATGACATTCAAGGAATGTTAATTATTTTCTTGTTGACCCCATAGTGAATGTTGGTCGTGGGAGAACTGTTAGTGATAAATACTCTAACAAGGTCACACCTTACAATGTGTTTTGTAACCTTTAATAGCGTTGGCTCCTAACCGAGCTCACTTCAAAAGAGTGAAATATCACTAGTACATTTGAGGCCAAATTTTGATGGCCATTTGTCACATTTTCAACAGTCATTTGTCAAAATTGTGACACATTTGTCTATCGGCATTTTTGTGTTGGAAATGGAGATGGAAGCGATAACCATTAGTATTTTGACATCCCTACCTATCAGAATTGGCTACATAAATAGCAATTTTACTATGTGACTGATCTGTCAAAAAATTCTTCTTACAATATTTCGTCAGTCGGAAAGGTGACGGATATTCAGTAGATCTCCGACAGGAGTACCTGTTGAAGGTATTGTCGTCCTGTCACACCCATCTATCAGAATTGGGTCCTACTGATGGTTACCTGTGGAATGTCCGATGACAACTAATCAAATTTTGACACAAGTAGCTGTCAAAGGAATAGATCTTCTGTCAGAAAAGGATTACTAAATATCAAAAAGCTGACGAATTAGCATAGTAAAAATAACAAAGCTCAAGAGACCATCATAGTTGGTCTTTGTCTTTGGTCCATATACTGGAAAAATATTTTACATTTCATTAGCTCATCAAATGAGGGGATTTGAAAGAATTTAATAGAATATTTTCATGATAGCGTATTATTTTAAGTTGACATTGTATGAATTTATTGACTCTACGCACTTGTATACTACGAGCACAACCATAAAGAAGCATGTCCTCCCATGGCCTACATTACTCAAACCATAGGAGGGGATGCTTCTTTATGGTTGTGCTTGATGTAGACAAGTGCAAGAAGTAGATAAATTCATTCACCATCAAACTAAAATAATATACGTTATATATGAAAATATCATCCATTAAATTCTTTCAAATCACCACATTTGATGAGCTAACGAAATGTAAAATGTTTTGTTAGTATATGGACCAAGGAAAGAGACCAACTATGATGGTCTCTTGAGCTCTAATATCTTTATTCCTAGCTACTAGGTAAGGGCTGGAAGACTTATACCTGTCAATCATTGAGAATAATCACCGTCTTGGCTTTATGTACACTACACAGTATCCAATATAAGAGAAGGCAGAAAATATGAATGGATAAAAGAAATGAAAGATACAATAAATTTATCTTGTTTTTTACCTTCTCATAATTGATCCCAGTCTTGCAAAAGTAATTTTATACGATCACTAGCACATTTAGTGCATGGATGAGAAATAGTATCCAAAGTTTCTAGATTCTGAGAAGAGGTATGAGTGAAAGCCAAAAAAGGGATATTTGTGAAGGTTTTATAGATACAGTACTGAATCATCATCTTTGCACTAGTACTCAATCTAGAAACCCTCTCTAGCAAATTTCCACATCTAGAAAATCTCCACAAAAATCCCTCCTAGCCTCTGCTACATATACGTCTTCTCAGTATCTAAAAACTCTCCAGCATTGATTCCTGTCATTTTTCACCATCTCCATGGACTGAGACCCTAAATTATTGAGCTTCTCTTTGTTTTGAGAATAGTTTAACATTCTCTACTTAACAGAGCCAACCACGTGAAGGTGGAAGCTCATCTGGCCCCTCCTAGGAGCCTCTTATGACCCTTTATGACATTTTAAGACCTCTAAGATGTGTATTCTTAGGGGTCATAAAGGGTCATAAGGGGTCCTGGGACACAACAGCTGAGAAACATAAATGTAGGCATCATGGTCACAAGTTTTTGGAGACAACATAATTGAGTGGTATACCCAAATGATGCAAAGAAACCACTACTCCTCTAGAACCGGAGGAGTAGTAGTTGCTTTGGGTCATTTGGGTATACAAATCATTTATGTTGTATACCTATATGATGGAGAGAAACTCTTGCACCTCTGATTCCAAGTTGACTACATCTATTTCTCATGAATACAAGGTCCTCCAAAACAAATGTATTCAATTTAGAATTGGAGGTGCAGAAGTTACTTTCCATCGCTTAGGTATACAACTCAATTACATTGTCTCCAAAAAATTGTGACCATGATGCCTAAAATTATGTTTCTCAGCTATTGTGAAATCTACATTTATGTTTCTCAGTTTTTGTGTTTATGTGCATATTTTTATGTGTTTGGGAAGACATCTTTCTAGCCTAGGCATGGATCCTTTGGCAATTAGCTTCATAATAATGTAGATGATAGATGAGCAATTAGCTTCCCAAGAAAAATCCTATAAATGAACTATGCGTACCCCAATTCCTGTGCCCTCTATGCATACCCAAATGATATATTTGAAACAACAAGGGTAAGGCTTAAAGAAGTTAATTTTGCATCACTAGATAGATATGTATATTTTATCCAAAATGATCAAACTTCAAAGGATCCAAGCCCAGGCTAGAAAGATGTCTTCCCATTTTGTTTAAGCCATATTCCTTGTTCTTGTCGAACTTCCTTGGTATGGTAGGCGTGCTCTTTATAGTACTCTTCTTCAACTTGTGTTCGATGATAAGCATCTTCTTTTTCTTCCTAATTGTAGTTAGAGATTCCTTTTCATCAGGATTCATCTCCACTTCCCCCATCTCATCATCTTCATCACCCTTAGCTGCCATCCTAAGCCCTTCTTCCCTCTCTAGTTCTTCTAGCCTCTGCAAGATATCTAGATCAATAAAGTCTGCAGCATTGTGTCCATCCATGATCTTAGGAATATCATCTTCTTTCCACTCTTCATTTTCCAAAATATACCACAATCTTAAGACTCATGACTCTTCAAATTCTCTTGTTTCCTTCAGACCTCCAAACATGTGTACTATGATATTTCCTCCAACAAATGGACTTGTGATGATTTTCACAATAGTACATGTGTTGGAAGGAAAGCTCACAGTACTACTTAGGCCAATCTGAATGTTCATCACCTATGTATATAAGAGTTGATCATAGAAGGTATATGCATAGGTGAAAAACATGCATATTTGACCAAGCAATACTGGGAGCTAGACCCAGCAGTAAATATATTTGTGGTGATTTTCACAATAGTAAATGTGTTGCTAGGTAAGCTCCCAGTAGCACTCAGGAAAATATGCATGTTCATCACCTATGCATACGAAGTGGCTCTAATGTCAGATACAATCACAAAAATTTTCATACTCCTTATTTTGTTCTGGGTTGATATTGTTAGATATGGTCTTTTTTGAATGTAATGAATCATTACTTGTACAATGACTAGAATGTTGGTGGAAGAAGGATGATTTGTTTGCAACCTATAGATACACAGACACTGAACAACCATTTTTTCAACTCTAATTTTTTCAACACAAAGGGACATGTATCATAGCCATAAAAACATGATTGTTTTAAAATAGAATACACCAAGGAGTACCATCAGAAATATTGACCATTTACAATCATGATTAGTTAACCTTAATCAAATAGCTCATTTTTTTATCAGCATGTGTAGTCTTTGTGTATATGAAAAATGAATGAAATATATATCAAGCTAAAATAAAATAGTGAACAAAAATTCAAATTCAAGGCCTAATTTATCAAGAGCAAAAAACATTAGGATGAAAGAAAAATCATTAAAACTATAGAAAACTCATTAAGACTAGAAAATCAAGTTCTAGAAAAATTATTATAACTATAGAAAAATCATTTAGACTAGAAAATCAAGTTCTACAAATGGATGGTTCTGGTGCTTTTCCATTACAACAATTGATCATTCATCATTTGGTACTTCTTGGCATATTCCATTTAAGTTTTTCAACTATCGTGTTGATGTGCATGTTCTTTATGTTTTTTTCTTCTCTCCTTCACAAGGGATACGTCGATAGGTAATTGATTTGAAAGCATAATGATTTGATAGTCTTTTTTTAGGATAGGCGTAATCATCCTACCAACCTTAATTAGAAACATTTGTGATATATGTCAAGTACTTATCATCAGTATGCCCAACAAATAGAGACTTAGTAGTAAAAGAATAAGGTTGCACATTCACATCCGTCCAAGTGCAGCAACCTTCAAAGGTTTGCAGCGGTAAAGAGAATCCCCATATTTTATCAGCCTAACATAGTCTTTGGCCACTTTGGCAATGAGAACCTCAAAATAGAGAAAAGAAACTTAGGAAAACCAGTCTATGCCGTTGTTTGTGAGGATACAATCATGATAAGTGCCTCTCAAACCTCTCCAAACATGCAAGATTATCTTTAAATAGTTTATTGATCTCTTCTAAACATTAACCAAATCAAACCTACATTTGAATCCACACACAATAACCCAAAATGAAGGGTTTTGTATCCTTTAATGAATCTTAGTCACTGGTAACACGTGAATAGTCAAACCACTAGTCTCCAAAGCATTCAATAAGTGAATATGAATGTTTGAAAACTACTCCCAACAATTCTTAAACATACTTTATTGTTTAAGAATTGTTGGGACTGGTCCTTTGGCATTTATTAAATAGAATATGAATTTTCAGCATATTATTATCATTCTATTTCTTTGTTGTAAACATGTCATTGGTTTAATTTTAATCTACTGGTGTCATGCCCTAGCCCATGATTTATCTCCATTATTTGATGTTATTCACTATTTTGAAATGTTGACTATGGTTATCAAATGGAAAAAATAGAAAAAAAAAAATTTAACATGAAAAGAAATTTACAAAATTAAACCAATGGCATGTTTACAACAAAGAAATAGAATGATAATAATATGCTAAAAATTCTATTCTATTTAATACACGCCAAAGGACTAGTTGTATGAAATTGTTAATCACATAGCATTTCATTGTTGTATGAGTGGATTGTACGGGAACAGTTAACATTAAAAAAGGAGAAAAATCCTCAACACAACTTCGAAACAATTGAATTCAATAATAAATTAAACCTAACACCAGCACTATTCCTTCTATTCACTTCTACCAAGAATAAAGTATTTAATCCATTCAACATTACATATAATCATTAGATAGATACATTTGTTGACTGTGTAGAGGAACAGTCACGACCAAAATGATCAAAAGTACTTTCACCCTTGCACAAGCTATTCCAAAATTCAAGTAAAATGAGAAATATGTTATATCAAATCATTCATATTCATAGTAACAATTCAAAGGATAATGATTTGACAGTCTTTTTTCAGGATAGGCGTAATCATCCCGCCAACCTTAATTAGCAACATTTGTGATATAGGTCAAGTACTTATAATCAGTATGCCCAACAAACAGAGACTTAGTAGTAAAATCATGTCCTTTGGTTTACTATTTTACTTATAATCAGTATGCCTTTGGTTTACTAGTTTAATTTGGTTTAAGAATGGTTTGTTTCATGTTTGAATGTACCATTGAATGAAGCTTGGCTATATTAAGTACAATCTTAAGACTCATGACTCTTCAAATTCTCTTGTTTCCTTCAGACCTCCAAACATGTGTACTATGAGTAGCCCTCCAACAAATGGACTTGTGATGATTTTCACAATATTACATGTGTTGGAGGACTACTCAAAGTACTGCTTAGGAAAATCTGAATGTTCATCACCTATGCATATAAGAGTTGATCATAGAAGGTATATGCACAGGTGAAAAACATGCATATTTGACCAAGCAATACTATGAGCTAGACCCAGTAGCAAATACATTTGTGGTGATTTTTACAATAGTACGTGTTGTTGGGTAAGCTCCCAATAGCGCTCAAGAAAATATGCATGTTCATCACCTGTGCATATGAAGTGGCTCTAATGGAAGATACAATCACTAAATTTTGCATACTCCTTATTTTGTTTTGGGTTGATATTGTCAAACATGGTCTTTCTTGAATGGAATGACTCATTACTTGTACATTGACTAGAATGTTGGTGGAAGAAGGATGATTTGTTTGCAACCATTTTTTCAACTCTAATTTTCTCAACACAAAGGGACATTTATCATAGCCATAGAAACATGATTATTTTAAAATGGAATACACCAAGGAGTACCATCAGAAATATTGACTATTTACAATCATGCATAGTTAGCCTTAATCAAATAGCTCATTTTTTTATCAGCATGTGTAGTCTCTATGTATATGAAAAATGAATGAAATATCAAGCTGAAATAAAATAGTGAACAAAAATTCAAATTCAAGGCCTAATTTATCAAGAGCAACAAACATTAAGATGAAAGAAAAATCATTAAGACTATAGAAAAAACATTAGGACTATAGAAAAATCATTAAGACTAGAAAATCAAGTTCTAGAAAAATCATTACAACTATAGAAAAATCGTTTAGACTAGAAAATCAAGTTCTAGAAATGGACGGTTCTGATGCTTTGCCATTACAACAATTGAGCATTCATCATTTGGTACTTCTTGGTGTATTCCATTTAAGTTTTTTAGTTGTTGTGTTTATGTGCATGTTCTTTATGTGTTTGGCTTCTCTCCCTCACAAGGGATATGTCGATAGGTAATCGATTTGAAAGCATAATGATTTCACAGTCTTTTTTTAGGATAGGCGTAATCATCCTGCCAACCTTAATTAGCAACATTTGTGATATATGTCAAGTACTTATAATCAGTATGCCCAAACATCAGAGACTTAGTAATAAAAGCATAAGGTTGCACATCCACATCCACCCTAGTAAGTATTAGAGCCTTTCAAATTTGTAAGAACACAAACTTTGCAAATCAAATTGATATTTCATTAAAACCTATGTTCTTGATCAAGTTCTTAAAGATTAAAGCATGAAACCATCAAGTTCTTCACCTATGTTCTTCATGGTTGGGTAATTTGTGATGGAGTTATATGTAACCTTTGGAAGTCATTGTACTGTAGACTTAAGCTTGGAGTGTATGGCAGGAACGAAGATTCAATAAAAATAGAAGTTTAAATCTGCAAGTCCATTATGTTATGCATTGTTGAAAGGATTCTTTACTTATTGTTTTGGTTTCTAAATTCAAGGATGGAATAGTAAGAAATCTCCAAGAATTAATTTCATCATTGAATGTATTGTGAGCACTTTAAAATTATGTTCCTTATGTTTTGACTGGTAAAACCAATGACTATTCCAAGTATTGTTTTTAATCCTTTGAAGTTTCTCATGATCCTGATGTAAGTTGATTGGATTGAGCAATTTGGGGATCCAATAGGACTTTAGGGGAGTTAAATAAATGTTTTGGAAGACTTAGAGGAACTATTAGCATGACCGTTCCTTCATCTCCAGTGAGTTAGCCTGAATTTGCTAAGTTTTTCTTTTGTTTTGAAGAGTATTTTGTAATCGATTTTGTAAAAAAATTTAACACAATTTCTTTTTACAAAACTGAACCAATGGCATGTTTACAACAAAGAAATAGAATGATAATAATATGTTGAACATTCTATTATGTTTAATACATGCCAAAGGACCATTTGTATGAAATTTTCAATCACATAGCATTTCAATGTTGTATGGGTGGATTGTGCAGGAACGGTTAACATTAAACAAGGAGAAAACTCAACACATCTTGGAAACCATTGAATTCAATAATAAATGAAACCTAACACCAACACTATTCCTTCCATTCACTTCTACTAATAATAAAGCATTTAATCCATTCAACATTACATATAATCATTAGACAGCTACATTTCCTGACTATGTCGAGGAACAGTCACGACCAAAATGATCAAAATTACTTTCACCCTTGCAAAAGATATTCCAAACTTCAAGTAAAATGAGAAATATGCTATATCAAATCATTCATATTTATATTAACCATTCAAAGGATCATTTTGTCAATGAACCCTCTGACTATACCCTTGCGATAGAGAAAGGAAACTTAGTAAAACCAGTCTATGTCGTTGTTTGTGAGGGTACAACCATGATAAGTGCCTCTCAAAACTCTCCAAACATGTAAGAATTTGTTTAAATACTTTATTGATCTCTTCTAAACATTAACGCATGGACATTCAAACCAGTAGTCTCCAAAGCATTCAATAAGTGAATATGAATGTTTGAAAACTTTCCTCTCAACTTCCCCAACCATTCCTAATCAGTTAGAGGGATTAGTTGAGTGTTTAGACACTAAAACTTCTTAAACATACTTTATCTGATACAATGAATTGTAATATCAACAAACATGAATCCAAACATTTCAAAATAGTGAATCAATATCCTTGAGCACAAACACCAATAACATCAAATAATGGAGATAAACCACGGGCTAGGGCACGACACCAGTAGAATGCGGTCATTTTAGTGAGCATTCATGATCAAATAAAATGCAATGCATTTGAAATTTATGGTCGATTATGATGCTAGAGGCTTGAAAGACATTGCCTGTCAAAGATACCAATCAAAGATGAAGAAATTGCATACCTTCTCTCGCACTCAACTTGCACGAAGGAAGATTTGATAGCCAAATTTTCCTTGTACCACATGAAGAAAATGCCATTGGTTCCGTTTAGCATGTTATTATCATATCAGATAAAGTATATTTAAGAATTGTTGGTAAGGATAGGAATAGTGGAGATTCTAGAAATATCCCTCTAACCGATTAGGAGTGGTTGGGGAAGTTGCGAGGAAAGTTTTCAAACATTCATATTCACTTATTGAATGCTTTAGAGACTACTGGTTTGACTGTCCATGTGTTACTAGTGACTGAGATTAATTAAAGGATTTCCATGCGTTATCATTATATTGTGTATTTCCAATATGTTTGGATGTAGGGTAGACCAGGAGAATGAAGGATCACTCACTAATTGCATGATAACCTAGTTTTGAAGGGTCACTGGTTGAGGGGATAGTCAAGGTCTAGATGTTGGTAGTGTTTTTTGAGGGAAGGGGGATTGTAAAAGACTTTTTATCATTGTATTGTGTATTTCCAATATGTTTGGATGTAGGGTAGAACAAGAGAATGAAGGATCGCTCACTAATTGCACGATAACCCAATTTTGAAGGGTCACTAGTTGAGGGGACAGTCATGGTCTAGATGTTAATAGCGTTCCTTGAGGGAAGGGGGATTGTGAAAGACTTGTTATCATTGTATTGTGTATTTCCAATATGTTTGGATGCAAGGCAGACCAGGAGAATGAAGGACCACTCACTGATTGCATGATAACCCAGTTTTGAAGGGTCACTAGTTGAGGGGACAATCAAGGTCTGAATGTTGATAGGGTTTGTTGATGGAAGGGGGATTGTAAAAGACTTGTTATCATTATATTTTGTATTTCCAATATGTTTAGATGCAAGGCAGAACATGAGAATGAAGGATCACTCACTGATTGCATGATAACATAGTTTTTAAGGGTTACTGGTTGAGGGGACAGTCAAGGGCCGGATGTTGATAGTGTTCCTTGAGGGAAGGGGGATTGTGAAAGACTTATTATCATTGTATTGTGTATTTCCAATATGTTTGGATGCAGGGTAGACCAGGAGAATGAAGGATCACTCACTGATTGATCAAGATAAAAGATGGAAGAATGAGAAGCCCGGGATTACATCATGGTATAGTATGATGGAGAAGATGAAGGCAAAAAATTTTCCCAATGACTATAGGGTGTAGTTGTACAAGAAGATGCAAGGTCTTAAACAAAAAGATGTGGATATGAAGAAGTACATTGAGGAATTCTATAAGCTAGATATCAGAGTAGAACATGAGGAATATGTTGAGGAGAAACTTGCAAGATACATTAGGGGACTGAGGTTTAATATACAAGATGAACTTTGTCTTTCTACCCCTAGATATATGGAATAATGTTACAAAATAGACAAGAAGGCTGAGGAAAATATAAGAAGAATACAAGAGAGACAAGAGAATGATGGAGGAAGTTCAAACCAAGGTAGAGGTGGCAGATTTAATGAGGCACAAGGTCAGAAAAATGCTGACAAAGGTAAGGAACAAATTGTGGATGCAAGGCAAGGACAAAGAGGATGAGGCAGATTTGGTTTAGGAAAAGGTAGTGGTATCTTCACAAGGAAGTGGTTTACTTGTGGAGAAGTGGAACATCAATCATACAAGTTTCTTGAGAAGGAGGTAAACATGAGGAAGGCAAATAGAAGAGTGAACTTGGCACAAGGGGAAGAGGAAAACTACAAGAGGAAGGAGAGGGATCTAATATGGAAAACCCAAAAGAAGGAGAGTACCTAATGGTAAGGAAGACACCTGTATAGCAACAAGAGAGGCAAAAGGCATCAATCTTCAGAACCAATTTCAAAAATTATGGTAAGATTTGTAGAATGATCATAGATTCTGGTTCTTTTGATAATTTTTTATCTTATGAAATGGTAAACAACCTAAATTTGAAATTTTTTTCACTTGATAGACCATATAAGGAATCTTGGGTGAATAATTAACAAAACATTGTAATAAGGGAACAAGCTTATGTTTATTTTTCCATTGGAGGGTATGTTGATAGATTTTTGTGTGATATAGTCCCTATGACATATTTTCATATCATTTTTGGAAGGCCATGGCAAGCATCTAGAAGGACAATACATTATGGTTTTGAAAATGTGTATATTGTGCATAAGAATGGTGAAACTTTCACTTTTATAGAACTTCCTAGTAATGTTGATGAAAGGAACAAAATTATTTCTTTTGGTAAAAATGATTATGTGGATTTGTAGAAGAAAAAAGTGTAGGAGTCTATGGCATCAGGCCTAAGACAAAAGACATCTTTATTGGTCATGAAATCTGGAGTTTATGAGAGTCATATATGATAACCTAGTTTTGAAGCGTCACTGGTTGAGGGGACCGTCAAGGTTGGGATTTTGATAGTGTTCCTTGAGGGAAGGGGGATTGTAAAAGATGTGTTATCATTGTATTGTGTATTTCCAATATGTTTGGATGCAGGGTAGAATAGGAGAATGAAGGATCACTCGTTGATTGCATGATAACCCAGTTTTGAAGGGTCACTAGTTGAGGGGACAGTCAAGATCTGAATGTTGATAGTGTTCCTTGAGGGAAGGGGAATTGTGAAAGACTTGTTATCATTGTATTGTGTATGTCCAATATGTATGGATGTAGGGAAAACCAGGAGAATGAAGGATCACTCACTGATTGCAAGATAACCTGGTTTTGAAGGGTCACTAATTAAGGGGACAGTCAAGGTCTGGATCTTGATAGTGTTCCTTGAGCAAAGGGGAATTGTGAAAGGCTTGTTATCATTGTATTGTGTATTTCCAATATGTTTGGATGCAAGGAAGACCAAGAGAATGAAGGATCACTCACTGATTGCATGATAACCTAGTTTTGAAGGGTCACCAATTGAGGGGATAGTCAAGGTCCAGATGACTGGGCCATTCAAGGACCCTATTTCTTTTTATTAATTTCTATTTAAATTGGTTGCATGGATTTATTTTGAATTATCAGCTATTATGTATCTTGCAACTGCATCCATAAATCTACATATACTTCTCTAGGGTTGTAAGCCACTTAGGGATCAAAATAGAGAAACTAACTCAAAATCATTCTTTGTCCTATTTCATTTTAATAAAGTCTCAACTATCAATGATATAACAATACATTTGATGTCATAAGCTATTAATACAAATGGTGCCTAGCTAGAAGCTCACGTGCTGTCCATTTGATAACCACAGTCAACATTTCAAAAAAATGGTTATCCTTGAGCACAAGCACCAATAACATCAAATAATGGAGTTAAAGCACTAAATCAAAATCATTCTTTGTCCTATTTCCTTTTAACAAAGTCTCAACTATCAATGATATAACAATACATTTGATGCCCTAAGCTATCAATACAAATGGCGCCTAGCTAGAAGCTCACGGGCTGTCCATTTGATAACCACAGTCAACATTTCAAAAAAATGGATATCCTTGAGCACAAGCACCAATAACATCAAATAATGGAGTTAAACCATAGGCTAGGGCATGACACCAATAACATCAAATAATAGAGATAAAGCATCACCTAGGGCATGACACCAGTAGAATGCGGTCATTTCAGAGAGTATTCATGATCAAACAAAATGCAATGCATATGAAACTTGTAGTCGAATATGATGCCAGAGGCTCGAAAGATGAAGAAATCGCATACCTTCTCTCATGTGCGCCCAACTCATTTTCTCCTGCTCCTTTCCTATGCCAATCAAAATAAAAATGATTTGGTGCTTCACTTTTTTTTTTATGTATACCATAAACTATTGGAATTCTGATGGTCAATTTAAAACCCATCGGAAGACTGACATCATTGGGGCCTTTTTTTAAAAAAATAACAAATTCATTAAAAAAAATTTACCCATCAGAAGTGTCTGTCGAAATTTAGCCCCAAATGTAGTAGTGTATTTTGGGTTACCGTTTTGAGGTGGTTTTTCCCTTAGCAGGGTTTCCACGTTAAAATATTTGTGTTGTGTTATTTTTTGTGATTGGATTGCTATCATACTTTCAATATTTCATATTTGATTAATTGGTAAATATAGTTTTGGAAATTACTAGCAATAGGTAAATGAATGGAAAGTTAAGTTTAATATCTTACTGAGTTGATTATTTTGTTGAAGAAGTTTGTGTTGGCAAGTTGACTATACTATTGTATATGACTAGATATAGTATTGTCATTATGGCAACAAATTCATACAGATTTTTGGAGTCAACACAAATTATCATAAGGTCAGAATATAGGTAAGTATAGAAGACTAGACAGTTAGTAGAGCAACAGAAGACCAAAGCATTAGCACACATGTGTATGAGTGAGTTATGGTATGCACCCTTGAAGTTAAGATGCTAAGTGTGTATTCATGCTAAGTCTAAGAGCACATGATCAAATAAGATAGTATGATGAAGATAGAGTCAGTTGAAGTGGTACAAATAGTGAACACCAAAATAGAATAGGGTATACAGCCGACTGTTAGTATTTTGATTAGCGGTTATAATAATGTTTTGTAAAGGCTATGCACCTATTGTAATTAGGTTGTAGACATGTAAACATATTTTTTTGTAAACACACTTGAGCCAATTCACTTGGAAGCATTATATGTAATCGGTTATAGGCTAACCTAGTTAATTGTTTTGTTAGCGCATATAAATATAAGATGCACCTTTGTAATAAAGTATGGAAGTGGATATAGAGATAAGATAAGTAGAGAAGAGAAGAGACATGAAAAGTAAAGATAGAATAAGTTATAGCTTTACAAGGGGCTAAAGTGTCAGTGCACAAAAGGAACTAATCAGACAAGCAGTGTCATAGCACCAGTTCATTCAGCAGATATAGTGTCCTAAATCATAAGGTTGTAGCCTTCACCACTTGAGTAGTGAGCTCTAGGACAATGTGTCCCCACCCTTATTAGGGTTATTGTAAAAGAATCCTAACAGGGTCTGACCTTTGACCAGGTCTCTTTACTAAAAGCATTGTAAAGAACAACTCTTAATAGGGTTGCAAATCTTCTAACAAGGATCATAAAACACTAGTGCAGTTCTTAGTGGGTGTCAATTCCCACTGGAGTTTTTACCTATTTGGGTTTCCCCATAATCATATTGGTGTTATGTGTTGTGATTGTTTATCTTGTTTACTTTCATGTTCATATTAGTACTTAAGTAATCAATTTAAGATTCAAGAATTAAGAAATTATAAAGATATAGTGAACACTAATTCAACCCCCCCCCCCCCTCTCAGTGTTCCCATTCCTAACAATTGGTATCAAACCTATGGTCCTCTGAAGAAAAGTTTAACCACTTGAGGAGATCAATGGGTTTAGAAGAAGCAAAGAATCTAAAGAAGAATATTATGGTAGCTCTTGAAGACCTTGACAAATCTGAGAAGAAATTTGAAGAACTAAAATTGAAAGTCAGTGGCGCACAAGTATTCATCAAGAAACTGAGACAAGATTTGAAAAATTGTACAAACAATGATTTGGGAAAAATGGTTAAGAAGATGAATGAGGAGAACACATCTCTAAAAGATCAGATTGAAGAGTTGGATGAAAAGATAACTAACAATGAAGAAGTATATGATGAACAAATCAAAGAGAACCTTCAACTGAATGAAGAATTGAGGCAAGAAAACATGGAAATCTTGGAGCTAAGAAACAACAAAGAAAAGTTTGAATCTGAGTTGAAAGAGGCAAAGAATCACATTGAAAAATTACACACCTGTTCTGATTTGATAGAGTCAATTATATGCACGGAAGCTTAAAGGAGATACCAAAGGTGTTGGATTCAATGAAGCACAACATCAAATTGATGACATGCAAGAAAAGATGAAAGCACCAGAAGACTCTATAGATGCTAAGGAAATTGGAAATCGGACTAAAGACAATGTTGAACCATCTAAGGATGAGCACAAGCCAGTAGATGGAACTTGTTATACCTATAACAAGCATGGACATATTGCAAGGGATTGTAAAGAGGTAAGACCTTTCAATGGTTATTGTTATTCATGCAATGAATTTTGTCATAGAGCTATGAATTGTAGAACAAGTCAAAAGAACAAGACTCAGCATAATCAGAGAAATCAGAATCAACCAAACGCAAGAAGTTCTCAGAGTATTACATGTCAGATATGTAATTATAATGATCACTTAGCTAGATAGTGTAAAATGGTAACCCATATCAATGTGCTGAGGAATTTAAGGCCTCCAGTTATTTGTCACTCTTGTAACAAGGTTGGACACATCTCAAAGTTTTGTAGATCAAGAATGCAAATTCAGGAAAGCCC
Organism: Chamaecyparis obtusa; assembly: GCA_027943335.1. Lineage (NCBI taxonomy): Eukaryota > Viridiplantae > Streptophyta > Pinopsida > Cupressales > Cupressaceae > Chamaecyparis > Chamaecyparis obtusa. The sequence goes on from BSBK01001203.1 coordinate 1,398,705, forward strand.
TAAAAAGCCAGCAGTATCAATATTGAATTAATAAGGAGAAGTCAAATTTTTGAAAGCTACAGAGGATGAGAGCTTGATTTTGTCAAAGGAAAATAAGGATAAGGTTGATGAGTATGTATTGAATGCATCCACAATGGATGCATCCTCTACATCTGGATGAATGACCCTCAAGGTCATAGGGGGAGCTAATTTATCTCTAGACCCCTACGTGGCTGGTATACTCACCCTCAGAGTATGCACCTTTGGATTTAACATTTTGGAGACTATTTGATGCTATGTGTAAGAGCGCACTACCTGATCAATTGTGGGATGGAAGTTGGAAATTCTTAGTTGAATTCTGGTTTATGCGAAAAGCATTAATGGCAGAAATTTCAATTTATAATATATGGAAACTTACATATCACTCATTGCATTTTAGATAGAGTGATTGGAGACCAAAAAATCCCTATCAATTAGATTGTGAAGTGTTGGAGCTTGATTTACCAGTGAAGAAGTGTGATTGATTAGTTGTGAAGCCCTAGTCCGATGTGACAAGTTAGAAGTCTTTGAAAACCAATTAACCAAGTAAGTCATGGCTACACCTATTGTATTTGATGTCACGGAAAGGAAGAGATATGTTTTTAAGAGACACCCTTTTAAGTCGACCTTAAATGACCTAGAAGGTGCATTTTCAAGAACCCCTATGGGTGTCATGCATGTTGAAGACATTCATGCATATATTTACTATAAAAAGGAACCAGTTGGACTTGATAGGATAAGGTTGCACCTTGAGTCCATGATGAAACTAGACAAAACATTCCTAGATGAGTTCACACAGTTGGAAAACCATCCCATTGTTGAGTATGCTATGGCATATGAGTTTTATGAATCTGAGTGGATCAATATATTACTAAGTAGGATTCATGATGACCTATTCTGGATAGGTGAAGTGCTAGTTAGAATCACATGAGAACTCATTCATGAAATCGTAGGCCCTTCTAAGATAGACATCATTCTTCCAGTGGGAAAGGATGTGCAAAAAATAGTTAAACATGCATGTAAGTCTAGAAGTGATAGGTGTGGTATGACGATTGAGCCTATTGAAGAGAAATACATAAAATTGATGTCTATGATACTAGGTTACAAGTTTTAGCACACCAACAAGGTGAATAGTGTGTTCATGGCCACTATTCTTGCAACAATCAGACTTGTTAGAGAAAATGGAGAGTACAATTTGTGTGAGATATTGTGCACACAATTGATTGATAACATTAGAGCCATCAAGCATGATAAGACCAAAATATTTAGGTTTGGATCTTTAATCATTTACATGTACTTCCATATACTTAGAAAGATCTCAGATTTGTACTTAGACAAGAGTATGCCTACAATGCTTCAAATATCTCTTAAGGCATCTACTAAAAGCACATTGAAGGATTACATAGAGCTATAATTGAAGACATTCAGGATCAAGATGCAGATGACGTACATGATACCAGAAAGTATTGTTGAGAAATACAAAGACAACATTTGTTTTATGGTAGAAACGGACATAACATGTATGGAAGAAGTTGAGCCTAGAAAAAAGTGGATCCATCCACTTGGTTATGAGGTAGAAGAACCAATCTTGGAAGCATATGCACAAGTATTACTATCAGCACCTAAGGACCCTAATGAACCTAGATGGACAAATTATGAAGAAAAGACAAGGGAAGTTGATGCAGTTCTAAAGAGTGTAGAAACTAAGAGGAAAGCCTCTAAGATTACATCTGGGATACTCAAAATTCATGGTGTAACACAAGAAGATCTTGACAAAGAAAGAGAAGAAAAGATAGCCTTGGAGATTGAGAGTGCATCCACAATGGAAGCTAAAACTGATGATCCTAAAAAGAAGAAAATCAAGATTGAGAAGGCTGATGATCCAAAGGATAAATAGGGTAAAATAGATGTTATCTCTCCTACACCCAAAGGTACATCACCTCCTGAGTATAAGTCAATAACCAAGAGGAAGAAGGAGACAGGTGCAAGCCACCCATCCTCATAGACAACCAGAAGTCATAAAAACTACACTCAAGCACCTCCGCAGGTAGTTTTCAGACCTAGTCTTCAAGTGTTGAAAACAAGGATTATTGAGGAAGGAATAATTGATCAAGTAGGGAAATTCTATGATAAATACAGTGAGATTGATAAATCATAAATTCATGGAATGATAATTAAACACATGCTCAAGTTCAAGAAGATAGTCTTAGAACTTAAGATAGTAATTCCGGACAATGTGTGGAATATCTTGGAATTCTTGAAAAGATAGGCTATTGAGGAGGATCTAAGAATAAGAGAAAATATTTTAGATGAAAGCCTCCCTGTATGTTCCCTAGAAGAGAAAACATTATTGTTAGATCTAGTGAAGCCACACCTAAGAGCTAAGTCAATAACTCTGCACATAATAGATAAGAACTATGAGTTGGTAGCTTAAGAGATAGATAAATATTTTGAGAAATTTTTTTTGGATATGCACATGTACCCATATACTGCACCCACAACTCAAATGCCCTCTAAGGAAGCCAAGGAGTCATTAACCACTACTGTACTAGTAATAGGTCCTCAAGATTTGACACCTATAGTGGTAACACCTACAAAGGTAGTGAAGTCTGCACCCATGACTGAGACACAAAAAGATGACACAATCTTTATTGATAATGTAGAGATAGCAATGGTGGCCACAAACAATGACTTGGATAAATTTGAGGAAGCCTTTGTGAGCACACAAGAGGGTTGAAACTCTATGCAGTGAAAATTCACCTAAGATACAAGAAGAAGTGTTAATAGAGGATCTAATAGGTGAAGAAGAAGAAAAGGAGATAGAAAAAGAGATAGAAAAAGAAAAGGAAAAGGTAGAAGAGGAGAAAGGGAAAGACAGTGAACCAATACATGAGCCATCTATTGAAATACTAATCAGAATAAAGAAAGAAGTGATGGACAGCACTCCTATCACTCCCTTACCCTCAACATCATTGTTGTCATGTTTGACACCAAACACCACAAGCTTGCACTCTTGGGGAGAAGAAGATCTGATTAAGATCAGTGTCCTTGCTATGGAGAAAGAAAAAGAGAAGCAAGTGATGAGGAACCCTCTATTTGTTGAATCAGTCAACATTCTGAATAGCTTGTTACCTTTAGACAAGAAAATGTCTAAGGTTCATTCAGTTGATGATGTCAGTACCATATTGACAAACTTCAAAGAAAACCTTTTTAGCTTGGAAGACTCTACATCCCAAGTTACAGAAGAGAAATATATGAAGAAGAGATTGAGTGAACTAGTTGGAAACTTTGCACTTGACCTTAGCTCATTGAAGATAGGTCAAGAATCCTTGAAGGAGTTTGTGGCTAAGGGAAGAAAGATCATAGCTGATTGTATGAACCAGGATAAGTTGACTGCTGATCACTACAAAAAAATTTAGGAAGCAGAAGCAATGATTAATAATGTAAGAAAATTAGTGGAAGATCCATCCACCAATGTGAACATGTGCAACAATGTGTACCAGGGGAAATAGACAAAATAGAAAAGGATGAGAAATAAATGTCTAAGATAAGGGCAAGGCAAACACAGCTCAAGAATGCTCTTGCACCCTCTCTAGATGTACTTAATCAAAACATCAAGGAGATTGATGCCACTATGGTGACATATGATCAAGGTCTGAGTATAGACTTGGAAAAGATGGAGAAGCTAACATATGCCTTATGTGCCCATCTACAGACTGTCAATGCACTAATAGCATTTTGGAAACAAGAGATCCAGAACTTGCAGATTGCTTATCTGGATGTACTTTCTTTGTAAGTACTTGTAAATACACTTTTTTGAGCACCTTTTTCATTAATGTCAAAGGGGGAGTAATGTATGTAGAATATGGAGTATTATATATGATGTAAAGAAGAAGTATAGTATAGAGTATAAGGGTGATATAAGTTAGAGTATACATTAAAGAATTTTGTATAAGGGTACAGTTACTAACTTCATCATATTCCTTTGTTGACATTAATGAAAAAGGGGGAGATTGTTGGCAAGTTGACTATACTATTGTATATGACTAGATATAGTGTTGTCATTATGGCAACAAAGTCATACAGAGTTTTGGAGTCAGTACACATTACCATAAGGTCAGAATATGGCTAAGTATAGAAGCCTGGACAATTAGCAGAGCACTAGAAGACCAGAGCATCAGCACACGTGTATGACCAAGTTATGGTATGTGCCCTTGAAGTTAAGTTGCTAAGTGTGTATTCATGCTAAGTCTAAGAGTGCATGATCAGATAAGATAGTAGGATAAAGATATAGTCACTTGAAGTGGTACAAACAATGAACACCAGAATAGAGTACGCAGTCGACTGTTAGTACTTTGATTAGTGGTTATAATAATGTTTTGTAAAGGCTATGTGCCTATTGTAATTAGGTTGTAGACATGTAAACATCTTTGTTTTTTAAACACGCTTGAGCCAGTTCACTTGGAAGCATTGTATGTAATCGGTTATAGGCCGACCTAGTTAATTATTTTGTTAGCGCATGTAAATATAAGATGTGCCTTTGTAATAAAGTATAGAAGTGGATATAGAGATAAGATAAGAAGAGCAGAGACATGTGAAGTGAAGATAGAATAAGTTAGAGCTTTACAAGGGATTAAAGCATCGGTGCACAAAAGGAACTAATTAGAAAAGCAGTGTCACAACACCAACCAGTTCATCAAGCAGATATAGTGTGTATCTAAGATCAGAAGGTTGTAGCCTTCACCACTTGAGAAATGAGCTCTAGGACAATGTGTCCCCACCCCTAACAGGGTTATTGTAAAAGACTCTAAATAGGGTCTGACCTTTGACCAAGTCTCTGCACTAAAACCATTGTAAAGAACAACTCCTAACAGGGTTGCAAATCTTCTAACAAGGATCATAAAACACTAGTACAATTCTTAGTGGGTGTCAATTCCCACTGGGGTTTTTACCTATTTGGGTTTCCCCATAATCATATTGGTGTTATGTGATGTGATTTTTTATCTTGTTTACTTTGATTTTCATATCAGTACTTAAGAAATCAAGTTAAGATTCAAGAGTTAAGAAATTATAAAGATATAGTGAAAACTGATTCACCCCCCCCCCCCCCCCTCTCAGTGTTCCCATTCCTAATAGTTTGAAAAGTACATCTTAGAGTTTGGGACTATAGGATAACTGATATAACTAATTCACCCCCCTCTCAGCTATATAACACTTGATATTAGAGCTTTCGTGCTTGAAAAGGAAGTTTGAAGAACTTGATCTAAAGATCACAAGATGTATAAAAGGGAGGTACCTAAGCTAAACAAGGAAAACTTCACAAGATAGAAAAGCAAAATGAAATTGCACATATCTGGAATTGGAGAATTTTCACTATTCTATCTGACTAATGAATACATACAACCATCTATTGGACCTTTGATAGTTTATTAGCTAAGAGATAGACATGAACACAATATGACAATGATAGAGATTGTTGTTGCCCTATTTGATGTAGAATTTGAAGATATCAAAGCATTTACTTCAGCAAAAGCAATGTGGAACAAACTTGCACTAGTTCATGGAGGAGATGCAAATGTACTGAGAGCCAAAGCTGAAATCCTTAAAGGTAGATTTGATGATATGAAGATGAAAGAATGTAAAAAAATTACACAGTACAATAATTGAATCAAGGAGGTTGTCAATGCTATCTAAGGAGCAGGAGGTGTTATTGATGAAGATATTGTTCTGATTAAAATTCTTAAAACCTTGCTTCATGTCTATGCTATTATAATCTCTATTATTCGTGAAATGAAATCTACACCAGGTAATGTTCTTACACTTGATAGCCTAATCGGTAAATTGACTACTTTTGATCTGAATATCTATGATAACAGTATTGTACTAAGTGTTGAGTCTACATTTATGTCATCCTTGAAGATTAGTAAGTCTAGTAGTAAACATAACATAATAAATGAAAGTGATAGTGACATTGAATATGGACTTGATGAACTTGAAGCACTTATGGCTAGGAGACTTCAGAAAGGTAAAGGAAGGTATAAAAGAAAGTTACCTTTAGCATGTTTTAACTGTAAAGAAATTGGCCATATTGTAGCTAGATGTCCTAATAGGAAAGATGATGATAAAGACAATGACTGATCTGGTTTAAGAAAGACTGACAAAAGAGATAACCAAGAACATAGAGGAAACTGACAGTATGACAAAAGAAATAATCAAGACTATAACGATAAAGGCAAGAAGGCTTGTTACCTAGTTGGAGATGATGATGTTGATACTAACGCCGACACTAATGAAGAAATTGAGGTGGTATTCATAGCTATGAAAGAAGATTTAGAAGAACAAGAAAGGTATGTTGAAACAACACTTATATCTAAAGTTAGCAAGAATGATACATGGATTATTGACAGTGGTTGTAGACATCATACGACTGGTGATGAGGACAAATTTGAATATCTTGAACACTATAATAGAGGATCTGTTAAAATGGGAAATGATAGACCTTGTCTAGTGAAAGGAAAGGGATCTATCTTGTTGAACAATAAGATTAGATGTGAGAATGCATACTAGATGAAAGGACTTAACTATAATCTATTGAGTGTAGCACAATTGAATAATTCAGGTCACCGAGTTGAATTTGAAATTAAAAAGGTGAAGATCTATGATGAAACTTGAAAGTTGGTCGGTGTTGGTGAACAATCCAAAGGTAATCTATTTTATCTTGATAATGTTGAAACATCTTGTTTGTTGGCTAGAAATGAAGATGTGTGGTTGTGGCATAAGAGACCGTGTCATGTGAATTTTGATAACATGGTTTAAATCAGTAAGAAAAGAAGACTTAGAGGTTTACCAAGTCTAACTAAACCTAACCATGTCATGTGTAATCAAAGTCAGAAATGGAAAATGACTAAATCTAGTTTTAAGAGAAAGAACTATTCTTCTAAAGGTATTTTGGAGTTGGTGCAAACTGACTTGTGTGGTCCTATGAGAACTCAGAGTTATTATGGTGATAAATATTTCATTTTATTTATTGATGACTACTCTAGGATGATGACAATTATGTTTTTGAAAGAGAAATCTAAAGCTTTCAAATTGTTTAAGTGGTATAAAGCTAAAGTGGAAAAGGAAACTGGAAAAGATTTAAAATTCTTGAGATCAAATAGAGGAGGTGAGTTTATTTCTAATGAATTCACTAAATTTTTTAATGAGAATGGAATTAAAAGATAGGTTTCTGCACTGAGGATACCATAGTAGAATGGTATTGCAGAAAGAAGGAATAGATCTATAGTTGACTATGCCAAAATACTGATGATTGAAAAGGATGTTGCACAAATGTACTAGACAGAAGCTGTCAGCACTACTGTATACACATTAAACCAATTTTAACTGAAGAAAGATACAAACAAGACACCTTATGAGTTATGGTTTGGCTACACACCTAATGTAAGTTATTTTAGAATTTTTGGAAGTAGATGTTACATTCTGAAAGATGATAGAAATAGGAAATTTGATTCTAAAGGTGATGAAGGAATATTTCTAGGATATTCTACTAAGAGAAAAGCATACAAATGTTTGAAAAAGGTTACTAACAAAATGATTAAAAGTGCTAATGTGAAATTTGATGAGTTTTCCAAGAAAAATGATGAAGAAAGTGGGAAGGAACTGAAAGACTATGGTAGATTTACATATATTGAGCATCTAGACTATCTACCCGAGCCACATGTTGAGTCTATCGAGCAATAGGAAAATGCTACTAAGCATCAGCAAATACAAACTGAGAATCAGGAAGATATTACCAAGGAATAAATTGAGCTTGCACCGATTGATGAACAAAGAAGAGAGCAAGTGTTAGAAAAATTTGTGAGAAGACACCATCCACAAAACCAAATTATTAGAGATAAACAAGCTGGCATGATTACATGAAGTAAGTTAAGACATAACACATGTTTAGTTTGTGAATTTGAGCCTAAAAATGCTAAAGATGCACTTGAGAATGAAGAATGGATTAAAGCAATGAATGAATAAATTGAGCAGATAGAGAAAAAAAAAACATGGACATTGGTACCAAGACCGAGTGACAAAAATGTGATTGGACCAAAGAGGATATTTAGAAACAAGTTGAATGAGAATGGTGAAGTGACTAGAAACAAAGCAAGACTTGTATGTAAAGGATATGCACAAGAAGAAGGAATTGACTATGGTGAAGCTTTTGCACCAGTAGAAAGACTTGAAGGAGTCAAAATATAAAGAATTTAAAGTTTATCAAATGGATGTGAAATCTGCATTTTTTAATGGAATTCTTGAGGAAGAAGTCTATATAGAACAACCTAAAGGTTTTGTTGATCAAAATAAGAAGAACATGATTTGCAAATTGCACAAAGTACTATATCGACTGAAACAAGTACTGAGAGCATGGTATGAAAGATTGCATGCTTATCTTATTAGTATTGGTTTTGTGAGAACAAGTGACAATAGCAATTTATATTTGAAAGATGGAACTGATGATAATATCCTTATTGCTGAAATTTTTGTTGATGATATAATATTTGGAGGACATGATAATCTTTTCAAATCTTTTGCTGCTGAAATGAGAAAAGCGTTTGAAATGTCAATGTTTGGAGAGATTAAGTTCTTTCTTGGATTGAAAATACTACAAGAGAGTGAAGGAATATTCATCACACAACCAAAATACATCAAGGAAGTATTGAAGACATTTGGAATGGAAGATTCAAAACCAGTTGGAATACCTATGGTTACCGGATGCAAATTGACAAAAGATGATGAATCAACCAAGGTAAATCAAACATTGTATAGATCAATGATTGGAAAATTGATTTATGTTGTACACATTAGACCTAATATAGCACATGCAGTTGGGATTGTAGCAAGATTTTTTGCCAATCCTAAGGAATCACATATGAATGTTGTTAAAAGAATTTTGAGATATTTGAAAAACACTGAGAATCATGGGTTATGGTACAAGAAGGAAGGCAATTTTGACCTACAAGTTTACACTGATGTAGATTGGGCTGGAAATATTGATGACCAAAAGAGTAATACCGATGGAGCATTCTTTTTGGGAGAAAGACTTGTAATATGGATAAGTAAAAAACAAGCATGTATCTCTCAGTCAACTAATGAAGCAAAGTATGTTTGTGCTGCTACTAATTGCTCAAATATTGCATGGATAAAAGAATTATTGAAAGGAATGAATGAGGAGATCACTGATCCACTGATTATTTATTAAGATAACACAAGTGCCATAAATATTTCAAAGAATCTCATGATGCATGCAAATACAAAGTACATATCAATTAAGTATCACTATTTGAGGTAACAAGTACAAGAAAAGAAAGTGAAACTGGAGTTTGTGAAGCCTAAAGAACAACTTGCAAATATATTTACTAAACCCTTACCAAAGGATACTTTTGAGTACTTGAGGACTAGACTACGGGTCCATCCCCTGTCTATTGGTCACTAAGGTGATCAGGAGGTTGCATCAACTTGTACTTTATCAAAAAATCAAATAATGTTGATGCATGTAGCTCACACTTTAGGATTCCTAAGGTTGTGAAGGATGTGAAGATTGTAGAAGCTGGAATAAAGGAGTGTATATCAGTACATGAAGGTACTTGATCAGGACCAAAAACCAAAAATACTATTTGTCTATTGAAGAGTTGTTTGAATACTTTCTTTTGGCATTTTTGTCAAAGGGGGAGATATTTCTATGAAATATCATTTGGGTGAGAAGGATTTCTAGAACACAGGGAGAGAGATATCTATTGACGAGTGAATTGAATTAGATCAAATCCACAGGGAGAGTCTGCATGAAATATTGTTGTAGTGATTAAACATATTAAATATCAAGCTAGGGAGAGTTTACCAAGCTACAACATTTATCTATATATTTTTAGAATATATGTTTGGTATTCTATGGCATATTTCATATTGTGTTGTCATCAATGCCAAATGGAGAGATTGTTAACCTGCAACTGATTGAATATCTTGATGAAGATACAGGAGGTTGCTGAGCTATTAAAGTAATATGTAAGATGATTAAATCAGTCAATATGTTGTCATTGATGTCAACTAGTTTTGACTATACTTATCATGATAATGACAAACATCTGAACATCTATAGAAGGAATAAATGGTGAAGAAATGAGATATCTACATAAGGACAAGATGAATATGACAGATATGGATAAGGTATACATTGGGTAACTTATTGATGAGTCTATGGAATTATGTTGTTGACTTGAGCATGTTACATTATTTTAATATGAAGAAGACATCAGAATTGAACAAGTTAATATGGTCAGTAACTAAAGATTTTTGTATACAATAAGTCAATCTTGTGTATACCGAGTGACACTAATAACTGAGTCAGTTATCACTGACGCATTCTGTATTGACCGAGTAGGATGAAAACATTAAATGTTTATAATAGTGGACTAAAATTAATAAGCTGGTCGATGCTTATGATTTCGAGGTAAGAGATAGATTTTTTTATGAAGATCAACAACTCACAAAATTTAGAGATAATCTAAGGGAAGAGATTGAAATGTGTTATTGATAAAACTACTGAGGAAGCTTGAAGTGGCAAAAGGAATGATGGAGATTAAGAGGAAAAATCTAATGGATGAGATGAAAACAATTTACACATCTATTTAAGAGACATGAGATTCATTTTTTAATTGGCCTGATGAATTAAGACTACAGGAGAATTCACATGAAGACATTTCTTATGCACCACTGATCAAACTGGTTATAGATAGAACCGAGATGGAGTGCAGGTATTACTGAGCATCAGAGAATTATACATCGAGTGAAGTAAGTTGGAGGATATAATGGAGTGGATTGATTATTGACCAGAAGTGTTATATTGAGCTTAGCATAGATCTGAATACTTGCAAATCGAGTTGTATTTGAATTCGATCACTATTGTATCAGTTTAACCATTGCTACAGCTAAATCTCTTAACTGAGTGGACTTAACAGTCTTTTCTATTTCAATATGACATTCAACAAATGTTAATTGTTTTCTTGTTGACCCCATAGTGAATGTTGGTTTTGGAAGAACTGTGACTGATAAATCCTCTAACAAGGTCACACCTTACAGTGTGTTTGGTAACCTTTAACAAGGTTGGCTCCTAACTAAGCTCACTTCAGAAGAGTGAAATATTTATGGTTACCGATCCCAGGTGGTTTTTCCCTTAGCAGTGTTTCCACACTAAAATATTTTTGCTATGTATTATTTGTTGTGATTGGATTGCTATCATAATTTACATATTTCATATTTGATTGATCGGTAAACACAGTTTTGGAAATTACTGGCAATCGATAAATGAACAAAACGTTAAGTTTAATATCTTCCCAACTTGATTATTTTATTGAAGTTTGAAAAGTACATCTTGTTGGTGTTTCAAAATAGCTTATGCTCTTAGGCTGCCAATATACCTTAAGATAGATTTTAGGAGTGGTTAGTTCCAAAATGTAAAAAGATCTTAAGGTAACTAGACCAATTGTAGGGACAAGACTGCCCTCTTCACTTTTGGCTTTGCAAGACCAAGGTGAGTGCACCTAACCTAGTGAAAAATTATATCCTACACAACACCTAGACTAGATTCATTTAGCAGATGATAGCAAGAAAGTACTAAATGCCAACATTGTTGGCATTAAGTATGATTGTCATTAGTGACAACACTTATTTAGACTCTGCGTGTTTACCAAGCAGAAAAGTGTTTACCAATCAGAATAGTGTTTACCGAGTAGAACAGTGTTTACTGAGAAGAACAGTGTTTACCAAGCAGAATAGTGCTTACCAAGCAGAATGGTGCTTACCAAGTTATCTTCACTGAGTGATGAGATGAATAGTGTTTACCGAGTTCCAGCACGGTAAATAGGGAATTCAATCTCTACCGAGTGACACTATATCTACCGAGTCTCCAGTATATACCGAGTTTGAAACTACAACCGAGTGGTTAGTATGGACCGAGCCTCCACTTCTACCGAGTGCATGATGATGTCAAGTAACGTAGTGGATGCCGAGTATCAGAAAGTCACCAAGTAAGTTTGCAGTAACTGAGTCACTATATTTGGGCTGACTCAGTAATACTTGTGTTTGCTTGTTTAGAGCCGACTTTGCTATTGTTTTGTAATTATTTTGGATTGATATATAAACAATGTTTTGTATCATATCCAAAGTGTGAAAGGGAGAAGTGAAAAAGAGAAGAAAGGCAGAGATAAGAGAATTACAAAGGTATACAATAGTATAAGAAGTAGCAGAGACATATCTATCACAGAAGGTGATCAGTACATCAGAGAATGTCAATTAGCAAGTATAGTTGCAAGTAAGAGATCTACTATTTCATCCTAACAGGTGAATCAGCCCCAAATCCTTTAACCGGGTAGACTTAACAGTCTTTGCAAAAATCTCTTAACCGAGTGCATACTTCTTTGTATGTTTGTAAATCCTCTAACAAGGTGGACCTAGCAGTCCTTATTGCTCCTAACAGGGCAGATCATCAGAAGTGATCATTGTAAGCCTTAACCGGCAAACTTTATACTACAGTATTGAAGTTTAGTGGGTTTCATCCCCACCCCAATTTTACTTTCTATTTGGAAGGTTTTTGGGTCACCAAATCTCTGTGTTCAAAGTGTTATGAATGTTTTATTCTTTCTATTACTCATGCATACAGTTAGCTTATCAATCTAATGTCATTGAGAAAATGGTTGAGATCTAAAATTTGTAAAAGTTTTGAAGTTACTGATTCACCCCTCCCCTCTCAGTAACCTAGCTAGTCTTGAATATTTCCAACATTTGGTATCAAAGCTTCGTGGTTCTCAGAATAAATTTTGACAGCTTGAGAAAAGATTTAGGACAATGGAGATATTCAGACTTAACAAAGTAATTGAGAATGAAAAGCTAGATCTGGAAATGGCCATAACTCAACTCAAGGAAGCAAAAGAGCATCTTTCCCTTTCCCTAAAAAGAAGGAAGGAACTTGCAAATCAGATGAATGACCACCAGTATGTTGAAGAAAAGATTGAAGACTTTTTCCCTTCAAGCAGCTCAGATGAAGCAAACAATGAACCAAAAGAACTTCTAGAAAAGAATGGATCTCTGCAAGAAGTAAGAAAATTGAAAAGAGAATAGGAAATTCAGTCAACAAGATTCTGTGAAATCTTGGAACAAAGAAACAAGATGAAAGATGAAATAGATGGAAAGAACAATGAAATCCAAAATCAAACCCTTCAGCTAGAAAACCTTATTAATCAAGTCTCTAATGCAAATGAAGAAATCTTGACTCTAAGATCAGAAAATGAAAATATAAGAGAGGAACTGAGATCTGAAAAGAAAATCAATTTAAGATTGATGAGTGACCTAGATACTGAAAGGCAAATCAATGAAAGAATGTTGAAATCTCAAGAAGATATGAATCAGGTGTATGAACAAAACCTTCATAAGCAAAAAGGAAAAGTAGGACTTGGATACAAAGAGGAAGGTGAATCCTCCAAACAAGGTACTCAAATGAATCAGAAACCTACTTGTAATCATTGTGGAAAAATTGGTCATACTTCAAACAAATGTTGGAGCAATGGAAAAGCAAAATTCAATGGAAAATGCTACAATTGCAATCAGCATGGTCATAAAGCAAATGAATGCAAGGAGAAACCAAGATTTGAAGGCAAATGTCACAAATGTAACAAGCAAGGTCACAAGGCATCAGAATGCAGAACTAAAACACCCAATCCAGTAGAACAAATTATGAAAGCAATATTTGGTTAGGATTACAACACTTGGTGTAGATGTCATTACTGTGGAGAATATGGACACATTGGCATGAATTGTGTAAGGCATCACTTGAGAAAAAGGGATACTACCATAAGATGTTACAAATGCACTAAGCTTGGTCACATAGCTAAAAATTGCATGAATTTAGGAAAAGTTGAAGATGAAAAGAAAGCAAAAGCAAATAGCATCAGGAAGCAGATAAGACAACAGTGGATCCCTAAACCTAGTCCAAGTAATGAAGTCACTCATGAAGAGAGTGGCTCTATCAATTCTAATTAAGTCTCCAAGAAAGCACTGGAACTGTATCCTCATAGACATATTCCAAACAGTTCCTGAATTGAAAGGAAGAAAGATGCAAATCAGTATGCAAGATACAGGAGGATCGCAGGAAGGTTAGTATCAATTTCAACCGAGCAAGGTCAGGAGTAACATAATTTCATTCAGTTACCGAGTAAGGTCAGAGCAGTATGTTCCCTGAGTTGTGAAATCTTCACCGAGAAATTAATGCTTAGTGGATGACAGTCTGTCGAATTCTATACCCTAATTCCTACAGAGCATTAATGACAAAGTTTTAACAAAAAGCATGAAATCAAATTCATTCTTCACCACGAATATCAGCATATTGAGCAGAAAATTTTTTTGGGTAAAAGCACAATTGGGTGTCACCCTTTTGGCTAACTTGACAGACTCGGCCGAGTAGGACTCGGCCGAGTCATCTTCGGCCAAAGAGAGGGAGGTGCCACGCGGCACTAAGTGGCACCTACATGGTGGGGTATACTCGGCTGAGTCCTACTCGGCCGAGGAGGACTCGGCCGAGTCTACCCGACCCTACTAATAGCCTGGTGAATGGCCTTAGCCCCTCATTTGAATAGTGAGGGGCTAAGGAAAGTGACCAGAGGGGGCGATAGTGCAACTCGGCCGAGTTAGAGGTAGGTTTTTTGTTTTTATTTTTTATTTTTTTGTTTGTTTTTTTTAATTATTTTTTTTGTATATGTTGTTTAAATATTTTTTAATTATTTTTTTAATGTTCATATGTAAAAAAAAGACTTTTTTTAATATGTATTGTATTTACTTTTAAAAATGTACAAAATCAACATATAAAACTTAAACGTAGAAACCATAGAAAACATATATAATTTAAGTAAAACATAAACTGAAACTTTTAAAAACATGTAATAGGACCTACCCTTGAGACATTTAATAAGACCATTAAAACCTAATAGGATGGACTTAATTATAAGACCCAATACTTAACCTAATAATATCAAAATTAAAACATAATGGACTATCTACTCTTACTAACCTAATAGGACCACTTAAGACTTAACATCCATTGAATATGACCTATTAGGACCCTTAAGACCTAATAGAACTTAATAGGTCAAAATAGTTCACCCTTACTTGGCTCAATAAGACCTAATTAAAACCCTTAAGACCTAATGTGACCCTTAAGACCCAATAGGACCCAAGTGACAAGGACACTTGTGCAACCGCTACCTAGGTTAAATGACTAAACAATGTAGTGAGCAACTTACCTTATGTATTCAATAATCATCATTGTTCGAGTTATATTATTTTCATGCCATTAGATCAAGTTATATAATTAAAACAACTTTTCTTTATAGCATGCACTTTTATTTTATTTCATTGTTTACTCCTGATAAATTAATCCTTAAGTTTTTAGGTTGTCATGTTCTTTAATATTGAACAAAGTACTTTAATAATGACTAGATGCTATATCAATAAATGGAAAGAAAGAAAATAGACTAGCATAACCAAAACACATAATAGTCACAAAAAGGTTGAAATAAAGTATCATTATCCATTGTAACACTCTTTGATTTAGCCCAAATATTTATTATATCTTTGAAATTGCATTACTTTCTTTTTGATATTTTGGAGTTGGAGCATGTTATTGGCATTCATCTTTATAAGACCTATAGTTGTGAGACAGGAAAGGCAATATGAAGAAAGATGTCATAGTAAATCCTAAGAATTATAGTTATCTGATAACAATTATTAGATAACATTTGCATACTAATGTGTTTTAACTTATCACACTTTGTAATACAAAATTAATCATTTAATTATTATCAAGGCACAAGAAAACTATACCATCAATATCATATAACTTTCTATAAAGCCAAGGTAGCCAACTAAATTGATTCAATAGTATTGTTTGTTTTCACTTTGCTATCATTGAACTCTTAACACTTTTCTTTTGTATTGATTTATTATTGTTAGTCTTGAGTAATTAAACATTTTTTTCTAGTGCCAATATTATTTAATCAATTCAATTAGTTCTCTTTAATCTTAGTCATGGTCTAGATTTTCATATTTCCTTATTCTATTTGTCATGGCCTGTGGATGATCAAACTCCCCTATGCATTTTTTTTAGTCTAAATAAGTATAGTGCTGGATATTATCAAAACTATTATTTTCATCCTTTGCTAAGAAAATTCCTATTTATCAAAATGAATAAAGCCCTAACTCTTATTATATAGGATACCTTAATTATAAGGTCATCTTTATTTTTAGTTTCCTAACTACCAAATTGAGGTTTTGATACTATCTAAAACTTAGGATAAAGTATTTTTTTATGAAAGTTCCATAACACATTGTGGTAATCATCACACAGTCAAACATTACAAAGTCCCTCTAAGAGAAGGTTAATTTACCCAATAGGACCCTTAAGACGAGCTCATAAGACCCTTAAGATGAGCTCATAAGACCCTTAAGACCCATAAGACGATCTCATAAGACCCTTAAGATGAGCTCATAAGACCCTTAAGACCCATAAGACTAGGTTACTTTCAACCTAATTAAGACTCTTAAGACCCATGAACCCCTTTCCAAATTATTATACATTTTCACCATTTCTTTTAGTGTTTAATTTAAATATAATGTTTTTCCCTTCCTAGTTATGGAAATTTGTACAAATTAATTTTTCTCATGTGTGTAAAGTAAATATGTACATGTAAATATGCATTCAAATTAGTAAATATGCGTGCACATGAATTAGTTCAACTACCATGATTGAATACATGTGTAAATGCCTTCAAGTTTAAATTATGTTTTTAAATATTTAAAAATATTACATGTACATATGTAAATGCATGAATTTAAATGTTTAATTTAATATAATTTAATTTATATTATGTACAAATGCATTTGAAAATTAGTTCATGTGTGTTTGTTTGAAGTTTTTAAAATGTTTTCATGTTTACTTGAAGTATTGTAACACATGTACAAATTGAAAGTTAGATCTTTTTAATTTATTTAAATTAATTTATATATATATATATATCAATTGATTTTCTAATGGATGTATGTATATGTGCATGTGCCTACTTGCAGTGAGCATTTTTTATCTATATCTAGATCTAGATATATATATTACCTTTGTGTGCATATCATTCATGGCTTCTAGTGGTTCAGATCACAGTGTCCATGATAGTCATGGATCACGACCTCCCTTAGACCATGATAGTACCTAGGCCCCACATAGTAGAGATAGTCATAGAGATGAGACTATCTCTAGGATTCAGGCCTCTCTGACTGTGTTAGAGTGAACACTATAGAATAGTACTACTCTCCCTAATAGGGAGAAATTGACATCTATACGCACTGAGCTCATGAGTATGATTCAAAAGGCTGAATCATACAATCCATATGATGATGTATCGATTGATGTTTTTTATCATAGCCTATCTAGCACTGTTATAGGGATAGTAGGTTGGAGGACAGTTGATTCAGATGTCTCAGTCACTCAAGTGAAGAACATGTTTGGCACCCATTACATCAATAAGAGGGTGGTTCAAGCATATAGAGTCACTTTTTGTACAGATGACATAGTGGCCCCTTTTATATATCCTAGATGGTTAGCAGCACATCATATGTAGCCCCAAAAGGATGAGGTGCCACTATATTTCTGCAAACAATTGTTTGCAGAGTTTCATTTGGGCTATGATGTTGACACACAGATCTACCTCCACATGTTGGTCAGGATCGGGGGAGATATTAGGATAAGTGTAGACGACCTGATATACCACAGCCCCCTAGTAAGAGGGCATTGGTGGGTCAAAACCTTTTAGTTCTTCCAAAAGGTTTGGAGGTGTACACTGGAGCTGGGCAGGTTGCAGCTGAGGACACACATTTACATATGTATTCTAGCATTGCCACCATTGTGACTCAGGTTGAGCAATTTTCATCTGATCATGTGGGTAGGTACATGCTTCGATCACGGATGAGTGCAAGTCTATCACCATCTAGTCCATTTTATGACCCATACATTAGATTTGATCTTCCTACTCCAGATGAGATAGGACAACTACCCGAGGATCATGTGCGTGAGATTAGTGGTATGTTAGTGAGTGATCTCTTGGCTTCTTACCAGAGGATTTCTACATTGCATGGGATTGAGCCACGTGATTTGCCTACTTTCATTGGAGGAGGACAGTGTCATAGATCCTCCACAGGCAGCAGTCGAGGTCAGAGCTCAGATACAGAGGCAGGTTCCTCTAGATAGAGTGTGGATGATCTTACACTGCCTCCACAACATACACAGCTCCCACACAATAGACATAGGCTCCCACATAGCAAACATAGGCTATGACCTCATGAGTTCATAGTAGATTCTCAAATTTGCTTATGGACGAGGCCATTGATCCTGATGTAGTGTCCTTGCACTCTTCTAAGTTATCCAACCTTGGACATGCATTACAGCAGGTACAAGAATCTAGATTTAATTTTAATTTATATAGATATACATGTGTGCATATAGTTCTATATTTAAATTTAAATTTATTTAAACGTGGTACAGGACATTGCGACAAGTGCTACATATGGAGATTTAGAGGAGCCTGCTGATCCGATTCATCATGATACAGAGGTACACTTTAAATAAATTAAAAATTAAAAATTTTATAAAATTTATTTACATTTCAAGTTCTTATATATATATATATATATATATATATATATATATATATATATATATATATATATATATATATATATATATATATATATATCTGTATGTATGTATATTTACATTTACAGACTCAGGTCCAACAGGACAAGGATCCACACAGGCCCGCACATCTAGCACGTGATGGTGATCATCAACGTAGTTGATGTGTTCATAGATTTAGATCTATGGCATTGATTTTGATCTAGAGTACACATATACATGACCTAGATATATGCTTTACATTGATATATGTAGACATTTGTACATTGATATATATAGGTCCATTTGTACGAACTGATCTATTTACATCGATACATGTTTGAATTTTGTGATATCTAGACATTTACATTGATATGTACATGCACATGTTTTGTACGTTGATCTATTTGTTCATTGATACATGTTTGGATTTTGTGATATATATGTATAGACACTTAAACATTGATGTACATGTTTGATTTTTGAGATACATATATATATATATATATATATATATATATATATATATATATATATATATATGTACATTTATATTGATATGTAGGTGCATGTTTTGTATATTGATCTATTTGTACATTGACACATGTTTGGATTTTGCACTATATAGACATTTAAACATTGATGTACATGTTTGATTTTTGAGATATATATATATATATATTTACATTTACATTTACATTGATATGTAGGTGCATGTTTTGTATATTGATCTATTTGTACATTGATACATGTTTCCAGATTTTGTAATTGAAGCCAAAAATTAATTGATCTTTAAAATTAATATTTAATTTATGTTCAATCTTTCATCAATCTAATTAATCAATCTTACTAAAAAATCTTTTTATCAATTGAAAGTTTAAATCAATCTTTAAAATCTAACTTTATAATTAATCTTTAATTTCAATGTTTAATCTTTTTAATCAATCTTAGAAATTCAATCTATAGGTAAACCCCTTAAGCCCTATTATGCACCCTTAAGCCCTATTATGACCCCTTAAGCCCTTAAGTACCTCGCATGACCCCTTAAGACCTAAAACAACCTAACATGACCTTAAGACCTAATTTGACCTCACATGAGCCCTTAAGGACCAAAAATGACCTAATATGACCTAATACTTGACCTAATATGACCTAACATGACCTAATATGACCTAATATGACCTAAAAGACCTCATATGACCTAATATGACCTCACATGACCTAATAAGACCCCTTAAGACCTAACATGACCTAAAAGACCCCTTAAGACCTAAAATGATCGCTTAAGACCTAATTTGACCTCACATGACCCATTAAGGACCAAACATGACCTAATATGACCTAATAAGACTTAACATGACCTAACATGACCTAAAAGACCCCTTAAGACCTAACATGACCTCACATGACCCCTTAAGCCCTTAAGGACTGAACATGGCCCCTTAAGCCCTTAAAAGCTCTAACCCCTTAAGCCATGACCCCTTAAGCCTTAAGCCCTAACCCCTTAAGCCATGAGCCCTTAAGCCCTTAACCCCTTAAGCCATGACCCCTTAAGACCTTATAAGACCTAAAAGACCTAATATGACCTAATATGAGCTAACATGACCTAATATGACCCCTTAAGACCTTATAAGACCTAAAAGACCTAATATGACCTAATAAGACCTAACATGACCCGTTAAGACCTAAAATGATCCCTTAAGACCTAATTTTACCTCACATGACCCCTTAAGGACCAAACATGACCTAATATGACCTAATAAGACCTAATATGACCTAGCATGCCCTGACCTAGCATGCCCTAATATGAGCTAACATGACCTAATATAACCTAACATGACCTAAAAGACCTCTTAAGACCTAATATGACCTCACATGACCTAAAAGACCCCTTAAGACCTAATATGACCTAAAAGACCCCTTAAGACTTAAAATGATCACTTAAGACCTAATTTTACCTCACATGAGCCCTTAAGGACCAAACATGACCTAATATGACCTAATAAGACCTAATATGACCTAATATGACCTAATATGACCTAAAAGACCCCTTAAGACCTAATATGACCTCACATGACCTTACATGACCTAATATGACCTAATAAGACCTAATATGACCTAACATGACCTAACATGACCTAATAAGACCTAATATGACCTAACATGAACTAACATGACCTAAAAGATCCCTTAAGACCTAATATGAGCTAACATGACCTAAAAGACCCCTTAAGACCTAATATGACCTCACATGACCTAACATGACCTAAAAGACCCCTTAAGACCTAATATGATGTCACATGACCTAATAAGACCCCTTAAGACCTAACATGACCTAAAAGACCCCTTAAGACCTAATATGACCTAACATGACCTAATAAGAACCCTTAAGACCTAACATGACCTAAAAGACCCCTTAAGACCTAAAATGATCGCTTAAGACCTAATTTGACCTCACATGACCCCTTAAGGACTGAACATGACCTAATAAGACCTAATATGACCTAGCATGACCTAACATGACCTAACATGACCTAACATGACCCCTTAAGCCATGAACCCTTAATCCCTTAACCCCTTAAGCCATGAGCCCTTAAGCCCTTAACCCCTTAAGCCATGACCCCTTAAGACCTTATAAGACCTAATATGACCTAGTATGAGCTAACATGACCTAATATGACCCCTTAAGACCTTATAAAACCTAAAAGACCTAATATGACCTAATAAGACCTAACATGACCCCTTAAGACCTAAAATGATCCCTTAAGACCTAATTTGACCTTACATGACCCCTCAAAGACCAAACATGACCTAATATGACCTAATAAGACCTAATATGACCTAGCATGACCTAACATGACCTCACATGACTTCACATGACCCCTTAAGCCCTTAAGGACCAAACATGACCCCTTAAGCTCTAAAGTCCTAACCCCTTAAGCCATGACCCCTTAAGCCCTTAAGCCCTAACCCTTGAAGCCATGAGCCCTTAACCCCTTAACCCCTTAATCCATGAGCCCTTAACCCCTTAACCCCTTAACCCCTTAAGCCATGACCCCTTAAGACCTTATAAGACCTAATATGACCTAATATGACCCCTTAAGACCTTATAAGACCTAAAAGACCTAATATGACCTAATAAGACCTAACATTACCCCTTAAGACCTAAAATGATCCCTTAAGACCTAATTTGAGCTCACATGACCCCTTAAGGACCGAACATGATCTAATATGACCTAATAAGACCTAATATGACCTAGCGTGACCTAACATGTACTAACATGACCTCACATGACCCCTTAAGCCCTTAAGAACTGAACATGACCCCTTAAGCCCTTAAAAGCCCTAACCCCTTAAGCCATGACCCCTTAAGCCCTTAAGCCCTAACCCCTTAAGCCATGACCCCTTAAGCCCTTAAGCCATGACCTATCTAATCAATCTAAACAAAAAATAAAAATATAGACCTATCTAATATTTATCTAATCAATCTAATCTGATAAATTGAAATTAAAATTCAAGTAGAAAGTAAATTGAAAGTTCTATCTAATCAATTAAAATTCAATTTACCTATCTAATCAATCTAATCAATAAATAGAAATTTATCTAGACTAGAAAGGTATGTAATTTAGGAAATCAATCTATTCTAATCAATTGAAAAAAGAATCAATCTAATTTCAATTCAAATATAGACCTATGTTTAATCAATCTAAACAAAAAATAGAAATATAGACCTATCTAATATTTATCTAATTGAAATCTAATGAATAACTTGAAATTAAAATTCAAGTAGAAAGTAAATTGAAAGTTCTAGTTCTAAGAGAGAGAGAGAGGGGAAGGGGAAGGGTAAGGGGAAGGAGAGAGAGAGAGAGAGAGAGAGAGAGAGAGAGAGAGAGAGAGAACTTTCATCAATTAAAATTCAATTCAGGTTTAATCTTGATCCATAAATTCAATCTAATCATAAATTTCAAATCAAATTTAACGTCTACATATAAGTTTAAAATAGGATTTAAATTAAGTATGCAAAAATTAAAATCCTTCAACCTAAAGCTCCTGATATATGTAGTCTGGATCCTCTCTATCCTTTATTATCTCCAAAAGTTTTTCATGCTCTTCAATAGGCAACTTCCACTTTTAGTTTTTACTTGACCCTTTTTTTGACACAGTTTCAAACTGCCATTTCGTCGCTATAACCAAGTGACTATAATGTAGAACTCTCTCTCCACGCATGTATTCAACAAATTTAATTCCATTTTTGTCGATCTTATCTTGTTGATAATAGGTGCCTTCAATAACAACTAAACCAATCGGATATTTTTGTCCATCACCATCAACAACTTCTTCAAGCAACTTGTGTTTTTCCTTGGTGCATCTTAATAGATAATAATCTACACCTTCTATATTCTCAGGATCCGCAACCACAGCAAAAATATCACCTACATAATTTATATTTATGTGTATAAGTAAATGTTAAATTTAAACCTCAAGTTCATATATAAATATATCACAAATATACCTAGAAATAAAAAATACGCACCTGTAACAACTAAATTAGAAACACGTTCATAGTCAGCTGAATATATAGGATCATGGATGTCTCTGACATTGTCATCATCTTCATAAGGGGGTATTCTAATTAACACATTATGATCCCATATTGAAACATATCCATTTGCAATATTAACACATTGACTCATTGTGTTGTTGTTAAGACAATCTTCACAAAAGCATGATTTATCTCTTAGTTGAATCAGTGGAGGCTTGTGTTGTCCCGTAGTCATCACTTGATGCAAACTTCTAATTCCAACAACTGATTGACAATTATAGGGATTCGATCAATCGATATCTGGATTGGATGGATTGATATATAAATCTCAATTTGAAATCATGAAAAATGTGAAATGCAATATATAGAGATCTGCAATAAGTTAAAACACACATACATGACAGACCTATATATGTAGTTTCATGAATTTGAGTTTGAAAAATAAAAGTAAATTAAATACATACCTATCACTTCCTAAAAGTAACGTTTGTTGTATTTTGTGTCTCGAGCAGCGAAATGATTTTGACACCATTCAACAATTTTCTTTGAATTCTCTATCATGTTACCTAGAGAGATATATTTTTAACAATTTTGTGTATATATATATATATATATATATATATATATATATATATATATACACACACACACACACACACACACACATGTGTACATGTAATGTAAAGTTTTAAATAGTCTAGTCAAGTAAACAAGTTGAATATCAAATGTATGTATGTACATACCTTGAAGTTCATGTTGTTGGAGTGCATGCTTCACACATGCTCCTGCTCCATCATGCTCTCCTTTTCCATGTCCACTTTCAAAGAAGTTCCAAACAAACTTAACATTGTGTCTAGCATGTTGCATGGCTAACCAATTAAAGGCTTTTGTAGACTTAAATTGACCTATAATTCAAATAAATACAAAAATGTATTTAAATGTGACACATAAATATATATAGAAATGCTCAAAAAGAAATTTAAAAGAAAATTTATAATGCATGTACATACTTACTTGCACACCCATCAGACCAGATCCAATGTTGTGAAGCATTTATCCCACGACTCACAAGATTGTTGAAAAACATGTTGAAACAATGAGCCACGTAACTCCTATCATGAACCCTATCATCACTAATCTAGAAATGAACCTCCTTGATGATAATGCGTTCATTTTGATCTATACCAAATTCTATCCCATCCAAATCATATTGTGCATGTCTATAGGTCACATGCACAAATATTGCAACTTGATTAGAATGATAATATTGAGTCTAGAGCTCCTTTTGAGGGGAAAATGTATAGTTCTCCACAAAATCTACAACTGAAAGAATACAACCAAGTGGGAAACAATTTTTGGAATCATGAAACTGTTTAGCTTGCCATCGTGCACCATGACAATGTTGGATATGTGGATAAATCATAGATCAAAATCTGTCCATGAACTGAAGGTACGGTAATTCACTCTCCTTTAATGTAATTTTTTTTGATTCACCTCCTATCTTCGTTTGGTATATCTCATATTCAAATCTCTTCCACTGGACTGATGTTGTAACATCAATATTATAAAATTGTAAAGGAAATCGCTGCAAATTTCCACAATCATTGCATTCATTTTTTATACACTGGACATTAAATTCATCTGAATCTTCTGATTTATCACATAAAATGGACTTTACAAATTCTTTTGTACTTCCAGTAACCATACCTAGATTAAGTATTGCCATAACCCTTTTATATGATTGCAAGTATAAGTGAAACTCAACATGATTTCGACAACAACATGTTTCATGAACCTTATTTATGCATACGAAGCAAGGGCGCAACATCTCAAACATTCTTTGACATATTTTCACATCTAAAAATTCATGCTTGAATGCTTCAAACAATTCACTTTGTGTAGTATCAACAAAACATTTTGGATGTGAAATCTTCATACCGATTTCTTCATCATCCATTTGTATAGTGTCCCTTCTATTAGAAGAAACACGAGAGTGGTTGGTCCAAAAATCAATGACCCATCTTCTTACATCTTCAGAAATTCTATCTTTACAGGGAAGTCTACAAATTTGTACCCAATTCTTTTCAATATTCATATCCAACATATTTCTCTTCCTAATATATCTCTGTATAGTTCTTTAAGATATGTTGATTAAATCAAAAATTGCTCGAACTTGATTTCTATGTGTCAATTTCTTACTAGTTATCATAGTCATCAAGGCTCTTCTAGCTACATTTGAATCTGGTCCTTTATGATCTGCCCTGTTAACAACGTTCAGTGCATCTTGTAAATTTTGAATTATTGTCTCTTTTACTTTACCTCCTCCAACTTTCCTATTATCAATACCCAACAACTCCAAAACCGGAGTCATTTCTTTTTTCTTGAATAACTTTGCAAACAATTGTGCTTTTCCCACCAAAGATTTACTCTCAAAATATTCCATCCACATATTTTTGATATGTAATTTAATAGTGCTTTCAGGTACCAGGTGTTCTGGTTCAATTTGACTAATAAGTGATTCCTCATTCATGTCCATCAAATTCTGCATTGTAAGAAAAAAATGTATACTTCGACTACTACGAATATCCTCCCCTAGTTGAGTTGCACCTTCTACAGTGATAGGTTCTTCCTCAACATCCATCGGTTGCTCTTGGACACATTTCGTATGACCTTTCATTTGGTCATCCCTTTTACGATCATACTTCCTTGTTCTAGTCCTTTTATTTCCCATTGCTCAAATATCTAAGCAAGATTTTTTTTATTGTTTTACTATTTCGTCACTGAAAAACTTGTCTTCAAACTTCTTCGAAATCAAAATTTCTTTGTAACTTCCCCAAAAGAATGACTCCTTGCTTCAAAATATCCTTATATCCTAAAATAAGAATGTAAATTCACAATTGATATATATTTTTTAAAAAATATCACACACATATATAGCCTTCGGATTGAAAGGATGAGTCGCTCACATGACCGGTCGTGAGGGGCTGATGTCTTAGGGGACTCAGCCGAGTCCCACTCAGCTGAGTTGGACTCAGCCGAGTGGTACTCGGCTGAGTCATCCTAAGTGGCATGCCAACTTGGCAGCCAAAACTTAAAAAACACCAAAAATGCACAATTTTCACTTGTGGTGTTTTTTTCTCTTCTGCAAATAAAAAATTTTAAAAAACTAAAACTACCCTTTTGTAGATCTCGGAACTACAATTCTAAAAATATAAATTTTATATAATTTCAATTGGAAAATGTTAAACAAATTTATAAAAAACTACATGTAGGTATATAAAGCTTTAAGAAGTCGCCAATTCGATAAATTTAAAAAAATAGTAAATCAATTAAAAAAAAATTTAAAATTATGAGGCACTAGAGAAGAGAATCTTCTTCAAGAATATATAATTTATTTAAATTTTGGAAAAATTTTGATAGCTGAAAAGTGGCGGAAGACAAAAATTGTTGATTTCGTGTAAGTTGCACTTTGAATACTTATAACGAGCAAATTATAAATTGAAAACACTTCTTTCCTTTTTGTTGCACTAGGTATACATGTCATCTAAAACATATTTTGAAATTGGAGGAAAAAACAATGTTTTACTTATAATTATTTGATGGGAGGTAAACCCCCTGATTTGCTGTATTTTCAGGACATGAAAAATAGACCTTAAAAATTAAAAAAATATATTAATTTATGTCCAAAATAATTTTTAAAAATTATAGGCATAAAATTCATCCTATTTCACACATTTCATCAGTTTACATCATCTTCAAATTCTAAATAGAAATGTGACTTTTATACCGTTGAAGTTTTTTAGTTTTGGTGTTGTTAGCCTCTTCCTTTGTAAAAGGGTGACAACTTATTGTGCTTTTACCCTTCTAAGTGCGATCAAGTGATTCAAAGCAAAATTTTGCAGCAAAAATTTTTCGAAGAGCTACCATGGCATCATCTAGCACCAAAGTAAAGAAAGGTTCAGAAATGTTAGTTCATGGAGAATGGAAAGCGTCGAATTTCAAACTCGTGCCCGCGATTGCAGAAACCCTAGATCCGAGTGGAGCTCAGTCTCAAATTCCTCCAAAGGTACTTCTTGTAAATGACATTCGTAGTCATTTTAGAGGTACAATTCAAGAACTTGGAACCCTAGAGATAGATGTTGTTCGTGATGAACTATGTGTTGATGGTGTTCTCAAACCGAAACATAAACATTTGGAAGATAAGGGTTTGACACATATCACCCACTTGCCTCAGAGTTTCTAGATAAAATGGATAAGATATATTCTAAGTCGAGTGCATGAAGGTAAAATTTGGCTTGAGCAACCAGTGGAAATATCAAAGAAGATGATTCACCAAATCACTGGTCTTCCCATGCTTGCCAAGGCAAAATCTACAAAAACCCTAGGTCGGGTAGAGCTGGAAAAGAAAACCCTAGCCAAATGGGATGGTAGAGGTATGAGAATAAACAGCATTACCGATGTAGAACTAAAATTTGACACATATGTAATAGCTCACAAGATATACAGTTCAAGTCAGTAGAATAGTGTTCTGTGTGAAGCAGTTGACCTAGCCTATAAAATTGTGAAGAACAATTTGTCATTTGATCTAGTAGATCTATTGTTGAAACAGTTCAATAAGAATATGGAGAGCATCCAAACCTCAAAGAACAATCCATGTAAGTTTGGCTCGCTATTGGTTTGTTTATTTTTCTATGCTCAAAAGTTTTTCCCATCTAAAGGCACGGTAAAATGGAGAAAGGATGTGCCTATTCTTTATCAGATAAATGAGTATATTGCAGAAATGGGTGAGAATTTTACAAGCATAATGGATAACTATTTTGAATCTTTTAAGGAGAAGATGAATAACAGATTTTGGATTCCACTAAAGTTGGTGGAAGATTATAAAGATGATGTTTGTTTTATGGTTGATTGTGATAGAGTATATATTCAGGCAGTAAGGCCCAGGATTGTATGGGTAAAACCTCTTCCTTATGAGGTAAACATTGATGAGACAAAGGATATAATTGAAGCCCTAGTAAATCAACCCGTTGATCCAAAAGCTCCATACTTTGGAACATATGATGAAGCTAAGGTAAGAATTGAGCTAAGCATAAAGCTTCCATAGGCGGTTAACAAAGGTAGAAAGAGGATGGCCAAGATGCAATCTAGCACACCTCTAATGTTAACCGAGGACAAAGGAGAGGATATTGTAGAAGAAGAAGAAAAGGATGAGAGTAAAGAAGAACAAGTGCCTATAAAGAAGAAAGGAAAGGTAACTATCACCAAGGAACTCGAACAACCCACTGCAGTATTCACAAGGAAAAGATCAAGGGACAAGGTAGGAAAAGTCAAGGATGATATAGTACTCAAAAGGCCTCCTCCCTCTTTTGAAGAAAAGATTAAGGATTTGAGAGAAGGATCTGGAATTGCAAATTTCAAATCTCTCAAATATGAAACAAGGTCAGAGGCAAAGTAGCAGGAAATTGAAGATGTTGTTATTGAGAAAATGGGAAGATGGAAATACTCACCTAAAGAAATAGCTTCTCAAATCCCAAGAGTTTTATTAAACCCAATCAAGATGAGATGGTCCAATGCAAGGCAAAATGTCAAGGACATCTATGCTCAAACCTTAAGGCAATTGATGCCAAGTTTGAAAAATGCTGAAATAAATAAGGCATTGATAGAAAATTAGTCCAAGATGACACTAAAATTCAACAGTTGCTTAATTTTGATCAAGGATATAGAGTCAGTTGTGAAGAGTGCAGAATCTACTTGGAAAAACATTTATCATCTTCACAAACCGAGTACTGAAACTGTGATAATTAAAGATATTGAAGATGACAGTGATGAAGAAGATGAAGAAACAGTTCAGATTGATAATGTTGAGATAGAAGAAACAAGAAAAGAAGCTACCAAGGAAGCTGAGAAGAATGTTGAGGAAGATGATCCAGTTCAGATAGCTGCAGAGGTAATTGCCTCACTTCCTCACTCTCCAATAAAAATTGTTACATCTAGCCCAGAGAAAACTTCAAGTGTGATTGTGACAACTCCCTCAGATACATCAAATGTCCAATCATCACTAGCACAGCTCAATGTATCAACGACAGAAGTGGCTACCACTTCATCTACCGAGCTTTAGCCTCCTTCTTCCATCAAGTTGCAGTCTTTTGTACCTTCTTCAATTTTGAGTTTTTCAACAGTAAGTACTTCAAATTCTACAGTTGTAAATACTTCAATTTTTGGTTTATCAAATATTCCAATTAGCATCCCATCAGTTGGAAGTTTATCAGTTTTCACTACAATTCCTACTGTGTCTACCATTATTTCTACTACAAAAGCATTAAGTATAAAGACTCAGTTGAGTACAAAATTTTTGAGCAAGAGTGTAGTAGAAGGTATAGATCTAGATGAGGAGATAGAAATTCCCCAGTTAGATTTTTCAAACCTCACTGCAGATCAAATGCAAATAGTTGGTGAACTCCTCTAGAAGAAAGCAAAGCAGAAGAAACTAAAAGAAGAAAGAGATAAGGAATATAAGATCATTGAGGATGCCAAGAACATTTTGACAGAAGCTATAGGTGTTGAAGTTGATTCCTCTCAACACATTTTGTTGCAGTTGGCAGAAGTAGTTAACAAGTTCAATGATGATTCCTCTGGAACAGACAAGTTGCTTGAGAAGGCTGAGAAAAAGTTTGATAATGAAGTGCTTGAGCAAATTGCTCAACAAATAGCTATCAATCAGTCAGGGTTATCTTCAGTTTTGACTAGCATTGAGTCCTCCCAATCCAAGGTAACATCTCTTTTTGTCAAAATCTGTAATGTTGTCGAGTTCTCAAAGGAGATCAAAGACAAAATAAATAAGATTGATGAGGATCTGAAGATTAGTGCACAAAAGTTGCAACTTGAACCTAGTTCAAGCTCTGCACATCATATGATAGTCGAATTCCTATCTAATAAGCAGTCAGAATTATTGAGAGAAGATGCAAGGATCATATCAACATTAATAGATATTTAGAACATGATCCTTCCCATCATGGATATAATGCAAAAGCATATTGCATACTCAAAAACATTGATCCATGACAATCAGTTTTCAATTGCAGATCACATGATTGAACTCTCTACAGAAGTCCAAGTTGCACTCCATACATGCAAGATTCTGCAAGAGAATTGGGATAGAACTCTAGCATTAATAAGTAAGGTACACTCTAATTTTCTCTCACATTTTGGCATCTCCGTGTAAAATATTTGTATATACACCTTTGGCGTTATTATCAAAAAGGGGGAGAACGTATATAAGATATATGAGATATGAAAGGGGGAGAAAGTATAAATAGGAAATATGAGTATGAGGTGATATAAGATATTTGTATATATACTGTATGGGGAGACATGAAATGTATATACAATAGTATGACAAAGATAAATTTTAAAAAAAAGAGACAGATTCAGCATGATTTTTTTGGGGGGGGCAATAAGTGTTTTTGTCACTAATGCCAAACGAGGAGATTGTTGGCATTAAGTATGATTGTCATTAGTGACAACACTTATTCAGACTCTGCATGTTTACTGAGCAGAATAGTGTTTACCGAGCAGAACAGTGTTTACCAAGTAGAACAGTGTTTATTGAACAGAACAGTGCTTACCGAGAAGAACAGTGCTTACCAAGTTATCTTCACCGAGTGATGAGATGAGCAGTGTTTACCGAGTGCCAGCACGGTAAACAAGGAATTCAATCTCTACTGAGTGACACTATATCTACCGAGTCTCTAGTATATACCAAGTTCAAAACTACAACCGAGTGGTTAGTATGGACTGAGCCTCCACTTCTACTGAGTGCATGATGATGCCGAGTAACGCAGTGGATGTTGAGTATCAGAAAGTCACCGAGTTAGTTTGTAGTAACCAAGTCACTATATTTGGGCCGACTCAGTAATACTTGTGTTTGCTTGTTTAGAGCTAACTTTTCTATTATTTTGTAATTATTTTGGATTGATATATAAAAAATGTTTTGTATCATATCCAAAGTGTGAAAGGGAGAAGCGAAAAAGAGAAGAAAGGCAAAGATAAGCGAATTACAAAGGGATACAATAGTATAAGAAGTAGCAAAGACATATCTATCATAGAAGGTGATTAGTAAATCAAAGAATCTCAATCAGCAAGTATAGTTGCAAGTAAGAGATCTATTGTTTCATCCTAACAGGTGAATCAGCACCAAATCCTTTAACCGGGTAGACTTAACAGTCTTTGCAAAAATCTCTTAACCGAGTGCATACTTCTTTGTATGTTTGTAAATCCTCTAACAAGGTGGACCTAGTAGTCCTTATTGCTCCTAACAGGGTAGATCATCAGAAGTGATCATTGTAAGCCTTAACCAGCAAACTTTATACTACAGTATTGAAGTTTAGTGGGTTTCATCCCCACCCAGTTTTACTTTCTATTTGGAAGGTTTCTAGGTCACCAAATCTCTGAGTTCAAAGTGTTATGAATGTTTTATTCTTTCTGTTACCTATGCATATAGTTAGCTTATCAATCTAATGTCATTGAGAAAATAGTTGAGATCTAAAATTTGTAAAAGTTTTGAAGTTACTGATTCACCCCTCCCCTCTCAATAACCTAGCTAGTCTTGAATATTTCTAACAAACCTAACATTCATTGAATCTCCATTACTATGGGAAAACAAAACTTCTCAACCAAAGATTTAAAACTTAAAATGGTTTTAATTTCAACTTTGTGATTGCAACAACTTCAGTTAGTGTGTGTTAGCAAAAGATTTACTCATCTAGGTCAGTGCATCATCCATTGGCAAGATTTCTTAGGCACAAAAGATGCAAAGACTAGAGACAATTTGAGATTCATAGCCATAAATACATTTACCATAATTCTTACTACTTACAAAGAATCCTTATGTAAACAAGGGTAAACTCACATCCCATCCAGAGCAATATTTAACCCAATCCTAGATTGGAACTTAGGAATGAAGATACGTACATAAAATGATATGTAATGAATCGAAAAGCTCAAAGTTCACCTATCTTGGCACAGAGGAGAGAGAAAAATTAGATATTTGTATTAAGTATGATGAATCCTTTCTATGCATACAATCAGTCCTAAAGAATCAAGCTTGCAAACTACAGCTTAGACCTGCAACTTTCTATCTTTCATTAACAAGCACTGAAACTAAAAATTGTCACAACCCCTGACTGAGAATCGGGTTCACCAAGCATGCTAGTTAAAACACCTAACTCCCAATACTTTTGAATGATCAGACAAAATCCTATATATCTCCAGGATTGCAACAAGTTGTTGATCATTCAAAGCCAACAATTTGAAATTCACCTAACCACATTCATAATAGTGAATGCAGACAAGACAAGCTCCTAGTACAAGGCCAACGAGATCAAATAAATCATCAATCTAAGCAGCCAATCTGGCCATGTACCCACTTCAAGGAAAAAAAAATCATCACAAAACCCCTACTAATTCCAGCTGCAGCAGAGAAGGCATGACCTAGCTATCAATCTTTCCTTGGCAAAAGCTTCCTAAGACACAAAATCAGCTTGAAATGGCCACCAAGATTTCCCTCATAAATTCTTACCTGTAACCGAGCTAGAAAATGACCAAAAATGACCCGACATCTTGGCTCTTTTAGTGCACTATCCCTAACCTTGTAGAAAACCCTTGAAAACATTTAAAACTGATGGCAACGGCTAGCTAAGAAAACTTTAAAATATGGTCATTGATTCATTTCCCTCCCGACGGATCAGACGGTTCTCAAAAATTAACAAAATGGTCAGTCAGGCCCTTAAAAACAACTTTGCCACATCAGCAACAATGCAACCAATAGAAGTCAAGCACCTCAGCATGACTAGAACCTCAGACCCACCGCCTTACTTACCACACCATTAGACGGTGGTCGCATGATCACAAAGGGAAAGAATATTCCTTATGATCATGCAACAACTGTTGATTCAATCAAACCATATCCTACCACATGACCAAACTGCCAAAATAAAACTAACCGTTCGCCAGATCACTAAAGGTTAAAGAACTAACCACTAGGACTGCATGACCACGCAACCAAAGAGAAGGCCGGGTTGCCAAATGAAAAGCACTTAACCACCAAAATTAAGAGATCTCGTGAACACATAGTCGCTTAATTGCTGAATAAAAGGCTTAACCACCTAGGAAAATAGAGATCAAGTGATTGGAAAACCAAAAAGAACTGGGCCCCACACAGTCGCAGTAGCGCACATAAGAAAACCAAGTGCCAGAGATTTATCTATGAAGAAGCAAACAGCCAAAAACAACCTGGGTTTTCACATTGATGCAAAGGTAACAAAGGAATGTGAAAACATTGAGGGTTTTTATGCTTAGATAGTTTTGACACCACCCGACATGAAGACATCTATTTCCAGCAGACCCTGAAACTTGAATATCTCCCTGGTTTCAACACATTAGACCTTGTGATTTGAACTAGAGCATGGTGACACAAAAATGATCATGGGGCTAAGAGCACAAGCCATAAAACATCATAGATTTTCTTCATACATAGAAACAAGCTTGCAGGCAGGGGCCGGCAACACTCTAGGGCTTTGCAGGGAGAAAAGGTCAAAATTTTGTGACACAACCAACAGTGGCTCATACTCAAGGACGTGTATCTCTTGTAGATACAATGAGAACCACAAAATCTCTTGGAGAAGTAGACCATCAAAAACTCGATCAAAAACAACATGACTATATAGAAAACCCTAAACTACTACTCATGGAAAAGATACTTCAAGAGAAGTAAAACTTTAGGAATTGTCCATGAACAGGAAATTCCAAAGTACTGCTAGTTAAATCCTTCATGATATAAGAATCTTCTCCCCATTTGCTTTCAATAAGATAAGGGCCTAACCAGATTGGGTCAAACTTCCCATGCCTTCCCTTATCTTCCAATCTTGCATTCCACATCAAGACAAGGTCATCAACATCAAAGCTCCTCTGGGTAGCCCTTCTATCATACAGATCATTACACCGTCTCTACAATCTTTCATTTCTTTCATGTGCATCTCTTCTTACCTCATCCAACCGTATCAACTCATCCATTCTTACTATCATCTCATCATCTAAGTCTTCATCATATGCCTGAACAAACTGATACATCTACAATAGATTATTCTAAGGCAATCTAGCATTTATCCCATACACCAAATCAAAGGGAGCACACCCTATGGATTTCTTTACAGTTACCCTGTCGGCCCATAATGCCAACTGTAACTTTGAGTCCCAAGCCCTTTTATTTTTATCCAACACTCTCTTGAGAATCTTAATCAAATTTTTATTACTAGACTTAGCCTGGCCATTACCTTGTGGATGATATGGGGAAGAAAATGAAATGTGTATCCCATACTGCTGACAAAAATCACTAAATTCTTATGATCTAAAACACATTGCATTATCAACCACAATAACTTCTGGGCAACCAAACTTGATAAGAATATTCTCCATCACAAGTCTGTCACAACCTTGCTAGTAGCCTTTCTAGTGGGGATAGCTTC
Organism: Chamaecyparis obtusa; assembly: GCA_027943335.1. Taxonomy (NCBI): domain Eukaryota; kingdom Viridiplantae; phylum Streptophyta; class Pinopsida; order Cupressales; family Cupressaceae; genus Chamaecyparis; species Chamaecyparis obtusa. The sequence continues at coordinate 1,433,533 of BSBK01001203.1, forward strand.
AACCCACTTGGTAAAATAGTCTGTTGCTACCAATATATAAGAATGTCCACCACTGGATTTGTTTAGAATCTCCCCAATAAAATCTATACCCCACTTTTGAAAAGGAGCCTAAATTGCAATAGGCTTGAGTGGTAAATTCCCATCAAACTTTAACTTACTAGCAAATCTTTGACATGCATCACATTTTCTTACAAGCTGATGAGCATCCTTAAAGATTGTAGGCCACCAGAAACCAGACCTAAGAATCGTACGGGCTGTGGTTTTTTCCATATAGTTCCCTACACAAACACCTTGGTGCATTTCATCTAACAAGGCTCTGGATCTCTCCTGGTCCAAGCATTTGAGCAACACCCCTTCATTTCTTCTCCACCATAACATACCATCTACGATAGCATACCTTGCAGCCTACAACCTAACAGTCCTCCTTTTATTCTCATCCATGTTAGGGGGAAGAAACAACTTTTGCAAGTAACCAATAACATCCTTGTACCACTCACAACAATCCATGTCACAAATATATGGCCTTTGTTCCTCTTCTAACACATTTATATGATTTGCAACTAGATTACTTTATGCCATTAACTTTGCAAGACCTAAGCCTCTTACCAATTTTGTAATCTGGATGTCAATCTTAAATTCTTGGATCTTGTTGATCCATCTACATCTTTTCCCTAAAGCTTCATGTTGCACCAATATATCCTTAATTGCAGCACTAGAAACATAAGCAACCACCTTAGCTCCTACAAGGTAACATCTAAAAGCCTTGACAGCTTTGACTAGGGCATATGCCTGCTTCTCAGTAATCTCATATTTCAATTCTGCTACCTGTAGGGATTTTCTAAAAAATGATATGCATTGTTCATATCCATCTGAATTCTTTTGTAATAGAACTACTGCATCTGTATGACAGGAGGCAAAAGAGAATATCTACATGGGCTTACCATAATCAGGTGTCCTTAAAACCGGGGCATCCTTGATGGCTCATTTGATACTTTTGAAAGACTCATCTACTTCCTCATTCCACTCAACCTTTGCCTCTTTTTTCAACATTCTGGAGATGGGGGTACTGATTTCTACAAAATTTGTAACAAATCTCCTTAGAAAGTTTACTTGCCCAAAAAAGGATTGTATTCCTTTAACATTTTTAGGTGGGGAAAGCCTATTTATAGCTATAAACCTCTCAGGGTCAATCCTCACTCCATCCTTAGACACAATATGTCCCAAGATTTTACCTTCCACAACACCAAAAACACACTTTTTTGGATTCAAAGAAACCCCATACTCCAAAGCCCTGATAAATATTTTCTCAAGATGTTCACAGTGTTGAATTTCCTTAGTTGAATATGCTATGAGAGCATCCTAATACACAACCAAAAACTTATTTATAAAATTTGTAAAGGCCACATCCATGGCTCTCTGAAACTTAGCTCCAGCATTTGTCAAACCAAAGGGCATCCTAACATAAACATATGTCCCCCACGGGGTAGTGAATGCAGTCTTAAATTGCTCTGACTCCTTGACCTTAACCTAATTATATCTAGAGAAGCCATCCATCATGGAAATCAGCTCTGATCTAGTGAATCTTTGTAGCATATTTTCCATGTTAGGAAAACCATAATTATCCTTCAAAGAATTGGCATTCAGGTTCCTAAAATCAACACATAATCTAATGTCACCGTTCTTTTTTCTGACTGGAACCAAGTTTGACACCCAAGTAGAATGTCTGATAGGCTTGATGATCCATGCATCTATCATCCTTTTGAGTTCATCTTGCATTTTCGGTGCCAAGGTAGGATTCACAGGTCTTAATTTTTTCCTAAATGGTTTGGTACCCTCTTTCAGTGGTATTTCATGTTGGAACAAATCTTCTCTATAAGCTTTCAAATCATCATAAGACCATGCAAAAACATGTCTAAATTTTTTGAGAAGATTAATTAGTGTCTTTCTGGCCTCTGGAGACAATGTCTTACCAATATAAACATTTTTGGGTGCTACACTTGTTCCTAGATTTATTTCCTCCAAATCATTTAGCTTATCACCAATTTTAGTAGAACAAGGCCTTTCTTTACTATCAAATTCCCTTTCAAGAGAAACCAATCCTCTTGGAACCCTATTGGATCTTAATTGAAAAACCTCTTTCCCAAAGATAGTCTCCTTCCCATTTATGGTGTCAACATAAGTGCTGAAATCCATTTCTTGACCACCAAAGTGAGACTCACATTGCAAGAATCTCAGTATATCCTGATCATCAAAAAATCCCTGCCAATTTTCAACATTATCTGGGATAGAGGGCCTAGACTGAACCTCAATTTTGGATATCCCTGCAGAAGTGATATCCTCTGGCCTTAATGCTATATTTGCCAACAAATCAACCATCCTATTTTGGCCTTGATCCATCTAATCAATACCAAATGCACTGAAATTCTCAATTTCATCCCAAACAGCATTTCTATATTGTTTCAGTCTTCAATTCTTTGATGCATATCTTGATCTAATTTGAGAAACTACTGATTCAAAATCACCAATCACCCTAAGACATTTAATCTCATGCCTTGATGCTAGTCTCAAACCGATTAGCAGATCCTCATATTCAGCAACATTGTTTGTGCAAGAAAAAATGAGGCAAAAGAAAACTTAAAAGTTTTACCATTTGGGGATATTAATAGCACTCCTACTCTGACACCTTCCTTTGAACTTTCTCCTTCAAAATATAAAGTCCATAAGACATCACCTTCTGCCATGTTATCCTCATCTTCAATCAGAAGGACAGACTTGACCTTTTCTTGCACCTCTTTCTCCTGAACTTGGAAAGAACCAATGTCAGTGTCCACAAAACAATTCATATTTTCATCTTCATTCTCCTCAATCATATGTGGAGTTCTAGTTTCCCTTGACACCTTCACACTTTCTCCTCCAATGTCAAAAGTAGCAAAAGATGGGTCACACTGGATACTTCCTCCCATAGAGGCACTCCATCTCCTAGACAACAACATCCCATATTGAGGAGGGATATCAATCACCAGAACACTCATAGTTAGCTGCTTGTCTGGATATGCTACCAATTTATAAGGAAAAGCCTTAATGGTACCAATAACTGGCACCTCTCTTGAGTCCATAGCCTGGCATCTTCCATGAGGTGTATCAACTTTTAGTCCCATTGATTTCATGATTTCTACAGGCATGACAGTATTTGACACCCCAGAATCAATCATGCAATTCTTCAACAATTTGCCATTTATTATAAGAGACAAGAAGAAAGGATCAACTGTTCCTGATGCCGCATTGACAACATTCACATCCAAAAATATCTGGGGAATCTTAGAGACAATTTCTTCATTTTTACTATCAGGTGTGTCATCCAAAGGAACCACATGCTTATCACCTCTACTCATTCCCTGGGCCTTTGTGGAAGAGGTGCTATTTACCCAAAATAGAGCTTTCACCTTATGCTCCTCTATCCTCATTATCTCCAAAAGTGGGACCTTAACATTAATTTGTGAAAGCATACTTCTGGTCATCCACATCCCCTTTTATAACAGTGACACCCCTATCTTCCATTCGGATAATCAAGTCAGATGAATTTTTGTGTAGAGACTCATTTCCCTTGTGAGGTAAGGGAACAACTATTTCTGATGTCCTTGCTTTACCTTTATGCATCACAATAAGCCCAACTTTCCTTTTTATTTTTACTTGGTTGACAGCATCAACACCCTTTCCCTTTTCCTCAGATTGTTGTGTGCTCTTTTATGATTTCTTAATAAACATGCTACCTGATTTACCATTGGTATTCCCAACTATCTTGCTTCTCAAATTATAATTGCTCCTGGCTTGAGTGACCATGTCTGCAGTGATTTGGGCAATTTCCTCATCAGAAGGTCACCTTAGGAAAATATGCTCCTCACATTTCACTGCACCACATCCAACATCATCAAATTCTTCTTCATCCCCATCATAGAAAACTTGCTGACAAAATACCTCATTCCTAGCTTGAGAGCCAACAACATCTTGATTCTCAATCTCATCAGCAGAGTCAACCTCATCCCAAGCATGTGAATAAATCATTACACAACCATTTTCATCATATTGCTCATCTTGTTCTTGGTTTTCAGACATGTTTAGGGCAATAACACAATACTCAGGACTATGAGGAGATTGACAAGCAACACAACATGGGACTTCATCACTCATATTGACTAAATTTCTTTGCAAAGGATCAGGAGTCCTATCATCAGGCCTATCCCTCTTGGCTGGAATGATGGGCTTTCCATCCTTCCACTGAGTATTGTAGGGGTAATTTTGCATTCTTGGCTGCCAAGTTGACCTGTCATTAGTCGCAGCCCTATTATTTCTTCTCTCACCAGGCTTCAAATCTTCTAAAGCATTTAGAATCTGCTTTAGGTTATCCTCCTCCTTGGGTTTTAAGTTTATAGATCTTCCCCTTTCTCTCTTGTTTTGCATTTGAGGCTTACAATCCTCTCTTCTCCCCAACTTTCCTGATATTCTTCTATTACTTTCTATGTTGACAGCCAACTTGTAAGCCTCCCCAAGGTTTCTAGGATTCGTATCCCTTAAAAGGTACCCCATCTTTGCATCAAAAGCATTCAAGTATGTCACAAGACACACCCTATCATCTAATCTGATAATTTGCAGGAGCCTATCCATAGCTTTTTGGAACCTTATATTGAATTCAAGAACATCCTCATTCTAATTTTTCTTGATATTATTGAATTCATTCAAAATGAAACCCTCATTTGTTTTATCACCATAATGTTCTTTGAAACAATTTTGAAATTCATTCCAAGATCCTATACTAGCATGGGGCAAACCTCTAAACTAGTCCCTAGCATCCTCGTTTAGAGATTATATAAATAGCTTCATTATAACATCATCAGGCTCAATATTATAATCATCTATTACATCAATAAACTTCTTTAGGTGTTCCTCACATTTGGTGACATTATTTCCAGCAAATTTAGGGAGCTTCTTTCTAATTTCATCAAGAATTACATTAGGATAACCAGGAATGCCAAAGAAGATAAGTTGCTTGTACCTTTCATGCACAGGTCCTCCTTGAGGTGGATCAACTCCTTGAGATGTAGATGTCCTTGTGTCTAAAATAGAAAAAACCTTAACAGCATCCGGTGTTGGGATATTTTTTTTTCAAGTTGCAAGGTTCCCATGATTACCACCTTGTTCCAAAGAAGAAACAGCAACATTTGAAGGTCCTAAAGTTTTCTTGAGAAACCTGATCTTCTTCCTCATTTCTATAGTAGTTGCCTCCAATTCTTCTTTCTCAAGTTCTTTAGCCCATATTTCTTTCTCTTTTCTAGCTCTCTCAAGATCAGCATCTAACCTCAACTCCTAATCTAAAGGATCCTTATCATTAACATGTTCATTGATTGTAACTCCAACAGCTCTTTGTTTACCTTTATCTTTAGGTCTAGTCACTTCATATACCTCCTACACAATGAGTTGTTCCCTTGTTCTTTTAGGCTCTGGGACATGATTTATCGCCTCCAAATCTAGTAACTGCCTCTTTAACTATTCAGCCCTTATCATGTCGTGCCTAATTTTTTCTTCTTTTTCCTTTTCTCTTTGCTATCTGATAGCAACTTGGTCTTCGATTTTTCTTTCCAACTCATAGACTTCTTCAAAAATTTCTTCTGATTTTGAGAAAGTAGTCTCAGATTCAGCATCTCCTATTTGAACCTCGTCCTCATACTGGTTCAACCCCAAATCAACAGCCTCCTCATATTCTGAGGTATTTCCTTCTTGACCAGGCTGGATTTGATCTTCTTGTCATGTATCCTCCTTATGTTTTTCAGTATGAGACATATTCTTATTCTTTCTCCCTTCCCTTGTCTGACTAGGCCTAGAAGTGCTTGGAAGACCTTCTTTCGACCTTTCTTTAGGATGTTTATTTCTCCAAGACCTAGTACCTCTGTAACTCATTTTGTAAATGATTTTCTGACTAGCACTACTGCAGAGATTGTTTGAGTTGCCACCCAAATATATTAGGAATCTTGGAACACTATTTCCTCACTAATAAGTACCACAATGAGTTTGACAAGACAGCGGGCAAGGATAACCCTGTGTTACCAATGATGACCTACTGGTTATTATAGACTTGTGTAACATTTCCCCGGCAGAGTCACCATCTTGTTGGTGTTTCAAAATGGCTTATTCTCTTAGGCTGCCAATATACCTTCAGACAGATTTTAGGAGTGGTTAGTTCCAAAATGTAAAAGGATCTTAAGGTAACTGGACCAATTGTAGGGACAAGACTACCCTCTTCACTTTTGGCTCTGCGAGACCAAGGTGGGTGCACCTAACCCAATGGAAAATTATATCCTACACAACACCTAGACTGGATTCATTTAGCAGATGATAGCAAGAAAGTACTAAATGCCAACCTAACACTCATTGACTCTCCATTACTATGGGAAAACAAAACTTCTCAACCAAAGATTTAAAACTTAAAATGGTTTTAATTTCAACTTTGTGATTGCAACAACTTTAGTTAGTGTGTGTTAGAAAAAGATTTACTCATCTAGGCCAGTGCCTCATCCATTGGGCAAGATTTCTTAGGCGGAAAAGATGCAAAGACTAAAGACAATTTGAGATTCATAGCCATAAATACATTTACCATAATTCTTACTACTTACAAAGAATCCTTATGTAAACAAGGGTAAACTCACATCCCATCCAGAGCAATATTTAACCCAATCCTAGATCAAAACTCAAGAATGAAGACACGTACATAAAATGATATGTAATGAACCAGGAAGCTCAAAGTTCACCTATCTTGGCATAGAGGAGAGAGAAAAATTATATATTTGTATTAAGTATGATGAATCCTTTCTATGCATACAATCAGTCCTAAAGAATTAAGTTTGCAAACTATAGCTTAGACTTGCAACTTTCTATCTTTCATTAACAAGCACTGAAACTGAAAATTGTCACAACCCCTGACTAAGAATCGGGTTCACCGAGCATACCAATTAAAACACTTAACTCCCAATACTTTTGAATGAGCAAACAAAGTCCTATATATCTCCAGGATTGCAACAAGCTACTAATCATTCAAAGCCAACAATTTCAAATTCACCTAACCACATTCAAAATAATGAATGCAGACAAGACAAGCTCCTAGTACAAGGCCGGTGAGATCAAATAAATCATCAATCTAAGCAGCCAATCTGGTGATGTACCCACTTCAAGGATAAAAAATCATCACAAAACCCCTACTAATTCTGGCTGCGGCAGAGAAGGCATGACCTAGCTATCAATCTTTTCTTGGCAAAAGCTCCCCAGGACATAAAATCAGCTTGAAACGGCCACCAGGATTTCCCTTATAAATTCTTACCTACAACCGAGCCATAAAATGACCAAAAATGACTTGGCATCATGGCTCTTTCGGCGCACTATCCCTAACCTCTCAGAAAACCCTCAAAACATTTAAAACTGGTGGAAACAGCTAACTAAGAGAACTTTAAAATACGGTTGTCGATTCATTTCCCTCCCAGTGGATCGGACAATTCTCAAAAATTAGCAAAATGGTCAATCAGGCCCTTAAAAACAACTTTGCCACATCAAAAACAATGCAACCAATAGAAATTGAGCACCTCAACATGACTGGCACCTCAGACCCACCACCTTGCTTACCACACCATTGGACGGTGGTCGCATGATCACAAAGGGAAAGAATATTCCTTACGATCATGTGACAACTGTTGATTCAATCAAACCATATCCTGCTACATGACCAAACCGCCAAAAGAAAACTAATCGTTCACCAAATCACCGAAGGTTAAAGAACTAACCACCAAGACTACACGACCACACGACCGAAGAGAAGGCCGAGTCACCGAATGAAAAGCACTTAACTGCCAAAATCAAGAGATCCCGCGAACACACAGTTGCTTAATTGCTGAATAAAAGACTTAACCACCTAGGAAACTAGAGATCAAGTGACTGGAAAACCAAAAAGAACTGGGCCCCACACAGTTGCAGTAGCGCACATAAGAAAACCAGGTGCCAGAGATTTAGCTGCGAAGAAGAGAATGATCAAAAACAACCAGGGTTTTCACATTGACACAAAGGTAACAAAGGAATGTGAAAACATCAAGGGTTTTTATGCTTAGACAGTTTTGACACCACCTGACATGAAGACAGTTATTTCTAGTAGACCCTGAAACTTGAATATCTACCTAGTTTCAACACATTAGACCTTGTGATTTGAACTGGAGCATGGTGACACAAAAATGATCATGGGGCTAAGAGGGCAAGCCATAAAACATCATAGATTTTCTTCGCACATAGAAACAAGCTTGCAAGCAAGGGCAGGAAACACTCTAGGGCTTTGCAGGGGGAAAAGGTCAAAATTTTGTGACACAACCAACACATCTGAGAGTTTGGGACTATATGATAACTAATTTAACTAATTCACACCCCCCCCCCCCCCTCTGAGTTATCTAACATATTCCTTTTATTTGGCAAGGTGCATTGTTTCCAACTCTAACAATTCCTCCATCATAATTATTAAACTTAATAAACTTGTTCATATCGCTAGTCATATGACATGAACAACCACTTTCTATCATCCAATCCATTTTCTTTTCAACTTGAGATACTGAATCTTTTTCTTCTTAAACTTCAGTTACAATTTTTTCTTCTTTTATTGCAACAAATCCTATGTCATCACTTTCGCTATCACTTTCACTTAGGAATTTTTCAATGCTAGCTTCAAATTCTTCATCATTAGCATAATATCATTCTTTAGGTCTTATAGGCTTAAAGTTCTTCTTAAATTTCTTCACTCTCTTAGGACACTTAGATGCAAAATGACCATATTCTTGACATGTCCAACATTTAAAGATTTTCTTGCCTTTTGGTTCTCTTTTCACAAGAAAGGGAATTCCTTCTTCAATATCTTTGTCCTCTTCAATCTTAGATCTTCTACTACTGGCATATTCTCCACTGACACTTTCACTTCTTGATAAAGTAGTGAAGACACTAAGTGGGCTGAATGAAGTTTGAATTCTGGGAAAATCTCTAGATTGTCTCAAACCTATCTCCGCTGCTTATAATCTTCCAAGAAGAGTCTCTCTAGTGAATTTCTTAGTACAAGGTATGACTTACATTCAAACATCTATGTTGTCTGCTTAAATACCGAGGTCAGAGTTTTTAAGATCTTCCATATGATTTCATCTTTAGTCTTATTTCCTTCACAAGCTTTGATACTTGCAACAATCTCTAATATTCTACCAATATAACTTCTAACAAATTCATCTTCCATCATATTTACTTCTTGAAATAAACATATGCAACTTTGTAATATTATTCTCTTATCATGTTTATCACCTTCAAAAGTAGATTCCAAAGCTAACCAAATTTCATGAGATGTCTTTAGATTTTTTTACCTGGCTATACTCATTCTCAAGAAAAGTTGACAAAAGTGCTTCTCTAGCAAGTATGTTACACATAAATAGATCTCTTTCTTTCTCAATGCAATCTTCAATTTTGTCTTCTTTAATGATAGTCTTGTCATTCTTTGTAATCAACCAATATCCTGGTCCTAAACATAGCAGGTGTGTCTTCATCTTTTCTTTCCAGCTATCATAGTTAACTCCATCAAACTTAGGAATTTATTTTCTAAAATGATTCACCATGGATCTCCTTAAGTTGTTAAACTTTTCCTTAAAGTACCTGTTGCTCTGATACCAATTGTTATCAAGTAAAGTCCACCAAAATAATTGAGAGGGGGGGGTGAATCAGTTATCTGATAAAATTAAATTTTATTAACCTTATTAAATTTGAAACATATAATTAACATAAACAACATCCATAGCAAGATAATCATACATAATGACACCAAATTTATTAACTAGGGAACCTCTTGATTAGAGAGTAAACCTCAGTGGGGATGCTAACCACAAACGATGTACTAATATGAAAATTCCTTATGAGAGGATGGACTCTGTAAGGAGTCTTATGAAATACATTCAGTACATATCAATCCTTGTTATGAGACTTTGAATCCCTATGAGAAGATTCTAACTCTATTAGGAGTTAAGGAAGGAAGAAGGACCCACTATCCAAACAGATTCAAGGAAAATATCACTGAACACACTATCCAACTAATCTCTATATTATTCAAATAGAATAATACCAATAATTACTGATCTCAGCAACTTCTCTTCTATCCTCTGACTGTGCCAAAAAACACACCAAATTCTTCACCAGATCTACTCACTTCACATCATACATCAATCATTGTTTCACCTTCACATCATATACTTCTCATATCATCACATAAAATATCTCAATTAAGCAAAATAATCCTTTCTTTATACCATGCACAATATTTCATAATTGAGTCAGCCAATTAGGCTTAACCAATTACAAAATATAAAACATTATACGTTACATAATATTTCCATAATCACATAAAACTGTTGGATCACAAACTTAATAAATCTTCACACATGCAACCTTTGACTATGCTAACTCATCCAGGTTACCTCCGCAATGTCTTCAACCTTTTTATAACTTTGCATGTCCAGATTTTATCCCTGTTAGGAGATATAATCCAATTATTACAAATCGCTTCTCAAAAACACTGACAGAATACAGTTTCCACTAGATTACTCGTAACTGACATAAATAATTGAATTTCCATACGTGCTCTTAACCATGATATCAAGACATGATAAGGAACATGTCCTCAACTCCACATAACTTTATATGAAATTTTCCATGTGTGCTAAATCAAACTCTGTGTGTTTCTCTACTAATATCTAGTATAATTAGTGCATTGACATCAATGACAAACACATTCATGAATGCAACATGCAACTTCTATTGAACTACTAGAATACTCCCCCATAGGACATATTCAACATTCATGCTTAACAACAAATACAATTCTGCAAATAATTGTTTGCATAAATATAATGGAATCTCATCCTTTTGGGGCCACCTATGATGAGAAGCCAACCAACGAGGATATATAAAATGTGCAACAAGGTCATCTATACACCTGGTAACCATGTAGCCTCTCACCTGAGCCATGTCTGTAGAATGAGGAAACATAGTCTTCACCATAGCGGTGGAGACCTCAAAGTTGATTTGTTTGTACTTCATAGTGCCAGTAACACTGTGAGATAGAGAACTATAAAAAGTATCAATATTGATGCTATCATAAGGGTTGTATGATTCAACTATATCATACAAACCAACTCCTCTCTAATACTATTCACCCTATCCCTATTAGGGAGGGTGGTGGATGTCTCAATAGTATGATCGAGAACCTTGATCAAATGAGTCAATCTAGCAATAGTATCTGAAAACAAATGTTCTCTCTCCTCTCTAGAAGAGGTAGACCTATGTGTAGAGTGGGCACTACCACCCCCTGAACACTAGCATCTCCTGATGATGCAGATGGTGCCCTAGAACCAAATGCAATGTATGATATATAGAGAAAATATATATGCACGAAAGTATGTATACAGAGATATGTATATAAATCTTTGTACATGCATACAAATATATATGTACAATATAAAAAAAAAACAATCTAATTTTTAAAGCACATGCATGTACACATGTTATGATCATCTAGAGAATTTGTAATTTAACTATATATAGGTTGAATGCAATATCTTACATGTACAAATAATTTAAAAGTTCAACATGAAAAAAAAATGAATGATATCTAAAGTATACATATGGTTCATTATATTCAGGGTAAAAGCACAATTGAGTGTCACCTTTTGGGCTAACTCAAATCACTCAGCCTAGTTAGACTTAGCCCAGTTAGACTCGGTCGAGACTAACACAGCCGAGTACATGTAGGCACGACGCGGTGTTGAATGGCATCTATGTGGCCCAGTAGACTAGGCTGAGTGGTACTCGGTCGAGTAGGACTCGGCCGAGTCTATATGGTATTTTAAATATAAAAAAACATCCCAGGCCCCTCATTTGCACATTATTTGGTTTCTCACAAAAAGATGACTCCTAAGGGTACTCAGCCTAGTAGGACTCGATCAAGTCTACCTAGGTGACATGCCATGTTCGTAGCCAAACTTCCAAAAACATAAAAAAAAAACCAAAATTTTGCACTTCTGTTATTCCTTTCTCTAATCAAAATAGAAAATATTAAAAAACTAAAAGTACCCTTTTCTAGATCTTGAAAGTAAAATTCTAGACATATAAATTTTATATTGTTTCAACTAAAAAATGTTAAACAAATTTGCTAAAAACTACATGTTGGTATATTAAACTTTGAGAAGACATTGATTCAGAAAATATAGAAAAATACTAAATCAATTTAGAAAATTTTTGAAATCACATACGACACTAGAGGAGAGAGTCCTCTTCAAGGATATGTAATTTATTTGGTTTTTGGTATAGTTTTGATAGGGGAAAAGTGACGGGAGACAAAAACTGTTGATTTCAGGTAAGTTTGACTTTGAATACTTATAACAGGTAAACTATAGATCAAAAACACTTCTTTCATTTTTTCTGCACTAGATATACATGTCATCTAAAACATATTTTGAAATTGGAGGGAAAAACAATGTTTTACTTATAATGATTTGATGGGAAGTAAACTCCCTGAGTTGTAGTATTTTTCAGGATATGAAAAATAGACCTAAAAATTTAAAAAAACATATTAATTTTTGCTCAAATTAATTTTTAAAAATTATAGGCATAAAATTCATCCTATTTTACACATTTCATCAATTTACATCATCTTCAAATTCTCAACAAAAATGTGACTTTTATGCCCTTGAAGTTTTTTAGTTTTGGTGTTGTTAGCCTCTTCCTTTGTAAAAAGGTGACAACTTATTGTGCTTTTACCCTTCAAGACTATCTACAGGTGTTAACTCTAGGCTTGAAGTACATGTGGAACTTAACTCTAGGTTAGTTCTAAGTAAATGACTATCTGTTGACTAGTTATGTTGGTTTAATCTAGAAACATGGCAAAAAGCTGAATGATATTTATAATTCAAGCATATTTAAATGTACATGTGTGCATATACATGTAAATCACAATTTTGTACAACTTTTGAAAACATATATAAATAAAGTTCATAAATGTACATGTTTGTGGTTAAAGTTATTCTAGATTAACTAGGTTTGAAGAATGAAACTAACTAGTCTAGGTAACTAACTAAATTTCACTGGGTCTATTTTTTAAACTAAGTTCAAGAAGTTAGGTTAACTAGGTTGACTAGGTTAAAGTTATGTTTGGTCAAGTATGGTTAACTACGTTAAATCTAAGTTTGACAAAGTTCTAAAACAAAATTTGAAATATATGGAACTTTAACTGTCTAGTTATTTAAGAAATTTTGAATACGTTTGAATTACACATGGTTAACTACGAACTAACTAAATTTGAATGATATCTCTAGAGCTAAGGTTAACTAGGTTAGTTTGATGACTAAATTTCTAATGTTTCAAATGATTCAAAGTGAACTTGTTAAACATTTTACATTAACATTTAAAAATTAAATATGAACTACAGATTTAATCTAAACATGACAAAAAACTGAATGATAAATTTTTAATTCAAGCATAAACTTATATATGTACATGTGTGTGTACATGTACACAAATCACATTTCTATGTAACTCACATAAATAAAATATAAACATGTACATGATTAAAAATTTATTCTAGATTAATTAGGTTTGAATTATGGAACTAACTAGGTTAACTAAATTTCACTATGCTAACTAAGTTAAGTAGGTTTGAAGTACATCAATGTTGATTAGGTTAACTAAGTTTGACAAAGTTAACTATGTTTGTTCATTTATGGTTAACTAGGTTATCTAAGTTTGACTAAGTTAACTAAGTTCGAAATATGAAACTAACTAAGTTTAATATTATTTTTGTATAGGTTTGAATTATGGTTAACTACATTAACTAAATTTGAATAAGATAGCTAAAACTTAACTATATTAACAAAATTTAACTAAGTTAACCAAGGTTAACTATGATTAACTAAGTCAACTAGATTTCAACTATGGTTAACTAATAATAACTATGTTAAATAAAACATATTAATTAACTTTAACAATCTAACATAACTACAAATTATCCTAATAATCATTAAATTAATTAATATGCATACATACATAATGAAAAAAATTTAAATTTTTTTATAAAAAAAACCTACCTGATCCGACTAAAAGTCTCAAGAGCTCCTCAGTCTCTAGAAATCGCTATAAATGAAATGAGGAGCTTACAGCCTATGGGGAGAATATATAGATTTTCCTCATTTCGACCAAAACCTGGTTCGACTGAACTTGTTCCGATTGAAACCGTGGTGCCACTTATTTTTGGCTAGACATTATTCAGCTGAATATGTTCCGACCAAAACATGTCGGTTGTCCTCTACTATGACATAGGTTCGTACGTTTACCCATATATATATATATATATATATATATATATATATATATATATATATATATATATATATATATATATATATATATATATATATATATATATATATATATATATATATATATATATATATATATATATATATATATATATATATATGTATGTATGTATGTATGTATGTATGTATGTATGTATGTATGTATGTATGTATGTATGTATCTATGTATGTATGTATGTATGTATGTATGTATGTATGTATGTATACACATACATATATAATCACACATACATACATACATACATACAAACAGACAGACAAACAGACAGACAAACAAACAAACAAATGGATAGATAAATAGAAAAATAGTGAATCGAAGTAAAATGGAATCACCTCTATTCAAATGTGTGTGTGTGTGTATTGTATGGGGGAAATATGAGATTCACTCCTAAATTCAAATTCCCAAAGGAGAAATCCAATTTGATCAACCAAAAAGGTTAATACACAATCGAATCAATCTAAGGAGAATATGGAAGAGAGAGAGAGAGAATAACCCTTTGTTTCCCTATGGTTGAATTGAAGTCTTTAGTAATTGAAATATAAATACTAACCTCAAATTAGGGCAGATCTGGAAAATGTCAAATTCTGATGTCTATGTGTACTTTCAAGCAATTTTAAAACTTGATTCGGACTAGAAATGCCGAGACAGAGAAAACCCAAAAATCTTTCTCCAAGATGCGCTCAGATCGAGTTTGACCCTCATAAAAGGTCAAATACTACATTCTTTAATTGAAGTCCGATTTGAATTCTGTTCGCAGATCTCAGAAGTTTGCTGAAAAGGGTATCCAAAGTTGCTCTCAGATCTGAAATCCCACACCTATTCCTACAAGAAAAATAGGGTTTTTATTGTTTGTTTGAGGGGTTTGCCTTGGTCAAACCCCGGTTTGGAATCAACCTTAATATTGAAATGGAAATAGGAATGCTAGCAAGTAGTAGAAAAGGATCTAACAATGAAGCTATGAAATTCAATAGATATGCAATTGTATTTTGAATGTAAACAAGTATATTGATATGAAAGCTTGAACAAAACAAAAAATGTAAATCAAACCTCCATGATTTTATGCTTGGAGTCCACCTTGATAGGAGAATGAAATGGATCTTGAAGATGAACAAAAGGATCTTGAAGGAAGATCACACCATCATGATGGCTAGATCTAGGGTTTGAGTGATGAATCTTGAATACTTGAACCAAATCCCTTCAATGGCGTGAATGCTTGAATCCTTGATCTTCAATGGAGAACTTGGCTGGAGAAAAGGACTTGATTGCTTGAATGGATGCTTTCTTGAATGATCACCTTGAGAGCTTGAGAGTGCTTGAGGATGAGATATGAATAATGGATGTTAAAATGAGAGAGGAAGGCCTCCTTTTATAGTGAACTAGGGCATAATCCTCTAGAGGGGCCACCTTGGAGAATTAAATCCCAATTAGGTCCTAACCTTTAGAAAATATACTTAGATTAAATGCAATTAAAGGATTTACCATCTCAAAACCTGAAATGGCCAACCCGAAGGTGGGAAAATAAATATCTCGAAAGCCCAATGCTCAGAAATCTAGGATTTTGGAAATTTGAATGAGGGGGGCAAAATCAAGGTTGGACCTAACCTAGTCAAGTTCAAGCTCGATCCTAACCTAGTCAAGATCAACCTTGAATTTGACCCTGGGCCCAGATTCAATCAAAGCCAGGTCAAGAGGTCCTGGGGATGCCCAGATACCTAAAAATGATATTAGACAGGGACAGAATGCCAAGGATAGACATAAAATCCTATTATGACTATGATGAAAGCTAGGAGGACCTATTTCTAAATCTTTCCTAGAAAATTGAGCCATGGAAGAGGGAAATTAAGGAGAATCCTCGGGATCCTAACGCTAATTTCACCTAGAATGAAGAAATCAAGTGCCAGGAAGAAGTAGAAAGTGGGGAGAAAGCTAGATCCAAGCAAAGATCAATTCAAAGCATTCACCATGACCCCAAACCACTTACTCGGAGGGATAAACACTCTTAACATGGAATTGCTTCCTTTTTAAGATGATACATTAAGCTCCCACTTTAGCAAGGGTATGGACTCGATGCAAACTCTTGGTAAAGGAGAAGAAAGAGAAGATCCTAGTGGATTCATAAAGAGATAAAATAACACTTAGCTAAGGACACGAGCCCCCAAACTAAGGATTCTAACTTGACATACATGCATGAGGGTGTCAAAAGAACAAAGGTTAGTACTAAACAACCCAAATCAATTAGCATAAGAAACCTCACTAAGAAATATTTCTCATACTAATATCATATTTGGAAAGCTATCATAAAAGCATCAATGTTTACATAAGAAAGACAAGAACAACACTATAAATAACATAGCTTCATGATCCTGTTCTATTAGCATGAAAGAAAAAAGAGAGAAAAGAGAAAGTGATTACCTCGCCCAATAAGATGCCCACCTTACTGTGAATCACCCTGAAGGAAGAGCCCAATAGGTTCATCCATAAACTGTGCTTGCAAATGTAATGCATCTTCTGATGACTTCTGGAATATCCATAGATCCACCTTCTTATATCACTATGAATATAAAATGTGTCTCTTCTCAGGATTTAGCAACTTATGTACATTACCTTCGGAAGATTTAACATATAGGTGTGTGTCTTTTCAGGATTTAGCAACTTATGTGCATTACCTTCCAAGATTTAGCATATTTGAAACTGGAAATACGTGTCCCTTCAGGATTTAGCAACTTATGTGTGTTACCTTCAGAGGATTTAGCATATTGAAAATTTTGAAAAATGCGTGTCTCCTAAGGATTTAGCAACTTATGTGTGTTACCTTCAGAAGATTTAGCATACGAATGCATGTCTTTTCAAGATTTAGCAACTTATGTGTTACCTTCCAAGATTTAGCATGTAAAAATAAAAAACTATAGTACAAGGGAGACCCTATATATGGCCCCCTCCTTAATATGGAAAAAACATACTATTTTGACATGTTAAGGAAAGAAAAGAACAAGGATAAAGCCTTCTTCAGCATCAAGACAATATCCACAAACAACACCCAGTCCAAGCCAAGAAGGTCACAGCTCCTATGAGGCCATGGAAGGGATGAATGTAAAGAGATATCATGCAAGAAATGAAAAGAAAGTAACCCTTATGAGGGATAGCACACTATTTAGTTTCCAAGGTGAGAGATATATCAACCATGGAAACCCAATGTCAAACAACAAAAGAGGTTATTATCAAGGACATAGATCCTTAATGCAAACCATAATTTTCATGTATGATTGGATATCACATAATAGATAAATACTGCTTACCCAAGGAAAGAGGTGCATCCAAGAAAGACAGAAAAGAAGGAGATGGCATCCTTGCCCCCCAAGCATAGGAACAAAGATGGAAGAGGATACCTACTTCACAATGCAAGGAGATATCTTGTTTACAATAATGTATACCATATTCTTAGCGAGGGATAAAATTCCCTATATCCAAGAATATAGATAATCGTGAAAGGGATATGTCACTCAAGGAAAAAGGATCCTCAAATGAAAGAGATCTTATCAACAAGACCCCCATCAAAGAGGAGTGCTTTAGATAAAATATCATCTTTCAAAGATAAGCGGGAACAAAGATTCAATCATCAAGCCTCCTGCAAAGAAGAGGAAGAGAAATCTTTGGATTGAGGGAAGCAACTCTAACACCGAAGCAAGGGTAAGAGTTTATAAAGAACATAATTTTCAATATAGATAAGAAGTGACGACTTAGGACAACAACTTCTCATATAAGAAATTTATCCATAGTCAAAACATCTAACAATATGTTGAAATAATATTGCAATATAAACAAATACCACTAAACTAAGGAAAGCAATTCCCTAGACAAAGAGAAAGAAAGAGGTACCTTGGCCCCTAGAGACAAGGGATACCTTCGCAAAACAAATGTCTTAGGAAAGATATCTTGAAAGATTCTATGGATGATTAAAGACATAATACTAAACCATAGAAAAATAGGAGAGAAAGAATACCAATTAAGCCCTAATAAAAGACCTAATGGCTCCTAGGAGACTAGATGAAGATACACCTCTTGCCCCCCAGTCATGAGACAAGAGGGAAAGAACATCTCCATTATATCTAAAGGAGGGGAATCCCCTATATCAAAGTTATGAAGGAATTGTCAAAATAGGCGAGAGTGAGATATAATTCCTAACGTAGCTCTTTCTCTAACATATAACTTGAAATGTTTACAATCAGCAAGTAAAGGTTTGTTACTATAATGAAAAGGACATTTATATTTGTATAGAGCATCTATCAGCATAGGTCTAAAGATTTCTTTCTTAGAATTCATTAGCTCAACATATACCTTTTTAGCAATTTCTTAACGAGTAGTAGAGTTATCTAAGATAGGTGTGGGGAGATGAGGATGATGTTTAGCATCACCTACCTTAACTTGAGATTTCAAACAACCAACACCATACCTATTTGGTTTTAGGGGTATATGAACTGGAAACCTAATACCATGCTCATTAACTCCAAGCCCTAAACCTTTATAACCTTGTTTAGTCACCATATTATATCCAGTAGTATGCATATTATGTAAATCTTCTACAGGAGGTGATTGTTTATCATGCTCATGAGTAAAGGTTGCATAAGGTGGGATAATAGGTTTTGAAGAAGTTTCTTTACCCTTTCCTTTAATATTATCATGGATCGGAGGAGAAGGTAAATTGAAGAAATCTTGCACATCTGCATCCTGAACAATAGCTTGAATCCCATCATAAGTATGGGAAGAGCAAGGATTAACAGATGGAGAATTAGGTATCGGAATAGGAAGATTAGGATTAAGATTAGAATTGATTAGGATTAGGATTGATAGGATTAGGAATATTAGGAGATGATGTGTCATCTACCCAATTCTTCACATAATCCAAAAGATGAATAAGGCTACCACATAAATCTCTAACAAAAGTTTTAAATGTAGGCAGACTAGTGTCAGTCAACTTCACAAAAGCATAAGCAAGAGCAAAGTGAAGGGTCATCAACATAATGAAGTGAATGATACTTTCATAAACATCATAGGTATGATAAAGAGATGCTAAAAGAAGAGTACTGAAGAACATAATTACACACCAAAGCATCTTAATATTCGCCATAGAAAATGGAATGCAAGAAATATTTTTGGATTTTATTGATTATATAGATTTTATTGATTTTTTTTGTATTTTTTAACACGAGCAAAAACTAGATCTAATCTAAATGCAAGAAAGGATCTAAAATCTAACACAATAGGGCATCTAATTCCACAAAATGAAGGAGAGTAAGTTTGTCAAGTTCACCAAAATGAATAGAAGTAAAATGGAATCACCTCTATTCAAATGTGTGTGTTTGTGTGTGTGTGTGTGTGTGTATTGTATGGGGGAAATATGAGATTCACTCCCAAATTCAAATTCCCAAAGGAGAAATCCAATTTGATCAACCAAAAAGGTTAATACACAATCGAATCAATCTAAGGAGAATATGGAAGAGAGAGAGAGAGAATAAACCTTTGTTTCCCTATGGTTGAATTGAAGTCTTTAGTAATTGAAATATAAATACTAACCTCAAATTAGGGCAGATCTGGAACATGTCAAATTTTGATGTCTGTGTGTACTTTCAGGCAATTCTGAAACTTGTTTCAAACTAGAAATGCTGAGATAGAGAAAACCCAAAAATCTTTCTCCAAGATGAGCTCAGGTTGAGTTTGACCCTCATAAAAGGTCAAATAATACATTCTTTATTTGAAGTCCGATTCAAATTCTGTTAGTAGATCTCAAAAGTTTTCCAAAAAGGGTATCCAAATTCGCTCTCAGATCTGAAATCCCGCACCTATTCCTACAAGAAAAATAGGGTTTTTGTTGTTTGTTTGAGGGGTTTGCCTTAGTCAAACCTTGGTTTGGAATCAACCTTAATATTGAAATAGAAATAGGAATACTAGCAAGTAGTAGAAAAGGATCTAACAATGAAGCTATGCAATTCAATAGATATGCAATTGTATTTTGAGTGTAAACAAGTATATTGATATGAAAGCTTGAACAAAATAATAAATGTAAATCAAATCTCCATGATTGTATGCTTGGAGTCCACCTTGATAGGAGAATGAAATGGATCTTGAAGATGAACAAAAGGATCTTGAAGGAAGATCACACCATCATGATGGCTAGATCTAGGGTTTGAGTGACAAATCTTGAATACTTGAACCAAATCCCTTCAATGGCTTGAATGCTTGAATCCTTGATCTTCAATGGAGAACTTGGATGGAGAAGAGGACTTGAATGCTTGAATTGATGCTTGCTTGAATGATCACCTTGAGAGCTTGAGAGTGCTTGAGGATGAGATATGAATAATGGATGTTAAAATGAGAGAGGAAGGCCTCCTTTTATAGTGAACTAGGGCACAATCCTCTAGAGGGGCCACCTTGGAGAATTAAATCCCAATTAGGTCCTAACCTTTAGAAAATATATTTAGATTAAATGAAATTAAAAGATTTACCATCCTGAAACCCGAAATGGCCAACCCAGAGGTGAAAAAATAAATATCTCGAAAGCCCAATGCTCGGAAATCCAGGATTTTGGAAATTTGAATGAGGGGGGAAAAATCAAGGTCGAACCTGACCTAGTTAGGTTTGACCTTGATCCTGAACTATTCAGGTTCGAGCTTGATCCTAACCTAGTCAAGATCAACCTCGAATTTGACCTTGGGCCCAAATTCAATCAAAGCCAGGTCAGGAGGTCCCGGGGATACCCAGAAACCTAGAAATGATATCAGACAGGGACAAAATGCCAAGGATAGACATAAAATCCTATGATGACTGTGATGAAAGCCAAGAGGACCTATTTCTAAATCCTACCTAGAAAATTGAGCCACGAAAGAGGGAAATTAAGGAGAATCCTCGAGATCCTAACCCTAATTTCACCTAGAATGAAGAAATCAAGTGCCAGGAAGAAGTAGAAAGTGGAGAGAAATCTAGATCTAAGAAAAGATCAATTCAAAGCGTTCACCATGACCCCAAACCACTTACTCGGAGGGCTAAATGCTCTTAACATGGAAGTGCTTCCATTTTAAGATGATACAGATAGATACATAGTATAAAATAATTTTGGATATTTACCAAAGCTTGGCCCACATGATGATTCCCAAAAATAGGTGGATGTTTCCCTACTTGTGTATTGTATATACTCAAGCTTCCTATAAAGGATTCTGCCATAAAATAAATCAACTCATGCTCAATAGCTCACTAAGAAATGACATATTTTGTCAAGCACTTAAATAGAAGATATTATTGTGAAGATTTACCTTCCTAAGCTATCATCTTGCTTATGAGTGATTATTAGCTTTTTTGTTCTTTTCACAACTCTAGGCAGCTCCTAAAGTGTGACCTTTCCTGCATCAATCTATCAGATACTCTGTGTAGAAGATTTGATGCAGTGCTCCTAGTTGACTAGGTAGCCTCAATTATGGTAATCACCCCTAATTTACGTCTAAGATATTCATGAGAATCCTTAGGTAAAGATTTTGTGAATATGTCTACTAGTTGTTCCTTTGTATTCACATATTCCATTCTCACTTCTTTATCTTGTACCAATTCCTTCAAGTAATGATACTTGATATAAATATGTTTGGTCTTTGTGTGCATCACTAGATTCTTTGATATGTTGATAGCACTTGTGTTATAACAAAATATAACAATCGGTTCAGTGATCTCCTCTTTCATACCTTTCAACAATTGCTTGATCCATACCAGATTTGAACAGTTTGCTGCAGCTGCTATATACTCAGCTTCTACTATAGATTGGGAAATGCAGTTTTGTTTCTTGCTTGTCCAAGAGACTAATCTTTTTCCTAGAAAGAAAGCTCCACCACTTGTACTTTTCCTGTCATCAACATTTCCTACCCACTCTACATCAATGTAGACTCTAAGTTCAAATTTCTCATTCTTCTTGTAGTACAATCCATAATCTTTTGTCCCTTTTAGATATCTTAGTATTCTCTTCATAGCCATCATATGATTTTCCTTAGGGTTGGCAAAGAATCTTACCACAATCCCAACTGCTAGGGCTATATATGGTCTATTATGGACAACATATTGTAGCTTTCCAATCATGGATCTATACAGGGTTTGATTCACTTCAACAGTATCATCAGTTTTAGATAGTTTCTATCTAGTAGCCATGGGAGTACTTATTGGTCTTGAATCCTCCATTCCAAAAGTTTTTAGTATCTCTTTGACATATTTAGATTGTGTTATAAAGATACCTTTTTCCATATGATAGACTTGCAAACCAACAACGAATTTTATCTCACCAAACATAGACATCTCAAACTCATTTTGCATCTCATTTGAAATTTTTTGACATAGGGCATCTTGTCCTCCAAATATGATATCATCTACAAAAATTTCAACTAACAAAATCCCTTTACCTTCTTCAACTTTCATGTACAGATTGTTGTTGTCATTTGTCCTTATAAATCCAATATTTATCAAATAATTATGCAACCTCTCATACCATGCTCTAGGGGCTTGCTTCAATCCATACAACGCCTTGTTCAGTTTGCAAACCAGATTTTTCTTGTTTGGATAAACAAATCCTTCAGGTTGTTCAATGTATACTTCTTCTTCTAATATACCATTTTGTGGAGGTTTTCTAGGTGTAGACATCTATCTCTTGATTTCTCTATCATTGCAGAATAGATTGAACTCTTTTGATATAAACTCTCCACCTCGGTCAGATCTCAGACATTTCAAGCTTCTACCTGTTTCCTTTTCAACCTTTGCCAAATACCACTTAAACTATTGAAATGCATTATATTTTTCTTTCAAAAACATTACAGTCATCATCCTAGTGTAGTCATCAACAAACAAAGTAAAGTACTTAGCACCATAATAACTTTGTACACCCATAGGTCTACAAAGGTCAGTATGAACCAAATCCAAAGTATTCTCAGCAATAAATGTCTTGCTCTTGAAACTAGACTTTGTCATTTTACCCAACTGACATTTTTTACACATCACATTATCAGGTTTCTTCAATCTTGGCAAACCTCTAACTTTCTTCTTTTTGCTAATACTTACTAGATTGTCAAAGTTAACATGACATAGCCTCTTATGCCATAACCATACATCATCAAATTGTGAAAACAAATATGTCTCTTCAAATAAATCTAGATAGAACAAATTACCTCTAGTATGTTCTCCACTTCCAATTAGTTCACCAGTAGCATCAAATATTTTAGCCTTCCTATGATGAAATTCCACTCAGTCACCAGTGCTATTAAGTTGTGCAACACTCAACAAATTATAGTTAAGACCTTCAACCCAATAGGCATTTTCACATGTGATCTTATCAATTAACTTAATTGATCTTTTACCCCTAATAGGACATGGTGCATCATTACCAAACTTAACACTTCTACCTTTGTAATGATCTAGGATTTCAAATTTACTTTTATCACCAGTCATGTGATGTGAGCAACCACTATTAATAATCCATTTATCACATTTACTCACATAAGAAATAAATGTAGTTTTCTCATCTTCATCAGAATCATCTTTCATAGCAACATAAACTACTTCAATATCAAAATCATCAATGTCACTATCAGTTTCCTCTTCTGCAATATAACAGGATTTCTTACCTTTATCCTTGTAATATGTGTACCTTCGGTGATCTATGTTATCTCTCTTATCCTTGTACTTGCTTTCTCTTTCCTCATCCTTGTCATTCCTATCAGGACATCTTGCAGCAATATGGCCAACTTTGTTACATGAAAAATAGATTATAGGAAGTTTACCTTTATATTTTCCTTTTCCTCTCTTCAATCTTCTAGCCATGAGTGTCTCAAGATCATCTAGTTCCTCATCAGAAGTGTCGTTGTCACTATCACTATCACTTTTCACACATTTTTCTTTTTCTCTCTTAGATTTATGCAAAACCATTTGTGACTTGAATGCACATTCAACATTAGGAACAATGTAGTTATCATAGTTTGAAAGCTCAAAAGTACTAAGCTTACCAACAAGACTTTCCAGACTTAGAACATTACCAGGGTTACATCTTGATTCTTGAATTGCTAAAATTTTGATAGCATAGATAGGAAGCAAAGTTCTCAATGCTTTACCAATAACAGTCTCATCGTCAATGATTCCATTAGCTCCTCTAATAGCATTCACTATCTTCTTAATTCTACCACAATACTGAGCAATATTCTCACCTTCTTGCATTTTCATTTCATCAAACTTACCTCTCAAGCTTTCAACTTTTGCCCTCAGTACATTTGTATCACCACCATAAATGGTTGCAAGAGTGTCCCACATTTTCTTTGCAGTAGTGCAATCCTTGATATCTTCAAATTCAAGATAGCT
Organism: Chamaecyparis obtusa; assembly: GCA_027943335.1. Taxonomy (NCBI): domain Eukaryota; kingdom Viridiplantae; phylum Streptophyta; class Pinopsida; order Cupressales; family Cupressaceae; genus Chamaecyparis; species Chamaecyparis obtusa. Next base: position 1,458,382 of record BSBK01001203.1, read on the forward strand.
TAAGGAAGATGCAATCTCCAACATTGCTTGATTGTGTTCATGTTTTTCTTTCATCTCCTCGGTAGTCAAAGGTGCAGTAGGTATAACATAGTCATGTTCAACATAGTACTTTTCTGAATCACCAATACCAACTAGATGTAGTTTCATCAAACTCTTCCATGCAGGGAAGTTTTCCTTGTTCAACTTCGATACCTCCTTTTTATATATCTTGATCATTTTCTTAAGTACCTTTAAACTTTTTCTCTGTAAGCACCAACAACTCTGATACCAATTGTTAATATTATTTAGAATAATAGAGGGGGGGGTGAATCAGTTGTTCTCAGGTCTAGATGTACCAATTGAACTTTTAAACAATTCAACAATCTCAGATCTAATCATCAACACAACTCAGTCTCTAAAGAATATATACCAGAAACATATAACATGCAGTCCACTATCCAAAAGTAATTAACTTGCAGAATATAGAAACATACACATTAAAACATTCACACATGTATAACACCAGGATTTATAGTGGAAACCCAACTTGGGAAAAACCACTTTGTAACATGTTAGTGATATTTTCACTCTTCTGAAGTGAGCTCTATGAGAAGCCAACCTTGCTAAAGGTTTACAAACACACTGCTAGGTGTGACTCTGTTAAAGGATTTAAACACTCTATCAAAAGTGACCTAGTTAAAGGATTTAAGTACATTCCATTAGATTGTCTCCTTGATTAAAGGATTTAAACAATGATTGTTAGGTCAACCCTGATTAAAAGATTTAGACTGATATAATGGTTAGAAAGTAGTAGTAGTAGTTTTTGATCTAAAAAACATACAACTCACTTTGAAAATAATTGATCCAATTCACACATATATGTTGATTTATTGACTGAGTTCCATTTCCATCTCCATCTCTGATCTACTTGGAATTCGCTTCAAGCAATCACAACTCTGATCAACTCCTTCACCTCCAGCCTTCTTCTTAGACTTATCAGTCAATAACATCAACAACTCCAGCATCCTATGTAACCTCACACTTAGGTTTTCCTATATTATACCTCTCTAATTAGGTAGATCCATATTTTTTTGCTTAATCTCCTATATGGATCTTAGGTTAGGTCAGATTCATCGAATCCTTCCAACATTTAAGTTCTTCATCCTTCCTTCTAGATACATCTTGAAACTTCTCATTGAATCCATAGTAAAATGATTTACCATGCATTAAATTCTCCATACAATCAATTAATAAAGTCAACACGATTTACATAACCCAATAATTCAACTATGTCAGCTGAAAATTTGAATTATTTCTCCAAATGTAAATTACTAACACTCAGTCAATACTATGTTCATCTCCTCGATCATCACTACATAACTCGGTCATCTCTACAAACTATCTCCCTCGGCTAACACTGTCTTGCTCGGTTATTTCCAGTCGCTCGGCATAAACTAATGTTTGGTCAACACTAAATTTACTTGGCATATACTGGCACTCAGTTGACACTAACATCACTCGACTTAAACTAGATTTCTTCACTTTTGCTCAGTTAAGCCTACTTCTTCAGTCTTTCTTCTTACTTAGATAAAAAATACATTATCTTATCAATGTGCCAAATAATCAAGTGCTCATTGAAGTATCAAATAACTCAACCTTTCCCTAGGTTCTCTTGTTATCTCCCTTGCCCTAATCCTTTTCATCAATTAATAGATATATTACTTTCTTAGATAGCAATTGTCTTACCAGTTAAGGTTTGACATCAATGACAATACAACCATTGTTTCAATTACAGTTTCCAACAGAAGTTTTTTAGTTTTGGTGTTGTTAGCCTCTTCCTTTGTAAAAGGTTGACAGCTTATTGTTCTTTTACCTTTCAAGACTATCTACAGGTGTTAACTCTAGGTTTGAAGTACATGTGGAACTTAATTCTAGGTTAGCTCTAAGTAAATGACTATCTGTTGACTAGTTCGTTAAAACTAGGAACTAAAAGTAACCCAGTTAGTTCTAGGTTTGAAGTATGGTTAACTACACCTGAACTGCATGTATGTATAGTGATATTTTTAAATACATAGTTCGTTATATATATATATATATATATATATATATATATATATATATATATATATATATATATATGGAAATTTAATTAAACATATAATGTTTGAAATGATTGAAAGTGAACTTGTTACATTTTACAAATTAACTTGAAATTTAAATTTATGTATAGATTTAATCTAGAAACATGACAAAAAGTTGAATGATATTTATAATTCAAGCATATTTAAATGTACATGTGTACATATACATGTAAATCACAAATTTGTACAACTTTTGAAAACATATATAAATAAAGTTCATAAATGTACATGTTTGTGGTTAAAGTTATTCTAGATTAACTAGGTTTGAAGAATGAAACTAACTAGTCTAGGTAACTAACTAAATTTCACTGGGTCTATTTTTTAAACTAAGTTCAAGAAGTTAGGTTAACTAGGTTGACTAGGTTAAAGTTATGTTTGATCAAGTATAGTTAACTAGGTTAAATCTAAGTTTGACTAAGTTTTAAAACTAAATTTGAAATATATGGAACTTTAACTGTCTAGTTATTTAAGAAATTTTGAATAGGTTTGAATTACACATGGTTAACTACGAGCTAACTAAATTTGAATAATATCTCTAGAGCTAAGGTTAACTAGGTTAGTTTGATGACTAAATTTCTAATTTTTTAAATGATTCAAAGTGAGCTTGTTAAACATTTTACATTAACATTTAAAAATTAAATATGAACTACAGATTTAATCTAAACATGACAGAAAACTGAATGATAAATTTATAATTCTATCTATGTGAATTTTGTACTTAGTTGTAGACACAACACTTCAGTAAAACATTAGAGGTTAGCAGAAATCAAAATCTTGCAAATAAATGAAACTATGCTAACCAGGCGATTTACTGCCTTCTAGTAGGTGCGAGTATGATGTTCTCAAATTGGAATCGAGATCAGTGACAATGCAACACCTAAACAAAGGATTTGAATGCAAAAGAATGAAAGATTATATGAGTGTAGATTATTCTATATTTTGGTATTTTCTGTGCAATATTATGAAAACTGTATGAATCTAAGCTAGATGAATGAAATTGAATGTAGATTTAACCTAAGAATGATATGAATGATATGAAAATCTATGATATGAAACTATGCAAAAACTATGATCAACTATGAAAGATCTCACAAATCACCTGTCGCAAGTGCTTAATCCTTCAATTGCCAATTCGCCAAAGTAATTGTGCAAATTTGAGTGTTGATGAGATAATTATGAAGAGCCGAGCCTTGATTTTATAGAAATCCAGGGCTTGAGGATGTAGGAGAAAAGCCATAAATCACTCTTGATAAACTCAGGTTGATTTTTGAGTTATCTGAGTTATCAGGAAATCAGAGATAATTAACTCACAAAAATCATGCAAAAGCAGTGTTTAACTCAAAATAGAGTTCAGATCAAATTTCAACTCATCATCAGATGTTGAGTTTCAATTTTAAAATTGATTATTAATTTCTAGTTGCCTGCTTTTCTGATTGTGCATGATTTAATTTGAATTAATTTAAAAATAAAGTGATTTATTCTCAACTTAACTGATTTTTGAATTAAAGCAATTGATTTATGGGTTAATCAATTATTAAATCAAACTTTTCTTCAAAAACTATATTATTAAAATTTGACAATTTAATTAATTAAATAAGAATTTAATCAATTAGTCATGAGATTTTAGATTTTATTGTCAAAATTAAATAATACATTTTAAGAATAAATAGAATTAAATTTAATTAAATAATTAAGTGGCAATATTAAATCTAATTAATTAAATATTTAGAATATTCAATTAATCAAACTTTAGGATAAATAGGATTTATCGCCAAATAATTATTAAATCAAAGATAATTGGAATAAATAAGAATATTGCTAGGAATATTCCTCGATGTAGAATTTAGGATAAAATCAATTAGGATTCGATAATGTGCAGATGTGCTTTAGGTTAGGACTTTTGTACCGATTTTGTTTGAATTGAAGATGTAGGAGGTTAATGAACCTATAGCCCATTTTTGAGGTATTACAAATTCAAGCATAAATTTATATATGTACATGTGTGTGTACATGTACACAAATCACATTTCTATGTAACTCACATAAATAAAAACATAAACATGTACATGATTAAAAATTTATTCTAGATTAATTAGGTTTGAATTATGGAACTAACTAGGTTAACTAAATTTCACTATGTTAACTAAGTTAAGTAGGTTTGAAGTACATCAATGTTAATTAGGTTAACTAAGTTTGACTAAGTTAACTATGTTTGTTCAGGTATGGTTAACTAGGTTATCTAAGTTTGACTAAGTTAACTAAGTTTGAAATATGAAACTAACTAAGGTTAAAATTATTTTTGTATAGGTTTGAATTATGGTTAACTACATTAACTAAATTTGAATAAAATAGCTAAAAGTTAACTATATTAACAAAATTTAACTAAGTTAACCAAGGTTAACTATGATTAACTAAGTCAACTAGATTTCAACTATGGTTAACTAATGATAGCTATGTTAAATAAAACATATTAATTAACTTTAACAATCTAACATAACTACAAATTATCCTAATAATCATTAAATTAATTAATATGCATACATACGTAATGAAATTTTTTTTAAAAATTTTAAAAAACAAAAAACAAAAACAAACCTACCTGGTCCGATCGAAAGTCTCAATAGCTCCTCAGTCTCTGGAAATCGCTACATATGAAATGAGGAGGTTAGAGCCTATGGGGAGAATATATAGGTTTTCCTCATTCGACCGAAACCTGGTTCGACCAAACTTGTTCCGGTTGAAACATGTCGGTTGTTCTCTACTATGACACAGGTTCGTACGTTTACCCATATATATTATATATATATATATATATATATATATATAGAGAGAGAGAGAGAGAGAGAGAGAGAGAGAGAGAGAGAGAGAGTATAAAATAATTCTGGATATTTGCCAAAGCTTGGCCCACATGATGATTCCCAGAAATAGGTGGATGTTTCCCTACTTGTGTATTGTATATACTCAAGCTTCCTATAAAGGATTCTGCCATAAAATAAATCAAATCGTGCTCAGTAGCTCACTAAGAAATGACATCTTTTGTCAAGCACTTAAATGAAAGATATTAGTGTGAAGAGTTACCTTCCTAAGCTAGCTAGAACCTATCCTACAAATTAGTTAAGATAGAGTAATGTTTATTAACATTGACTAAGTGATCTATTTTTAAAAACTAACTTATTAAGAAACATTCTAGTTAATTAAAAATAAAGATTAATTTATATTTTAAGTTATTGTAATAGGACATTCTTGCTCCCCTTTTGTTCCATAAGTATCTATAGAACAAATCCAATTTGATAATATTGGCTTTGAATTTTGAATCCAAAAACTCTAATTGGAAGAACTAAATTGTACCTATGATCCAATTCAAAAGACAAGATTATATGTACTGGAAATATTCTAAGATACATGACATACAAATAAAGTAAAATATAATACCATTAAGAGAAAGTGGTGAAGTATGAAACGATTTTATTCTGCATTAGCCAATAAGGTTTGTCTCCAAGTGTAAGCATTAGTCCTCTTTTGGTTAAAATCAATCATGCGAAGTGTAAGGATTAAAAAGAACATGGGAGGCATTCCTTATCGTAATAACATAAGGGAAGGAAGCAGCCCAATGGCAAAGACATCTACTACAAACCATCATCATGGTGAGAATATAACAACAATTAATCCTCCACTAGGCACAAGGATGCATTTGTCCCTATTTGTTTTTGGCATTGAGTTGTCAACATTAAACCGGTAAAGATTATTAGAGATCCCAACTCAATTTTGCTATAATTTGGTCTTGTACGACATTTAGTGCTTAATGCCAATTTCGTTTGTATTATGGATTCTCTGAAGTGGACACCTGGGATTTCAAGTGGATTCCAGAGAAGCCATTGATGGCAAAATAGCATTTTCCATTAAGGTGGTTACTCCATGAGTGAAGAATCTGAAAAAATGAAAGCATATTCATACTTAACGACGGCTAATCTGGTCTCTTACGGGAGTCGAACTCCTGACCGCAACAAAAAAGAGGTTGCAATGAATGTAGATTTTAAGAACGAAAACAGTTGGCATGAGGCAAAACGGGAGGGGAACAGAATGCGCATAAAAGATTAGGTGAGTTCTTAATGTGCTAGGAACACGTGTGGCATCTGGGAATGGAATCGTACTGAGGGAAATCTGAAGTTTGTAAGTGATACAGTGAAGATTTTGTTGTGGGCATGTGAAGAAAGTTTAAAGAAGCTTTTGAGCATTTATGTGTCTTGTACATGTTGGACTGGAAGTGGACAGATTGCATAATGTGAGTCCACGTAAACAATTTCTTATTGCCAGGTTCTCCTGACTTTATTTATTCACTGATCCCCACTGTCCAATCGTCCCTGATTTGCTTTAAAAACATGACCATCGGTAACCGGCGATTGAAACGATGTGAGGGGGGAGTCCGTTTTTTTGTAGATCTCAAATTACCACCGTTAAACTTGCGTTGGATTACAGGCACCCCAGATGGCCGACACAGATAATCCACGCCAAATGACACGAAACAAGTTTTGATGCGCGTGCAGAGGACGTCCACATGCTGTACTTTTGATTAATTCTCGACCATTTCCGCTTCCACTGTGGCGTTAATGAGCAGGTCTTAGATACGCTTTCCAACGTAATAAAACGGTTTCCGAAGTATGGAATTCAATTCGTTGCCTGTGATGCCCAATTTCGCGAGAAGCTCTGTTTTTTCACCCACCTGATTAATCAAACGATACAATTCGCCCGACATTTGGCATTTGTAAAGCAAAGTAGCTGCTCCCACTGTGACGCCCGCAATGACGAAATGCCACTTTGCCTCCCCTCTTCCTCCTCCCGAGATTGCAATTTGAAAGGGTGACCGTGGTGGAGTAGAAACACAGACAGACAGATCTTCAAGATTGAGTTCTGAGGAGTCCAGAGATCAGAATCCATGGATTCCAATGGCGAAAATCCAAAGAGGGGCAAGGCTTCTTCAGCAGGCAGTGTCTCTGTATGGAAGCTTCTGACTTATGCTGATTCTATTGATCTAATGCTCATGGTGTTTGGCACTCTTGGATCCATTGCAGATGGGGCTTCCACGCCCATTACGATTCTTGTGCTCAGCAATTTCATGAATGTGTTGGATAAAGCTGGCTCGGATGAAAAGTTTCTTCACAACGTCGATAAGGTAAAAGCTGAATCATTCGTTTCTCTAAGATTTAATCGGGAAATTGTGGGCGGGGGGTAGGAAAAAAAAACTCATTTTTGATGGGATTTATTGGTCTTGGATGACAGACTTCGGTTTCCTTGCTGTATGTGGCTGCTGTTCTGTGGATTGCCGCCTTTTTGGGTATGACTGAATTTTTCTTTTTTATCTTTTGGCATTCCACAATGCATTTTTCTGTTTCAGATTGACAACATTCGACTGGATGGGCTTTTATTTGTTTTCAGAGGCTTTTTGCTGGACGAGAACTGGTGAAAGGCAAGCATCTCGCCTGCGGATGAAGTTCCTCAAAGCTGTTCTAAGGCAGGATGTGGGATTCTTCGACACTCAATCCACTACCACTTCTCAGATAGTTACCAGCATCTCCAATGACACCCTTGTCATACAGGACGTATTCAGCGAAAAGGTCCAAACATCTTGTATTCTCTTTTGGTTTATTAAGCAGCTTGTTTAACTTTGGCCTTCGGCTTCTTGTTGCTATTTCTGGTTTTTTATTGCATCTGTGTGTTTTTATCGATCGTACACTTTTTGAGCTGTCTAACATCACATCTTTGAGCTCTTTGAGTGCTCTAACATCTCTGCGTAGTCTGTAAATCACACAATCTTGGAAGTTTCTAACATCTTTGAAAACTCTAACTACAATATTTGAGTTCTCTTGGAGAGCCTGAGAATTATGTGATACAAAATATTGATGAAAAATACATTGAAATCAGAAATAGCAAACAAAAAAGAAGCATTGTAGATTGTGAAAAGCTGATATCATTAACTTGGCCATGGCTTCTCAGCTGCCCAATTTCACAGTGAACGTTTCGACATTCCTGGCGAGCTACGTTGCAGCCTTCTTTCTCATCTCGAAGCTTGCGTTGGCGGGGTTTCCTTTCATCGTGCTGCTGATAATCCCAGGAATGATGTATGGACGAACACTGACAGAACTGACCCGGAAGATGCATGCAGAGTACAAAGTGGCGGGAAATGTTGCAGAGCAGGCGATATCATCAATCAGAACAGTGTATTCATTAGGCGGGGAGGAGAAGAGCATGGCCAAATTCTCTGCAGCGCTTGAAGGGACAGTGAAACTGGGTCTGAAACAGGGGCTGGCGAAGGGCATGGCGATAGGAAGCAATGGGCTCTCTTTTGCAATCTGGGCATTCCTCGCTTGGTATGGAAGCTTGCTGATCATGTACCATGGAGTATCCGGTGGGGCGGTCTTCGCCACCGGCGCTTGTACCATTCTCGGTGGCCTGTAAGCTTTTCATGAACTAAAATTAAAATTCTAAAACTCCCTGTTTGCTTATTCTTCTCTGTTTGAAATCTGAAAGTTGCAATTTTTGGCACATTGCAGAGCCCTGGGGACTGCGCTTCCGAACATAAGGTACTTTTCGGAGGCATGCATAGCGGGATATCGAATCCTGGAGATAATGGAGAGAGTGCCCGCCATAGATTCCGAGGACTGCAGAGGACAAACTCTGGATATCGTGGCGGGCGAAGTCGAATTCAAGAACGTGGAGTTCGCATACCCGTCGAGAGCAGAGACGAAGATAGTCCACAACCTGAATCTCGTTGTTCCTGCGAATCAGACGGTCGCTTTGGTGGGCGGCAGCGGCTCTGGAAAGTCGACCGCCATCGCTTTGCTGCAGAGATTCTACGACCCTGCGGTTGGACAGATTCTGCTGGATGGAGTCGATATCAGGACTCTCAACTTGAAATGGCTGCGCACCCAAATGGGGCTCGTCAGCCAGGAGCCTGCGCTCTTTGCGACGTCAATCAAGGAGAATATTTTATTCGGGAACGACGAGGCCAGCATGGATCAAGTCATTGCCGCCGCAAAGGCTGCCCACGCCCACGATTTCATCACCCAACTCCCCAAAGCCTACGACACCCATGTCAGTCACCTTCCCTTTCCTTTAATCAACATATTTCTTAGCTTCCCAGAATGACATTGCCTGCTTTTTTTACTAAAAGTCTCAGTTTTGTACAGGTTGGAGAACGAGGAGTGCAGATGTCAGGCGGGCAGAAGCAGCGCATAGCAATTGCCAGGGCCGTGCTGAAGGATCCTCGCATTCTTCTGCTAGACGAGGCTACCAGCGCCTTAGATGCCCAATCAGAGAAGATGGTACAGGATGCTCTGGAGCAGGCTTCATTTGGGCGAACGACCATCATAATTGCCCATCGTCTTTCCACCATCCGCAACGCAGATCTCATTGCAGTGCTTCAGTCAGGTCGCGTGGTCGAGTCCGGCACACACCAAGATCTCATAGGACGACCCGGTGGAGCCTACGCCGCACTGGTTCATTTGCAGTTGCAGACACGCACAGCAACGGATTCGTCGAAAGCCCCGCATGACGACGCTCGCGCAGCAACGGAATCGAAAAGCGACGGAATGCGAGCGAGTGGGACGAATTTATCAGCGGCGCAGACCGCTAGTCCTGCCGAAGCTCCTCCTTCGTTCCGCCGCCTTTTGCTCTTGAACGCCCCGGAGTGGAAGCGAGCTCTGTTGGGGACGGTTTGTGCTGTTGGATTCGGAGCAGTTCAGCCTGTGTATTGCTTTGTTCTTGCAAATATGGTCTCCGTCTTCTTTCTCCGCGACCATGACGATATTAAATTCAAGACCAGATTGTATACTCTTGTGTTTGTAGGCTTGGCTGCTTTCTCATTCCTGGTTAATGTCATTCAGCACTACAACTTCGCGGCCATGGGGGAATGCCTGACTAAAAGAGTGCGGGAGCGCATGTTCCACAAACTCCTGTCTTTCGAGGTCGGCTGGTTCGACCAACCAGAAAATTCAACCGGTGCAATCTGTTCCCACATCGCAACGGAAGCCAATGTGGTAAGCAAGCTTCTGATTTAAGTTGGGTGTTTTTTAATTCATGTTTCAATAAGTTATTGGTTTAAACTGTGTATACTTTTTTAATATAAGGTTTGGTAATGTAATAACCAAGTTTCTGGCTGAAATTGTGTAAGTTGCTTAGTGAATGTTTCGGATAAGCTTTTGGTTGAAATTGTGTATGTTTTTTAATCAATGGTACAGACTTTTGGTTAAAACTATGTATGTTTTCCAATCTTCAACAAAAATGGATGAAATAAGGAATCTTTTGTGATACAAGCTCCTGGTTAAAATTATGTATGTTTTTCAATCTTCAAGGAAAATCGATGACATAAGAAATCTTTTGATTTAAATTGTGTATGTTTCTTTAATCAATATTTTGAATAAATTTATAGTTTCTGTCTGTAACAGAAACCAGACTTCTGATCTAAATTGTGTGTTCTTTAATAAAATGTTTCAAATAAGCTTCTGTTTTAAACTGTGCATGTTTTAAATGAGCCAACTGTATAAGCTTATTAATCTATGTTGCAGATAAAACCCAACTGTATAAGCTTTTCAATCTATGTTGTAAAAAAGCTTTTAATTTAAAGCGTGCATATTTTTCATCTCGAATGATCCACCATCAAAAAAGAACAGTACTTAAATTATCTTGTCACCCACAGACATTGGGTAAACTAATAAACTGCATGTGGTGATGCAGGTAAAGTCTCTTGTGGGAGATCGTCTGTCCCTGGTCTTTCAGACGCTGTCTGCAGTCACAATCGCATTCACATTGGGACTGATCATAGCATGGCGGCTTGCCATCGTCATGATTGCCGTGCAGCCGCTGATAATTTCATGTTTCTACACAAGGAAGGTGCTGCTGAAGGCCATGTCAGCCAAGGCACTGAAAGCACAAGAAGAAGGGAGCCAAGTAGCGGCAGAAGCAGTAGCAAATCACCGCACAATCACTGCTTTCTCATCACAGCAGAGAATTCTCCGGATGTTTGAACGCACTCAACAAGGCCCACGGAAAGAAAGCCCCAGACAGTCTTGGTTTGCCGGATTAGGGCTTGGAACAAGCCAATCTCTGGCTCTCTGCACATGGGCACTCGATTTCTGGTACGGTGGCAAGCTTGTGGATCATGGGTACATCACTTCTGCTGCTCTGATCAAAACTTTTCTCATCCTGGTGAGCACTGGGCGAGTTATAGCAGATGCAGGGAGCATGACCAGTGACATAGCCAAAGGTTCCAACGCAGTCAAGTCAGTTTTTGAAATCCTTGACAGGAAGAGCCGCATAATTCCAGATGGGCCATGGGCAATGAGCCCTGAATGGATTGAGGGAAATGTGGAAGCCAAAGACGTGTGCTTCGCATATCCGTCCCGACCAAACACCATGGTTCTCAGGAACTTCAGTCTGAAAATTGAAGCAGGAAAGTGCGTTGCTCTTGTGGGTCAGAGCGGGTCGGGCAAATCCACCATTATAGGACTGATCGAGAGGTTCTATGACCCCATCAGCGGCACCATAACCATCGATGGCACCGATCTCCGGAGCTACAATCTGAGGGCTCTCAGACAGCATATTGCTCTGGTTGGACAGGAGCCCATTCTGTTGGGGGGAACCATCCGAGACAACATCCTCTACGGAAAGGATAACGCCACCGATGCAGAAATGATCGAAGCTGCCAAGATTGCCAATGCCCACAACTTCATAAGGCAAGTTTTTAATCATATTTCAAATTTTCTATAGCCCCCTTGTTTCTACATTAGATTGTGTAATCAATGTAAAATAACAATGCTGATAAGAAAAACTTACACAATCTAACTTAGAAACAAAGAAAAATTTACACAATCTAATCTCGAAATAACAATATCAACTAGAAAAACTCTCGAACAATCTAATTCAGAAATAACAGTGATTATTCATGTTAACAAAAATCCAACTAATGTGGATGCCTTGTTTTTTTCGTTGGATCGCATTCTCTCGATGTTAAAAACTCTCACACAATTTAATCCAGAAACAACATTGCAATGAAAAAAACTCAGACAATCTAATTCAGAAACAGCAGCGCATATAGGAAAACTCTTATATGACCTAATCCAGAAACAACAATGTCATAGAAAAACTCTCACACGATCTGATCCAGAAACAGTAGTACCTAGAGAAAAACTCTTACACAATCTAATCTAGAAATGTCAACATTGGTGGAAAAAAACTCTCACGCATTTTGATTCAAAACTAGTAGCACCCATAGAAAAACTCTTACACAATCTAATTTAGAAACGGCAATGGAAAAACTCTCGCACAATCTGCTCCAAAAACAGTTGTACTTGTAGAAAAACTCTTACACAATCTAGTCTAGAAAGGACAACATCAGCGGAAAAAACTCTCACAATCTAATTCAGAAACAGCAGCCCCCATAGAAAAACTCTTACACAATCTTATTCAGAGACAGCAATGGAAATACTCTCATACAATCTAATTCAGAAATAGTAGTTCCAATTGAAATACTCTTGGACAATCTCATACGACATCAGTGGAAAATAGTCTCATACAATCTGATTTAGAAACAGTAGGACACAGAAAAACTCTTACACAATCTAATTCAGAAATAACGATATTGATGAAAAAGAAAAACTCTTACACAATCTAATTCAGAAATAACGACATCAGATCTGAAAACAATAGCACTCATTAAAAAACTATTATACAATTGAATTCAGAAACAACCACAATTTTTTCATATGACCATGAAACTAACTGAAGCTGTCCTGCCCTGTTTGTGTGTATGCAGTTCGTTGAAGGATGGATATGATACGATGAGCGGGGACAAAGGGGCTCAGCTGTCGGGAGGGCAGAAGCAGCGCATTGCCATAGCGAGGGCCATCATAAGAAAGCCGAGCATTTTGCTGCTGGACGAGGCGACCAGTGCATTGGATAGCGAGTCAGAGTCAATAGTTCAGGAAGCTCTGGACCAGGTCATGGTGGGAAGAACGAGCATTGTTGTGGCCCATCGATTGACCACCATTCAGAATGTACATTCAATTGCGGTGATTGCCGATGGAATCATTGTTGAGCAGGGCAGTCATACAGAACTAATCAGCAGAGGGGAAAAAAGTTCTTATTTTTCCCTCATGAAACTTCAACAAAAACATCAAAAAAGTTAGTGGGTCAGTGGGGCAGTGCAGTGGAGCCTTAGCCTTAGCTTTTTCTCTTCCCCGACATTTTCCAGTCTGCCCTGTTTCTGACCGCTAACCTGCGCGTCAGAGTTGCAGAAGAAGAAAAAAAAAGTGTTTTTGTAAATAATATCTTTGTCGCCATTTCATGAAAAGGCAAAGAAGAATCGAATCTGGGTACGCTTAAAGCCGGTATATGTGATGGAAAAAAGCAGGAATCGAATCCCGCGGCGGCGTGTGGGCACTATTTGAAAATGGAGATATTTTCTTCACTGCTGCTCAGAAGTTGGACAGCCACTTTGAATTTAAAATACTTCTCTTTTGGCGCTTCCTGTAAAAGCCTTCCCAGAATAAATTCAACGACATAAAAATATTCCATCAGTTTAGTAAATCTCCATGAAATGAACTCGGTAGTAAATGCGCATTTTTTATTTCGGTCCATTTGTTTCTCCTTCCCCGTACACCTCGCGCATTGAATTCTTCGAGTACGCACAAAACGATATGATTTCTTTTAACTTACACTACTTTTATGTGGGGGAGGAGGCCCTGCTAATAAATAATTGGTGGGAATTTTTTAATAATTTTCTTATCTAAAACTTTTTTTAATAGTTGGCAAGTTTTTTATATAATTTTTATCAATTAGTTAATCCGGTGATTGGATAAGTTTTTGTCTTTTTTTAATAGCTTTAGATTGTATATCCCATTCAACAAATTTATTCTTAATATTTTATATCAACAAAATTATCTTTAGCTTTCACTTGCAATACAGTGATCAGGTAAATTTTGGCTTTAAATTGTACTTGTCATGTCAACAAAATTAGTCTTATAACTTTCATTGGTTGGTTAAATAGGTGACAAGATAAATTGTACCTATCATGTCAACCAAAATTATAAGCTCGGGAAGATTTCAAATCTAGTTTAGTCGTTGGAGTAACCAAAACTAGTTTGAATTATTATTAACTATCAATTGTTTAAAATAACAAACTACAACATCATGAGAGTCCATTAAATCCCATAAAACATTTTGATATAAAATTATCTTTAACTTTCACTTGTGATATGGTGACCAAGTAAATTTGGCTTTAAATTGTACGTGTCATGTCAACAAAATTAGTCTTATAACTTTCATTGGTTGGTTAAATAGGTGACAAGATAAATTGTACCTATCATGTCAACCAAAATTATAAGCTTGGGAAGATTTCAAATCTAGTTTAGTCGTTGGAGTAACCAAAACTAGTTTGAATTATTATTAACTATCAATTGTTTAAAATAACAAACTACAACATCATGAGAGTCCATTAAATCCTATAAAATATTTTGATATAAAAATTATCTTTAACTTTCACTTGTGATATGGGGACCAGGTAAATTTGGCTTTAAATTGTACGTGTCATGTCAACAATTAGTCTTATAACTTTCATTGGTTGGTTAAATAGGTGACAAGATAAATTGTACCTATCGTGTCAACCAAAATTATGAGCTCGGGAAGATTTCAAATCTAGTTTAGTTGTTGGAGTAATCAGAAGTAGTTTGAATTATTATTATTAACTATCAATTGTTTAAAATAACAAACTACGGGACCGATGACTCCATCGAATCCAATAAAATATTTTAAATTATTTAATCATTTCCAATACTAAACTATTGATTTGAATGATATCATAAAGATTCTAAATGATTAATATGATTTCCAGAGGCCTACATGATTCATGAATAGTTAAATGTGTCTCTTTATGGCTCTAGGTTGTATGTCCCACAACAACAAAGTTATTAAATCTCACTTGTTGGTTAAGTGGGTGACCAAATAAGTTGTGCCTCCCATGTCAACAAAATTATAGACTTTCAAAGAGCTAGCAAACACACAACATTAACCAATCAATTTAAGCACCAAAAAATAAGTTGAATTAAATACTAAACTACAATACCAACGAGTCGATTGAAACCCCAAAATATTTAAAATTGTTATAAGTTATTGATCATTTGAAATACCAAACTATTAATTTTGATGATATCATAAAGATTTTAAATTATAGATATGAATTCAAGAGGTCTACACCATGATAATTAAATTAATTTTAAATTAAAAAATAGAGTGTTAATCTAAATTAAACTAATATAAGAGTCAAGACATACAACATAAATTCAAAACATAAAAATAAAAAGTATGCTAGGAAATCGAACTTGCAAGCATGAAGGGATGAATTTGTGCACTTGGGAGTAGAAAACTGTGTGAAGTTGGAAGGCATAAAATTACTCTTCAAAGGTTCTTGAAATGTTTTGAGTTCATTGGATACACATTTTTGCAAGAGAGCATTTGCATAATCAATCACAATTTAATGTATAAGCACTAGTGAAAAGCATAGAGTTGTGATTTAATGTATGAATCATGATCAAATGGGCATAAACAAGGGTTTATAGGCAAGATGATGGGAAAAGAGAATAACACCTAGAGAATGTGCATTACTAGGCATGAAAATAATGACTTTAATGGATAGGGAGGGAAAGTGGATTGAATGACAATATCTAGAGACAAAGAGGAAAGAGAGATCCACAAGAAAGCTTTTATTGAAAAGAAACCAAGCTCTAAAGTATAAGAAACTCAAATAACATATTTTTTTTAGTAGAATAGCCTATGAAATAACCTTTAAGAGAACACTTACATAATGAAACCATTACTTCAGATGTAGCAGTTGAGGAAAGAAAAGATTGTAGATATGTCAAGTAAGAAGATCATGGTTCATTTATTTATAGGTCTCTAAAGGGTTAAATGAAAAATTAACTTGAGAGATGGGGTAGGTAAGTCATTAGTAACCTTAGTAACCTCATTAATAACCTTATGTAAAGTTTTAGATTCTTATCTAAAACTTTTTTTAATAGTAGGCAAAAAATTTATATAATTTTTACCAATAAGTTAGTCCGGTGATTGGATAAATTTCTCTTTTTTTTATAGCTTTAGACTGTACTCCCATTCAACAAATTTATTCTTAATATTTTATATCAACAAAATGATCTTTAACTTTCACTTGTGATATGGTGACTATTTGTACGTGTCATGTCAACAAAATTAGTCTTATAACTTTCATTGGTTGGTTAAATAGGTGACAAGATAATTTGTACCTATCATGTTAACCAAAATTATAAGCTTGGGAAGATTTCAAATCTAGTTTAGTTGTTGGAGTAACTAAAACTAGTTTGAATTATTATTAACTATCAGTTGTTTAAAATAACAAACTACGGGACCAACAAGTCCATCAAATCCCATAAAATATTTTAAATTATTTGATCATTTCCAATACTAAACTCTTGATTTTAATGATATCATAAAGATTCTAAATGATTAATATGATTTCAAGAGGCCTGCATGATTCATGAATAGTTAAATGTGTCTCTTTATGGCTCCAGGTTGTATGCCCCACAACAACAAAGTTATTAACTCTCACTTGTTGGTTAAGTGGGTGACCAAATAAGTTGTGCCTCCCATGTCAACAAAATTATAGACTTTCAAAGAGCTAGCAAACACACAACATTAACCAATCAATTTAAGCACCAAAAAATAAATTGAATTAAATACTAAACTACAATACCAATGAGTCGATCGAAACCCCAAAATATTTAAAATTGTTATAAGTTATTGATCATTTGAAATACCAAACTATTAATGTTGATGATATCATAAAGATTTTAAATGATAGATATGATTTCAAGAGGTCTACACCATGGTAATTAAATTACTTTTAAATTAAAAAATAAAGTGTTAATCTAAATTAAACTAATATAAGAGTCAAGACATACAACATAAAAATAAAAAGTATGCTAGGAAATTGAACTTGCAAGCATGAAGGGATGAATTTATGCACTTGAGAGTAGAAAATTGTGTGCAGTTGGAAGGCATAAAATTACTCTTCAAAGGTTCTTGAAATGTTTTGAGTTCATTGGATACACATTTTTGCAAGAGAGCATTTGCATAATCAATCACAATTTAATGTATAAGCACTAGTGAAAAGCATAGAGTCATGATTTAATGTATGAATCATGATCAAATGGGCATAAACAAGGGTTTATAGGCAAGATGATGAGAAAAGAGAATAACACCTAGAGAATGTGCATAACTAGGCATGAAAATAATGACTTTAATGGATAGGGAGGGAAAGTGGATTGAATGACAATATCTAGAGACAAAGAGGAAAGAGAGATCCATAAGAAAACTTTTATTGAAAAGAAACCAAGCTCTAAAGTATAAGAAACTCAAATAACATTTTTTTTAGTAGAATAGCCTATGAAATAACCTTTAAGAGAACACTTACATAATGAAACCATTACTTCATATGTAGCAGTTGAGGAAAGAAAAGATTGTACATATGTCAAGTAAGAAGATCATGGTTCATTTATTTATAGGTCTCTAAAGGGTTAAATGAAAAATTAACTTGAGAGATGGGGTAGGTAAGTCATTAGTAACCTTAGTAACCTCATTAATAACCTTATGTAAAGTTTTAGATTCTTATCTAAAACATTTTTTAATAGTAGGCAAAAAATTTATATAATTTTTACCAATAAGTTAGTCCAGTGATTGGATAAATTTCTCTTTTTTATATAGCTTTAGACTGTACTCCCATTCAACAAATTTATTCTTAATATTTTATATCAACAAAATTATCTTTAACTTTCACTTGTGATATGGTGACTAGTTGTACGTGTCATGTCAACAAAATTAGTCTTATAACTTTCATTGGTTGGTTAAATAGGTGACAAGATAATTTGTACCTATCATGTCAACCAAAATTATAAGCTTGGGAAGATTTCAAATCTAGTTTAGTTGTTGGAGTAACTAAAACTAGTTTGAATTATTATTAACTATCAATTGTTTAAAATAACAAACTACGGGACTGACAAGTCCATCAAATCCCATAAAATATTTTAAATTATTTGATCATTTCCAATACTAAACTATTAATTTTAATGATATCATAAAGATTCTAAATGATTAATATGATTTCAAGAGGCCTACATGATTTGTGAATAGTTAAATGTGTCTCTTTATGGCTTTAGGTTGTGTCCCACAACAACAAAGTTATTAACTCTCACTTGTTGGTTAAGTGGGTGACCAAATAAGTTGTGCCTCCCATGTCAACAAAATTATAGACTTTAAAAGAGCTAGCAAACACACAACATTAATTAATCAATTTTAGCACCAAAAAATAAGTTGAATTAAATACTAAACTACAACACCAATGAGTCGATCGAAACCCTAAACTATTTAAAATTGTTATAAGTTATTGATCATTTCAAATACCAAACTATTAATGTTGATGATATCATAAAGATTTTAAATGATAGATCTATGATTTCAAGAGGTCTACACCATGATAATTAAATTACTTTAAAATTAAAAAATAAAGTATTAATCTAGATTAAACTAATATAAGAGTCAAGACATGCAACATAAATTCAAAACACAAAAATAAAAAGTGTGCTAGGAAATCAAACTTGCAAGCATGAAAGGATGAATTTGTGCACTTGGGAATAGAAAGTGTGTGAAGTTGGAAGGCTCAAAATTACTCTTCAAAGGTTCTTGAAATGTTTCGAGTTCATTGGATACACATTTTTCCCAAGAGAGCATTTGCATAATCAATCACAATTCAATGTATAAGCACTAGTGAAAAGCATAGAGTCATGATTTAATGTATGAATCATGATCAAATGGGAATAAAAAAGGTGTTGGTTCCCAAAACCGCAAATTGGAAATCCAAGAGCTTTGCCAATTTTCCTATAGGATTGCTTCAATCAGTCTTGCCCAACGAACGAGAATAATCTAATTCCCCTACACTTTAGGCTTCGCTAGACCTAGGTGGAAAAAACCCTCACCCCAAACACTAAGGTGTCTTTTATATAGTGAGTTTAAACTTTGAATGATTTCTCAAAAAGTGGCAAACGGTTGTAGAGATTGATCAAGATGAAAAATAGTTCTTGTTTGTGTCTGAATGCTTCAAAAATGTGTTTTATGTAAATACTGCTTTATATGTGAGATTATGGACTAATAGTTTCAAATACATATGAATAAAATGAAAGATCTTCAATGCTCTTGCAATGTAAAAAACCTTCTTTGAGAAAATACATAGGTCGGTCCCTTATATCCAATTAATTAGGTGGAATGCAGTCAAGCTTTGTTTGAACCCTCAGGTACACTCTACAATTTAACTTCAGATTACCTCCTCCATGACATCAAGGATGAATTAGTTATAATATTTATTTTAGTGTAAATGAATTTAATTCCTTGGAAGGAAACCAATTAGAGAAGGAATTGTATAGATGAGAGATTTGTATACAACCATTGATACTCAAAAACCAATATTTAAAACTTCAATTCTCTGACTTCTAACAATAAAGAGGAAATTCTTGAAACTGAAAATGCAAAGGACCAATCTAATAAAAAATAATGAACTTACTTCCTCAACATTGGATAGAAAATAGGTTTTCTTTGTATTAATAAAAAAAGTGAATACAATTGATTCACACCTCAGTTGCGGTCACTTTCCATACATATTATCTACCTATAGTACTATCATTATAATAATATTATGTATATCATATCATCCTCTATCCTCGGTGTTGGTTGTGGTATCCCATCTTATACAAAATCAATGGGATGCAAATAAGCTTCCAACTGACACAACTATTCCTATAAACAAACTACTTGCAACTGAGAGTGTCTAAATTACAATAGACAAATAAACTAAAACATAAAGAAAATTAATCTAATATGCTTATTTCCTCGTCAGCATCCTTTTCTGGCAACTCGTCAGGCTTCCTCAAATATTTTGTTACCCATTCTGCAACCTGAACATGCATTGGCCACTTGAAGTGCAAAATTTTAGAAATAATCAACATTAAGTCTCGTCATTTCTTCCCAGTGATCGCACGGGTTTTAGCCTAGAATTTGGTGAGCTTAACTTCCAGAGAAATAATCTTATTGAGAACATCATTGAATCTACCAATATTAAAATCATCTTCCCCTTTCAATCGATCAACAATCTTTTGAGGCAATTCCTCAAATTCCAATTTCCATTCCTATACATCTTTTACCTTTCCATTTTGATCAACTATCTCTAGAACTGTCCAGTGACTATTTGAAATGAATGAAGACATTATCTGATTCACCTTATCCTCCTCTTGTTCAGTAAATCTTAAATTACTTAATATGGCTTCTATCATCTACACAAATGATTTAATTTCTGGAGGAGCATCTGGATCTCTCCTTGTAGCTTTGTGAACTTGACTAATTCAAAGTGGGAAGGCCTCCACTTCCAGATTAACTCTTGCAACTTTGGTTTGTTTTCTTTTAAGTAATTTTTCATGTATACAAGGGTTTTATACCCTACATGGGCTTCATCAAAACATTTCCACACACATTTCACTCTAAAATATAGTATCTTCTCTAAATTCTTACAGTCACAATCCTTATAGACATCTTTCTATTTGTCAGAATCCTTATCCATCTATTGCGAACTTTCTAAAACTCGTGTAACAACTTTTGGAGCCAATAATGTTCTGCTAGACCTTGGAGTCTTATACTGCAAAAATTCATTCTCCATCATCGCCATCTTTAAATGTAACTCATTGATTACTTTATTCATCTCTACTTCCTTTATTTGGGACTCCTCCACCTTTTCTTGCATATGTTTAACTTGCGATCTATTAAACATATCCCAATGCATCAATTATGAGGTTGTGGCTAATGGGTTTGCACTATCAATTGTTTGTAATATTTCCATCCCTTCACCTCCCTTTGATATATCAATTAGTCTTGGCTTACTGTTCCCATTGAAACTCACCCATGTAGCCAAGGTTTCTATTTTGGGATTGAACCCCGACCCTTCAATCTTTTCTAAAGATTAAAATTTAGACACAAAGCTTGAGTTATCTTGCTTCCTAACTTGATCTAGTAAGAACAACTCCTTCAAGGTAATCCTTGCCACAATTAACATATCACTCCTCATCACCATATCCTTAGCCTCCTCAATAGTGCAAGTGATATTATCAAGATTGAGCTCATCAATCATTTTCTTAATTATATCTTCATGTTGAGACTCATTAGCTCCCATGAGCCTATTCCTTTTCTTCTCTTCAAAATCTTTCATCTTGTATTGAATCCAAAATCCTTGAATTATTGGGTCCTCATGAAATCATCTCTCTTCAAGAACCTAAGGGATATAGCTTCCCTTTCATCATTCAAATCCATTGGAGCCTCATATTCATGGGTTTGGGCATTATAGCTATGAATCTCTTCTTGGAAAGCATGAGGTAAAGATGCTAGTCCCATTTCCTTTTCCTCTCTTAATTTTCTCAAAATGTGGGCCACGTTGATTGAATCACATTCCTCATCTGATTCCAAATATGAAACCAATGGTGTTGTTTCTTTTTCTTGTGGTGCTGGGAGGGTGGAGTTTGAATCAGAATCTTGAAGTATTAGCTTCCTTCTCTTTCTGGGAGGAATTACTACTTTTTCCACCTCTGTGGGCTCCTCCTGCTCTTCCTTCTTTTCATACAACTTTTCAAACTCCTCAATACATTTTTCTATTCTTAATACCTCAAGATCCTCTTCATCATGAAACCTTGGTAATCCCTTCTTCAACCTTTCTTCTTCAAGCTTAGATAGGACGCCCCATTTCTTCACTTTCTAGATGACGCTCAATTTTCCATCAATATTTCTTATAAATTCTTCATCAATGTTTAACTAGTGCTTGAACCTAGACACAAAGGATTCTATATGTCCCTCAGGGTCATACTCTCTAGCCAACTCACTAGTTAATCTATAATTCTTTGTGATATAGTTATGCACTTCATCCAACATGTTGACACCAATTGTATATCCAATAAATTTCACTACATGGGGTAAGAATGTTCCTTTTCGTCTGGTACTTATCACCTCTTTCTCTAACCATATCATTTTCCATAAGAACTCCAAGAACCCTATTCTTTCTAACACATGGATAGGTAACTTGTGAGGTAGTTTCCTGCACTCATAGACCCTAATTAAGGTTTATTTAGGTCTACATACCCAATCACCAAAATTGTAATTATATCCCTTAGTAGGGAAATACTCCTTGGGTCTGAGCATGGATTTAATGTTTTGTGGCACCCTTCCCCTTTGACATCCAATAAGCCTTAAGATCCATACTACAAACACATCATGAAACTGGATATAGTTAGAATCCTTACTATTCTTATCCCAAGACCTACACCATAGTTGTACTGGAAACTTATTCCCATGTCGATCATGAGTAGTCAATTTCAAAGAGTGGTTGAACTCTGCTTCATTTTGGTATAGAAGAAGGTGGCATAACAAAGAATAATTTTTGAACATGATTTAGTAGTTTTCCATTTTGACAATTGTTGATGTAGAGATCTTTCAATTTAAGTAGAGAAATCAAACTCCAAATAGCAATTGGGGTTCTGGATCCTTGTGCACATATATACAAATTGCAAGGTCATTTGAGGCATTGCATCTTCACCACACACCTAAGACCATGCAAAGTAAGTATTCTGAAAGAATACCCATGAATATTGTAACTGAGTGTGGACCCTTATTATTTATAGGTATCACTCTGTTATCATGCCCTCTTTTCTTAAAATAGGCAATTTCTCTGAACCCTAAGCTTTTAAGAAACCATTCAAAGTCAATGCTAAAACTCTCTATATCAATCTTTGTTAGGGCATGTCTACTCAACTTGAAGAAATATTCTATACACGATCTGGTTATGACTAGCAAGGGCTCCCCATTCAATTTTCTTATTGTCCGTGTCTCAAGCTTATAATTTTTTGCCAATGCATCTATCAAGTTGACATCTATGAACACATTAGGGATAACTACCTTGCCCATATCTAAATTCCAAGTCATGCTCCTATGTTCCTTTTCATCTTTGTTCACTTAAAATAACTAGAACAACGATCGACCTATGAAAGGAATATTTGCATCTCTACACTCATGCCATGTGTCTAAAAACAAGTTCTTAGTACCTCCAATTGTAGACCCACGTAAAATAATGAGAAGTGGTTGTGGGGATAAATTTGCTTGGGCATTCCTTTTGACCTCTACTTCTTTCTTAATAGACATTTCCTTCTTAATTATAACATCTTATTTCTTTCTAGGCATTTTAAAAAAAAGGGAAATAAACAAGAGATATTTTAAGTACTTATCGTATTCACCAGTCTGTAGCTATAATATTCACCTCAACCACTCTAAATGAAGAAGCTTTACCCAGTAGAGATTTAAAACCTCAATTCCTCAGCTACATGAATGCGAAAAATGTATTTCCATACAATCGTATATATTAGATGCTCATTAAATATGCACTCTAATCCAAGAAGCTCCAAACATGAGAAATGTAACCGTTCATCTCTAAATGGAAAAAAATAGCCAATTCTCCATGCACAAAAATGGTCTCCCACAAAAATGCTATTTTTTTGTCCATGTGAACTGCACCTTGCGAAATAGCGAAAAATCATCATTCAAATCCCTTAAAAGGTTGTCTTGTGAAATGGTGAAAATTGCTTGAAAGCTCTGTTTTGAAAAAAGTGTGTGACTTTGAAGCCTGTCCCATTCCTCATCCTTGTACTTTGATCCCATTGGAATTGATCTGATGCTCTAGAAATGAGAAAATTTGAAGGCTCCAACGCAAGGGTTTATAGGCAAGATGATGGGAAACGAGAATAACACCTAGGGAATGTGCACAACTAGGCATGAAAATAGTGACCCCGATGGATAGGGAGGGAGAGTAGATTGAATGACAATATCTAGAGACAAAGAGGAAAGATAGATCCACAAGAAAACTTTTATTGAAAAGAAACCAAGCTCTAAAGCATAAGAAACTCAAATGTCGTAAATTTTTTAGTAGAATAGTATATGAAATTTCCTATAGGAGAGCACTTACATAATGAAACCATTACTTCAAAATGAGGAAAGAAAAGATAGTATATATGTGAAGATGATCATGGTTCATTTATTTATAAGACTCTAAAGGGTTAAATGAAAAATAAACTTGAGAGATGGGGTAGGTAAGTCATTAGTAATCTAAGCATTAATTTTAATGGAAAAATTCACCAAAATAGAGTTTACTATTTATTCAAGGGGTGCAAGAAAACAATGGGGCTGTCCTTATATGATACAATTGATAGTTAATGATGTAGTGCATAAATTTATAACAAAATAAAAGGGGGATGGGGATAAATCTTATAGGAGGTGATCCCTTGTCATTTTAATAATCAAGAAATATGATAGACGGGAGATAAGGTAGAAGTAAGTGTCTTAAATACATAAAAATGATATACCAAAATTTAATATTAGGAGGCTTTAAATAACATGCACAAGGTACTATATAAAAAAATAGACTAAGAATAGATACACATTGAGACAAGGTTTGAACAAGGGTTACATAAGGGCCACAAGCATAAGCTAAAAGGAAAACAAAAAATGAGTGTAAAACACAATACAATTTGTTGGGATATGCAATTTTGTTATTAAGGTAGAAAGGACTTTTTAAAAGATTTTTAAGTTACGAAAGAAGAGAGGGGGTAATTAAGGAAGGAAGAAGAATAGGGGAGGAGAGGATGAATAAATAAGGAAGGGGAAGAGGAGAGGGGAAACCTAAGAAAACATATTCATCCACAACTAATCAACTATTATGTTAAAATGAGAGTACCACTTTTATTGTGACATATCTCATTAGCATAAATATAATGATATATTAGAATACATATGTTGTCATGGACTAAGCCTTCAAACCAATGTGGAATTAACTTTTAATACATAGTTATGAATTTTTTTTAGTTGTAATGATAAAAGTATAAAAATTAATATGGTTCGTAATTTTAGTTCTGCTCTGCATACAAATTTCACGAACAAGCAAGAAGCCTTTTTCAGAAACACCAAATACAACAGATTCATTATTGATTAGGGAAACCTAACATTGTCAAATAAATTTAATAAATTTGACGTCCTGGCTCTAGCTTCTCTAAGGGATGAAAATGGGAAGCATCAAACTAAAAAAGGGGAAAATCTTGCAAAGATCTCTCCACAGAAGAAATCACAACAAAATGATTCAGGGATTCCTTCAAAAATATCTTCTTTCAAACAACATGAAGGAATAAAAAATCTTAGGGCATCATTTCAAGGAACGAGAAATCTTGGTAATAATGGATGGCAGACAGTGGGGAGTCGTAGGGATAGAAATAACCTTGGATGGATTTTTGGAAACAATGAAAATAGAATATCAATTAAGGGTAGTAAGATGTGGATCATTCATGTTAGAAGCTCGATCCCCCCCTTTGCGACTAGAGAAAACAAGATTTCTTTAGGTAATATGCCCTCCATCTCTACAAAACCCTCCTCGAAGGTCCCTAATCATATGGATCTTTGCATTGGAGGCTCAACATTTAAAGAATAAAATCCTAGCTTTAATAATGTGATGCCCACCTCGGCTCTACATTCTTCAAACCCTAAGAAGAATTTGAAGCTTCTTGATAAATCTGAATTACATGACGGTCTGAACCCTATCAAGATAGAGGACACCATGATTATTAGTAATTTTTATGTGGAAGTCCTTTGGGATCACTGTCAAAAGTATGGCATATATGCAAATTGGGGTAGTCATGGGATTTTTGATGTCAATATTATCAAATGGTTTCAAGATTCATTCTAGAAACACGTAAGTATATTTTCTCTTGAGAATGGTATCTTCTTTATTGGTTTCTTTCAAGTTTCTTTGAAAAATAGTTTCCTTAATGGACCCCCTATTTTCTACAAAGGGTTCATGATCAAATTTATTGACTAGGTCCAAAATTTAGACCCCTTTCAAAATTATTTCCCACCCTGTCATAGATGGATAAATATCCCCAATTTTCTTGTCAAATTGCTTTATACTCATGTTTTAACTAGAATAGGAAACATTTTAGGACAATACAGGGGTTTAAAAGAGATATTTCTATCTTCAAACAATGTTAAAATTATTATAAAATATAATCCGGATCTTAAACTTATACCTATTAAAATTATCACAAATAGATCAATTTATATTCTAAAACTATAATTATATTCTAGGGAAATACACAATAATGTTGTATTAAATAACCCTAAATTGAATGAGGCCTTTTCTGATAATGCTCTTATAAACCAAGTTAATAATTCGATTGAGTATACAGACTCAGATAATGGCATTACTATAGATTTCAATTTAGAAAAAAAAGGGGTTGTACTCTCAGAAACAAATTGATTTCAGAACAATCCTCAAAGGATATCAACTATATTGATATCGAGGAAGGGGAAATTGTAGAAAACAATATAATGCATAATGAAAATTATAAAAAGGAGCATATAGGCCATCTCATCTTTTGTGATAACCCTATAATATGTATTTACATAGGAAAACTAGTCATGAGTCCCTTACCCCCAAATCCACAATCAATAGTCAAGATTACTTTCTACCAAAACAAGGGGGGATTCATTATCAAGGATATACAAGAGGATATAAGAGATGAAGAGATCTTGAATGTAACTCCTTCTACACTAGAAGATTCAATTTACCCTCAAAATGAAAACCAAATGGAAAACACACAAGTCAATGGATTGGTTCCCCCAATGGTGGTAGCAAAAATAGATTTTCCAATGTATGAAACTAGTAATCAATCAACCGAAACCTTAAATAATCCCCTAATTTAGAGGAACGAGAATTCATTATGGAAGAAACTATGGAAAATGATAACATTGTTAATATTGAAATGAAAAAGGGTGTTTTAGCACCCTCAACAGGAGAAAATTAAGAGGAAGCTACAACTAATTTCCCACCTTCTTCAAGTCTGAATCCAAATACTACCTCTTACATTGCTGAAAAGGAAATCTTAGTTGACCCTACCATGGCGGGGAACTTTAAAACTATCATACAATCTCCAATCACAACACTTTCATTTATGCAATTACAAGAAACACAAAATAACAATACCTTATCAATCTCACCTAGCTAGGTGGATAAGGCCCGAGTAATGAAATTCTTGAGGAAAACATGAATGATTGTATAGAATAAATGATAGATATGGAAGATATTAACATAGATAAGTAGATTTTAATTAAAAATATATTTTATTAGATGAGGAGGAAATTTCTCAAGAACGATTGGAAGAAGAATTAGTTGAGCTTAGCAAAAAAGAGAGGGATGAAAATTGCATAGACTTTGGCACTGCATTCACAAAATTTAATATCTCCTCGATTATGGTTTGGCATAACCACCGAGCAGGAACTGTTAAAACTCATAAATTTTATTAAGCACCATTTATCTGATTAAAAATGCATAAAGGCTCATATATTTTTTAATAATATCTATGCATTATATATATATTCACCAAAATGTAGATGAACAAAGAGTGCTCTCCTAAGAAAAATAATGTTTGTTGTGATAATATTATGAGGATGGGAATATAAGATATACTTCTTAACCTCAAATTCCCAAAGGAAGATCCAAATTGATTAACCACAAGAGGATGGTCAATACATAGATGAATTAATCGATGGAGAATATGAAGAAAGAGGATCACCTTATATTCCGTTATGGTAAGTGTGTATTGAAATCTTAATTGAATTGAAAACAAATTATAACCTCAAGTATGAAAAATCTAGAAAATGCTATTTTCTGATGTATGTGTATAGTTTCAGGGAATTCTACAAGCCGATCTAGGTTTGAAATGCAGAAACAGACAAAACCCAGAAAACTTTTTCTTTTTTGAGTAAGGTCATCCTTGACCCAAGATAGGGGTAAGATCTTACCCCGGGGTACAATCTTACCCCAAAAGGTCATCATTGACCTGCACTGTTTTGACAAAAATTATGTTCGTGGATCCCGGAAGTTCACCGAAAAGGGTACTTAGATCTGCACTGATATTCGCTATCCCATACCTGGATCAGCAAGAAAAAGGGTTTTTTTTGTTGGATGAGGGGTTTTCCTTGGTCAAACCCTGGTTTGGAATCAACATTGAAATGCAATTGAAATTGCAATAAATAAACAAAGTAAATGGAACTATTCACCTTGCTTATGTTGAAATCCTTGTAGAGGATTCGAATCCTTGAATCCACAAGTATGGATGCTCCAAATGAATGTAGAGTTGAATGTAGGATGTCTCAAATCAATTGCATTAGATCTTCAACACCAATCTTGAGTGGATCTTGGAATAGGAAGAAGCTTGGATGAATGTGGATGGAGGAATCTTCAACAAGAGGGCTCCAAAGAGATTGAATCCTCAATGGCTATCAATGGATCTCCTTGATGAATGGATCTTGAATGCTTGAATGCTTGGATGCTTGAGGATGAATGAATGCTTGAATGCTTTTCTTCTCCTTCTTTATTTCTTGAAGATTTCTTGATCACTTGATTGCACTTGCTTGAATTATATGGATAGTGGATGTGAAAATGAGAGAGGAAGGCTTTCTTTTATACTAGTCTAGGGCACAAACTTCTAGAGAGGCTAACATAGGGGAATTAAATTCCAATTAAACCTTAACCCCTAGAAATGGACCTAGATTAAATACAATTTAAGAGTTTACTATTCTGAAATCCAAAATAGCCGACCCAAAAGCGAGAAATAAAACTTTCCAAAGCCTGACATCCCAAAACCTCCTGAATCTGAATTTTGGACCAAGGGTCAAGGTCGAGGTCGACTCTGACCTAGGTTAGGGTCGAGGTCATCCTTGACCTAGGTCAAAGTCAAGGTTTACCTTGACCCAGAAGGTCATCCTTGACCCTGAGATCAAAGATCTCAGACCTTCAGGAAAAGGTGCCAAAAAGGAGCTGGACACAAGTGGAGAGAGAAGCAGAACAAGGGGAAAAGCTAGATCCAGTCAAAGACCCACTCAAGGTTCTTGAAATGACCCTAGACCACCTACTCGGAGGGCTAAACCGGTCCTAAATGGAAGTGCTTCCATTTTTTGACGATACATTTAGCCCCCACTTTAGCAAGAGAATAGACTCGATGCAAACTCTTGGTAAAGGAGATCATAATGAAAAAGATAATCTTATTGAAATCAAAGGGACAAAGAATCTTCAAGCCCCTAGGGACTCAAGTCTTCATCAACTCCAAGATCACAATAAGAGAGACATCTCTAGAAGAGAGAGAGAGAGAGAGAGAGAGAGAGAGAGAGAGAGAGAGAGAGAGAGAGAGAGAGAGAGAGAGAGATTATCTCACCCAATGAGAACTTATGTCCCACTGTGAACCACACAAGGAAACAACACAACTGGAAAGATGGAATTGAACCGCCTAGTTGATGTGGCTACTCTCTAGTCAACCCATCAAAGATTCACCCCTAGGAATATTCTATTCCACAGGAGAAAAACCAAAAGCAAAAGAGATCCAGTCTTAAGGACACCTTTGACCTTAAGGGATCAAAATTTTGAAACTGGAGGGATCAAGAGATCCTATAAAATGAAAATCCATGCTTTAAGGATTAGTCACTAATCCATAAAGGGAGAGAAGAACCTTGAAAAATATATGTATATTGAAAGTGTGTGTGTGTAACAGGTGAGTAGAGCGTATGCCCCCACGTTAAAGTCATTGCTAACACTTTAACAAGAGCAATGGCTTTAACAGAAACATAAACAACTCCACTGATTATGTTTCCACTACTACATGCCCCCAAACAAAGATAAATCAAGGGAAATACCACATAAACATACAGAGAACACAGAAGGGATCTACCTGTCACGGGGTCAGTATGATCATAAGATAATATATATGATATTATTGCAAATGAATTGACATCATTCCCCAAAGAAAGTAGAACTACAATCACAATGGAGGAAAGAACACATAAGAGTTATGAAGAAGAGTCTTTTTGGACCACAACATGGAGACCAAAAAGAATCAGTGCTACCAAGTTGAAAATCCAAGCAGATTACACAAGGAAACATTTACGAACACTAGCACAGGTACAACATAACATGAAACAACATATAGAAGAGTAAAGATACATATAGAGGAATAGTACAATAGGTTTGATTCTTTTATCACCTTGCACCAACAAAGCAACAAGGGTCGTATAAAAGAATCTAACAAACATTTAGCAAACACATTATGGGAGAAGCACAGTACAACAGACAAACACATGAAAAGATACCATGTAGGACTAGCCAATCAAGCGCGCCACCTAATCTCCCCATCTTGTTCTATATCATTTAGGGAAGGTGGGTAACTCGCAAGAGGGACTATATCCAACACCATAGGAATGATAGCCAGTTCCAAACAAGGATCCTCTTTAGAATCATAATGTTCGATACTAGGTGTAAGTATCAATTGTGATGAAATCATATTAGGTAAATCAATGTCAATGTCAATAGTCTCATATTCATCATTAACATCATTCGTATCATCAAGAGTATCTTCTTCATCCGGATTAATCAAAATAGGATCTAAGATACGAATGGAATCATCATAATCTTGCATCTTAACATCATTATTAACAGTAAATTCTTCTAACACATCATGCGTAGATTGATCAAAAGAAGGTAAAGAACTTTGAATAAAAAAAGTACGGGCCTTAGCTTGAGAATGACACTTCTTACAATGTTCATTAGCAGATTGATTACATTTTTTCTTGTTTGAAATATGTTGAGAACTAGGAGGAACAACTACCAGATCCTTCACAGGTTCTATAGGAGGATTAGTAGGATTCTCAGCAGACTGACAAGAAACACTAGGAGCTTGATTAACAGAACTATAAGCCATAGATAAAGGAGGTTTGTAAGGTGTAGGAAAAAGACCACGATTAAGATCTATCGGTGGCATGCTTAACTCAAGAATCTTGCAATGCTTATAGGCTTGATATGAGTGAAAAATATTATTAGGTCAAGAAGGACATGAATTAGGTATTGAAGGCCAAAAGAAGTCAAGTGTAGCACAATCCCTGAGCCTAGAAGGTTGATATAAACTATGGTTGATCATCTTCACTTCTTCATCATGAACAACTTTAAGACACTTATGGATAGGAGAAGCAACAACATGCATGGCATTCAACCAAGGAAAACCAAGCTTAACTTGAAATTGATCAAAAGTAGGAACAACAACAAAGGTAGTGTTCGCCATTTTACCACCAAGTTCAACTGGCAAGTTAATAAAACCAAATGATGGATAAAGAAAACCATTACAAGTTTGAATCCATACATCATAAGAATCATAAGAATCACATTGTAAGTTTTTCATTAAAATATTTTCTTCAGTAATAACATTGACTAAAGTTGTAGGATCAACTAGACAACCTAGCATAGGTATCTTATAAATCCTAGCATAAATGTAAAGGGGACCATCAAGAGCTCTAATAGTATCAGAATCATCAAAGGTAATTAAAATTTCCTGAGGTCTCTTATTCTTAGGTTGTTTTCGAGGTTTAGGTTGAGATTTCAGTTTAGGCTGTGGTTTTGGTTTAGGTTGAGGTGGAACTTAAGGTTGGGTTTTAGGTTGAGGCAAAACAACATGCTCCACATGGTTAACAATGTGATTAAGATCATCCATCTTTGAATCATAAACAATATCCATAGAAGATGGTTGAGCAATGGTATTAGTATCATGTGTAGGTAAAGGATTTGTATAGATTTGAAGGTTTTGATTAGGAGGAGAGACAAATTTGTTCCCACTACCATCAAAATTATCAACAGATAAAGCATTAGAATCAATTAAGTCTTGAACCTTATATTTTAAAGAATAACACTTCTTAGTATCATGGCCATTTTGACGATGGTATTGACAAAAATCTTTAGGATCAAAAGATTTAGATGCTATCTTAGCAGGTAAAAGAGGTCGAATAGGAGGTAAAGTAATCATATTAGCAGTTAACAACCTATTCATAATAGAATGTAAAGATTCATAGAGAGGAATAAATGTACGATTAAAATGAAAAGAAGTGGATGCAGAAGTGGCATTGTGAGATGCAACGACAACTTGATCAACAACTGTATTCTCATGTTTATTTATCTTGACATTGTTGTTGAGTTTTTGAAATTTATTTGGATTACGAGCAGCATCACTCTTATCAATTGGAATAGGAGCCATTGGAGTGTTGCTCTCAAATTGACTCAATTGTAATTGATAATGATGAAGCGTTGCACAAAGTTGTTGAAAAGAGGTAAATTCAGTAAGCAGAATCTTATGTCTAATATCCTTTTGTAAATTTGAAATAAACATACATTGAATATCCATATCAGGAACAAGATAAGAAATCTAAGCATGCAAATGCTTAAATCTACCAATGAATTCAGTCAATTTTTCCTTAGTGTTTTGTTTACAATGCATCAAATCAGTTAAAGATACTTGCAGATCAATGTTATTTTGAAATTGTTGAATAAAAGCATTGGTAAGTTTTGGAAAAGAGTTAATGGAATAAGGAGGCAAGGAACAATACCATTGTAAGGCCTTGTCACGAATAGTTCTAGTAAACAACTTGGCTAAAATCATGTGGTCATGAGCATAGTCACTACAAAGGATTTGAAATGTTTTAAGATGAGCAACAGGGTCTCCCTTACCATTGTAATTCTCAAGATGAGGCATATCAGCTTGCTGATGAACAGGAGCATGAATGATGTCTAGGGGTGAAGGACTTCCCATGTCACATGTAGGAATGATAAACTTGTTTTGAGTTAAGGATGCAAGTTGTTGTTGTAAAGATGACACAGTTTGAGCCAAACTGATGATTGTTGAATCATTAGAGGAAATAGGAGGTATAACAACATTAGAAACACTAGGTAAAGTGTATGAAGCTACAGGAATGGAAGACACAACTGGAGGAACACCTGGAACCAAAGTTGGAAGAGGATTAGAATAAGTAAAAGGAACATTATGATAAGAAGGTTGTGATGTAGGAAGGGACACAAGAGGAACACTCATAGTAAGAGAGGGAACTGTTGTAGTCACCAAAGGAGGAGTATAAGTAGGAATACTAGGTAAGGGAATGGAAGAAGGTTCTACACTAGTAACTAGAGGAATCAATCCTAAATATTGAGCTTCTTGAACTAAAGGTTTAACATTTGAATGCACAAGGTGAGTGATACCATGGAGGAGATTAACACCTTGATCATTATCATGGAGAACTTTCTTAGGAGCCTCTAATGCTTGAATAGAATCTTGATTATGGTTTTCTTGGATAAGCCAATTACCCATTTTATCAAGTTCGGTTGAAATTTT
Organism: Chamaecyparis obtusa; assembly: GCA_027943335.1. Taxonomy (NCBI): domain Eukaryota; kingdom Viridiplantae; phylum Streptophyta; class Pinopsida; order Cupressales; family Cupressaceae; genus Chamaecyparis; species Chamaecyparis obtusa. The sequence goes on from BSBK01001203.1 coordinate 1,491,896, forward strand.
TTGGACTTGTTCAGGAGAAACTCTTAAAGCATCATCCTCATCATGAGATGAGTGAGAAGAGTTTTTCTCCATAGTAGGATTGGAATCATGAAAGATCAAATTGTCATCCAGAATCCTAAGAAAAGGAGAGGAAGACTCAAGATCAAAGGCACCCATAAGTCTACGACTTCGTCTAACTGGAATATTATAGGTAGGATTAGAGGTTGTAAAGCTCATATACCAATGCAATTCAAATGAACTAAACTAAGAAAACACAAAGCAAGAACAAATGAATATTTTTGTATTTTTATTTTATATGAGATGAAAACACATAAAAGAAACCTAATACATGCAAGATCTAACACCATAAAAGAAAGAGTTGTCTATTGCGGGTTCACCAAAATGTAGGAGAACAAAGCGTGGTCACCAAAATGTAGATGAACAAAGAGTGCTATCCTAAGAAAAATTGAATGTGTGTTGTGATAATATTATGAGGATGGAAATATAAGATATACTTCTTAACCTCAAATTCCCAAAGGAAGATCCAAATTGATTAACCACAAGAGGATGGTCAATACATAGATGAATCAATCAATGGAGAATATGAAGAAAGAGGATAACCTTATATTCCATTATGGTAAGTGTGTATTGAAATCTTAATTGAATTGAAAACAAATACTAACCTCAAGTATGACAGATCTAGAAAATGTTGTTTTCTGATGTCTGTGTACAGTTTCAGGGAATTCTGCAATTGGATCTGGGCTGGAAATGTAGAAATAGAGAAAACCCAAAAACCTTTTGATTTTCTGAGTAAGGTCATCCTTGACCCAAGACAGGGGTAAGATCTTACCTCGAGGTACAATCTTACCCCAAAAGGTCATCCTTGACCCACACTGTTCTAACGAAAATTCTGTTCGCGGATCCTGGAAGTTTGCCAAAAAAGGTACTCATATCTACACTGATATTCATTATCTCGCACTTGGATCTACAAGAAAAAGGGTTTTTTTGTTTGGATGAGGGGTTTCCCTTGGTCAAACCCCCATTTGGAATCAACCTTGAAATGTAATTGAAATTTCAATAAATAAATAAAGTAAATGGAACTATTCACCTTGATTATGTTTAAATCCTTGTGGAGGATTCGAATCCTTGAATCCACAAGTATGGATGCTCCAAATGAATGTAGAGTTGAATGTAGGATGTCTCAAATCAATTGCATCAGATCTTCAACACCAATCTTGAGTGGATCTTGGAATAGGAAGAAGCTTGGATGAATGTGGGTGGAGGAATCTTCAACACGAGGGCTCCAAAGAGATTGAATCCTTCAATGGCTATCAATGGATCTCCTTGATGAATTGGATCTTGAATGCTTGAATTCTTGGATGCTTGAGGATGAATGAATGCTTGAATTCTTTCCTTCTCCTTATTTCTTTCTTGAAGATTTCTTTATCACTTGATTGCACTTGCTTGAATTATATGGATAGTGGATGTGAAAATGAGAGAGGAAGGCTTCCTTTTATACTAGTCTAGGGCACAAACTTCTAGAGAGGCTGACATAGGGGAATTAAATTCTAATTAAGCCTTAACCCCTAGAAATGGACCTAGATTGAATACAATTTAAGATTTTACCGTTATGAAATCCAAAACAAATGACCTAGAAGCAAGAAATAAAACTTTTTGAAGCCCGACATCTCGAAACCTTCGCAATCTAAATTTTGGACCTAGGGTCAGGGTCGAGGTTGACTCTAACTTAGGTTAGGGTCAAGGTCATCCTTGACCTAGGTCAAAGTTGAGGTCAACCTTGACCCAGAAGATCATCCTTGACCCTGAGGTCAAATATCTCAGATCTTCAGGAAAAGGTGCCAGGAAGGAGCTGGACACAAGTGGAGAGAGAAGTAGAACAAGGGGAAAAGCTAGATCCAATCAAAGACCCACTCAAGGCACTTGACATGACCCCAGACCACCTACTCGGAGGGCTAAACCAATCCTAAATGGAAGTTCTTCCATTTTCTGACGACACACACACACACACACACACACACACAGATAAACATTCACTTGTAATTTCTTACACCAGACAAGAAGAATGTTTGGTTTACTCCATAGCACTAATAGAGAGTAATATATTCTCCCAAGTGGCATATGATAGTTTATCCTTTGTTGACTGTGAGCATTGGTCCTTTTCTTCTATTCTTCACTCTTGGACATAGTGGGTTTAGCTAGATGTCATATGATGACTTAAAAAATTCTTAGATAATTAAATTCCCCTTGTGTAATTTTCATAAGTAATATAGAAGGACATTGAGTTATTATTCTCTCTTGTTTTTAGAGGCTTCCTTGATCTCTAGTGCCAGTGTGTTGGGTTTGTTGATGGTTAGTACAATTATACATTTTGATTGATTGCATCCAAAATTGATGTGATAGGTGTTTTATATGGTCTCTAAAGGATTTCAAAATTGGATGATATTTTTGCACTAGACTATTTAATTGAATAACCAACAAGTATTATCAGTTCTTAATATTAAACTTCTTTACGAATATAATTGATAATTTAGATTTTACTCAAACAAGGATTAGTCAAAAGATGAAATGAGATTATGATTAAAAATAAAAGAAGGTCTTAATCTTTATAGGGAAATTCATTCGTATGTTTATACTTAAACATATACTATGGGACATTAACCAGTCTTAAACATATACTATGGGACATTAACTAGTATTATCCACATTTATGTTTACGTATGAAGGTATAGAGGAATTTTATTGCTAATGCAGAAAACACTGCAGATGATGTTAAGAAGGCTATGTGTGTTTTTTGTCCTTGATTTTGATACGTCTTGATTTTCAGATTAGTTTGTAATGATTAATAGTTATGTTTGCAGATCATGAGAACGAGTATTTGGTGAATTTAAAGTTCTGATTTGTCTCTTTAATTCCTATAAATTTCTAAACATATCCAAAGTTTTCTCTCATAAATTAATTTAGTCTCTTCATAACATATGCTCCAATAAATGATCTTAGTTGAAAGGATATGCATAACTCATAGGTGCAGGGTATGAATATCATATTTTTACCTAAATTATGAACTTTCATTTCATTTTTTCTATAAGAAGAGATAATCTGGAGTATAGGTTATTTGGTATTGGGTGTATCAAGGAAATACAAATTGAATTTATGAATTTATGTAATTAACATTATAATCTCTGACTCAGATGTTAGAAGTTGAAAAATAAATCTATTTTTTGAACTATATCTACCATGATTTACTAATGGAGTGATCTTAGCCATTAAGGTGGAGACATGCAGGTTACAAATATTCTCAGTTCAAAGATGAAAAGAACAGAAGTGAATCAATTTACCACAACAAGAGTTAAAGAATGAAGCCTTTTTTTGTAAAAGGATCCAAAAGGATCAAATAAATGTAATTAAACAACACCATTTGTAGTAAGGGAATAAACCATTTGTTGTTCACATATAACACATTTCTGTAAATGAGGGGATGTCCTCATACCATTCATAATTTGTAATTTTTATATTCTAGACTTTTTGTCCCGGGCAAGACTTGAGGTTTTCTTCTCCATTCTTTCCTACCAATGCCCACATCGAATGGAGATGTTTTTGTAACTTTGTTTATTAATTAATAAAAAAATTAAGGCCTAGGCCTATTATTGATAAAAGAATTTATAAATATGAAGTCACATTTTTTAAAGTAGATGAATGGAGGTGAGATTTTTTTAAAAAGCTAGGTTGTGTGTAGTAACATGTAAGGGTGAAAATAGCTTACCATGCACTTTTTCCCTTTTATTTTAGCTTGTTTTGACATAGTTGTCCCATATGTAATGATAGTGTATAAGTGACATAATTCTTCATAAAATTTAGCAATTAACTTGAAACTTGATAGGACTTTTCTCCCACATCCCAAGGGTCTATACAATATATTTAGTTTTCCTATTTCTAGTCTATACATATAGGTTAGTATGGACTAGTTTTGGATGTTACTTAATCTTAGGCCTAAGCTAAACTACTTCCAATTAAGTTTTGACTTGAGCATGAATTGTTTGAAATTGTACAATAAGGTGTTATACACAAGGAGGAACCCTAAATTTATTTGACATTATGGAGAAGAAAAAAATTATCCTTTATCATCATGAAATTTAGCATTTTGTAATAAATGCATCATCTATAGTGGTAATGACAAATTAACATCTTAGATTTTTTCTTCAAGTATCTTTAAACTTGTTCAAAATTATTAAATCAAATTAAGGAATTAAGGCAAAAGGAGATGAACAAGTTACTAATTGCACCTAGCATAACAAACTCTACTAATGTCTTTGAAACTAGTAAGTAGAGATAATAGATGCACAAATATTCCTAAGAAAATTTGATAGCATGTTCAAATTCATGACAAAGGATCAAATTCACATAAATGCTCAAAGTTGTGTGTGCAAGGATTAAGTCCACAACTATAAAATTGACCCAAAACATACTATAACTAATTTTTGTTTGTTAAGGATCCTATGATAAATTTTTTGTTAAATAAAATGATGAATCATATAACAATGTCAATTACAAAGTATTCCTCATCAAATCTAGCATTTAAGCCTAGTTTCACATAAAAGGTTCAAGGCTAAAACAATTAGGATCAAATTTGCAAATATAAAATTGAACCAAAGCATAGCATAACTAATTTTAGTTTGTCAAGGGTTGTCACATACATATTTGTTCAATTGTTGAACACAATGCTGAATCATTAAAAAATGCTATCTTGACATAATATTCCTCATCAAATCTAGTGAAATTCCAATTTCACATTAAAGGTTCAAATCCCTCGAAGAAGGATCAAGATATACACTTGAGATTAAAGAATAACAAACAATTCCAATTATGCCAATAATTGGAATAATTATGCCACTATTTATGGATAATATACCAATTACCAAAAAAGTAATCTCTATTTTTTTAACACCAAACAAGATTTGCATATAATATTCATGGCATACTTGGATGTCATATTGCTAAAATATCGGGCATTACTTGGGTCTCCCTTTAACAATTAAGGAAGTTTCTACAACCTTATAGACTTCCATCATTGAATGAATCCAAAGAAAACTAGCTGGTTAAACAAGAAAAATCTTGAGCAATGCTAAGAAGCTTTAGCTACTGGCCTCTTCTTTGTAAGGTATTATGATCAAATTCGTCTCACTTTTTAAAGTTAAGGGGTCAATTGATGAAAAATTTGAGAAAATTCAAAGAACATTGATGTGGACAAGAATAGAGGAAAATAAGAGAATGACCTTAGTGAAGTGGAATACAATATGCAAGCCTAAAAAGGAAGGTGGATTAGGTATCAAGAGGATTATTCCTATGAACAAAACTCTCGTAGAATAAGTGGGATTGAGATTGGGTCTCCACCAGGCTGACTCGTGTGAGATAAATAGTGCAAAATATCTCAATTCTGAGATATTTGTTTATAACCTCTCTAATCATGCTTACTTGAGAGGCTCCACAAATTGGAATAATATCATCAAATGAAGAAGTATAATTCAATTAGGCTTAAAATAGTAATTGGAGATGGTAGAACCATAAATTTATTGGAAGATGTTTGGGTTAAGGAAATACCTCTTTCGGTGTTCTGAATCTCAGATGTCTTAGGAATGTGGCCAAGAACTTCTTTGGCTTGAAGGGAGCTGACTATATGGACCAACCAAAAGGAAAATGGAATGACCTTTCAATTTTTTGTCATACCTAGCCAAATATTCTTAGCATTATTCAAATTCTTCAGAATTATATCCAAAAAATTAGGATACCCCTATTTTGTAGGGATGACCATTTCTTTTGGTGCAAAGCCACTAATGGAGATTTCTTGGTGAAATATTCTTATGGTATGTTGGCATCTAAGAATAATCCTCCAGCATGGGGAAACTTAGTTGGAACTCACACTTGATACCTAAAATAAACATCTTTTGGTGTATAGTTATGCATGTAAAAATTCTCACTCAGGAAAACCTTATTAGGAGGGGCTTCCACCTTCCTAATAAATGCCCCCTTTGCAAAAAGGACAAGGAATCCATTCCATGTATCTTTCTATATTGCGCATTCACACAAGACTTATGAGCTAAGGTTTTGAGAAAACATGATTTTTGATGGGTTACTAATAGTAATACACATCAACTTCTCTTTGAATGGAGAGGACCTTCTTATAACCCTCACATCAAGCAATTCTAAAAACTCATCCCCCCACCTTGCTTGGAGTTTCTGGAAGGAAAGGAACAATAGAATATTCAAAGATACTATGAATTCAATGGATATTGTTTTCTAGTTTTTTTGCAAGTTAATTTTAGAAAATTTAAAAGTGGAAAACTTAAAGCTTGTTGTTTATCCCCTTACCCCCTTTGAGGAAAAAGTTGCTTCTAATTGGGGTATGCCTATGGACTTTGCCTCTATTGACAACTTGAAGCTCATCAAAAGGAAAGGTACAAGATGGAAACCCCCAAGGAAGGGATGGTATAAATTGAATTTTGATGGTGTTGTTAGAGATGGGAAAGATGCTCCTAGTGGCATTGTGAGGACTAATTTAGGCAGGATGATATTTGCTTATTCTAGCAACCTAGATAGTTATACAAATAAAAAAACTTTAAAGGTATGGGTCTCCTTTGGGGGATTAAATTGGATTTATCTATTGGCATCAACACACTAGAAATTATTGGTGACTCTAAATATACTATTAATTTAGTGAAGGGGAGGAGAAAAAATTGCTAGTCCAAAGAGGGAATATTATGGGATGTCAGAGGGTTCCTTTTGGGCCTAGACATGTTCACTATAGAAAACATCTACAAAGAAGACAATAATTTATTTGATTATTTGGCTGCATTAGGCTTCGACACTATGGATCTTCATTATCGACAAATGCTAGAAAGTTTACCCCCACAGATAGTGCACATTATCAAAGAGGAAAGTCATAATCATCTTTAGCTTCCAATGAATTGTTGGCAGGTTCATTATGTGTTCATCACTACCTTTTGTTGGACTATGGTTTATCTTAATATGGTTATTCTTATGTTTGATTTAGGTTATGTAACTTCAAGGTCCATAATATGGGCCTTTAGTAACACTCCCTTTGACTTACTAAGGGTCATTGTGGTCCTCTGCACTAAGTTTGGGAAGATCTACATTCATCCGCACAAAATGATTTGACATGTGTTGGCTCTAGTGGCTCATACTATCTTTCCCAAACAACATTCAAATATTTGTCTTTCTTCCCAAGATGTTCAAATCAATGAGAAGAGGGAAATTAATGGCTATGTTGAGTTGAACCCGAGGTGATATTTCAGGCATTACAATGTTGCTACTATTAATCGATTGTCAGGAGATATGGACAAAGAGACATGTATGGTGCCTACTGAAATGGATGAGGAAACAAATAATGTAGTTTTAATGTGGGTCAATGCTTTCGCCTAGTGACTAGTAAAGATTTTGTCGATGACTATGCCAACAGGAGAAGGGATCAAGCATATGGTGGCCCCATGCTAAAGAAAAGGGGTCCTAGTCGGATTGAAAGTGGCTTTGTAGCTAAGGTAGTTGTCAATGTTGTTATGAAATCTAGGTCAAAGAGGGTTAGATGGAGGGATGAGCTCTAGAAGGATCTAACAACACTTAGAGTGATTCACATGCCTTTGACATCTTCAAGTTGAACCATGAGATTAAAAATGTATTAGATGATGCTTTCTCCCCTCTTAAGGGTTGTCCAAATTGTCAGGTACTTTGTGAAAGGATTGACACCCTAAACAATAGGGTGAACCTTTATTCGATGAGGGTGTTGGGTTTCAAGCAGGATCTACAACATGTTAACAACAAGTTTGGGAAGATGTTGACCAAGTTCTCCAAGTCTGAGAGGGCAATGAAGAACATTGCCAAGTTTGGTTGTAGAATTATGTACAATGTAGCCTGCTACCTTTTGCCTTCTGCAGTCGGACTTGCAAGACAATGATGGGTTCGATAACAAAGAGCTCCTAAATTTCCTACGCGAGGAATGACTTAAGACACTAAGGAGTGGTAGGAGTGGTCCTAGGGCCTAATTGACCTCTTTTGTTCTCTTTACTTTTCCTTTGTTTGTTGTTTATACTCGGTGGTTGTTGTCTATCCTTTGTTGTTCTCCTTTCTCTCTCCTGTTGTAGTTTGTCCTTGGTCTTGTAATAGTTTTGCACTGGTGTAGGAGTTTTTCTTAATTCGTTTCTCTCACCAGCTTGCCCAATTGCAGCTGTTCAATTGTTGATTGTCAGAAGCAAAACCCTTGATTTACTCCTTTCTTAATTCAAAAGCAAATAATTACACTTATATAAAAAAATTCTCCCATATGCATTTGCAATACCAATTATTAGACTTTATAGACATCTAAATTCCTTATTTATTCAGTTACTACTAAAAATATTTAAGAAAGATAGTTGTATCTCCTTAAAGTGTAAACAACCAACCACCTACCACCACCTTAATGCTATTGGGAATAGGGGACAAAAGTAGTAGAATAGTAGCCATACATGACACTATCATTATTGCTGTGAACCATGTTTCCTATTTAGACACGTTTATATAGTCTATTCATAGTTTTGTATTTTTGTCTCATCGGTTTATATTCTTTGCCACTCTCGATAAAATTTGCACGGGACTTGTTTATTTTTTATTTTCGAATTTTGTTTGGAAACTTCTTTAGGAATGGTGGTAGTTTTTCAAACAGGAATGTTCTCTATAATATATATAGCTTGTGAAATCTTTCACGCATGCCACAGCAATCTACTTGCGATAATCTAATCAAATATAGACCGTTCGTTTTGATTTTTTAATCTGATTTTACGCACGCGGGCATCCTTTTCATTATCGTCACAAACCGTTTTAATATAGTATAATCCCATTACCGCACAAAGTTGAAGTATACACTATAGTTAAATAAACTTTTTTTAATCAAATGTTCCAACTTATGTAAAAGAGGTTCCTTGGCATACAAGAATAAATTGAGATAAATTATCTTGTATTTCTCCTTTTCATTTTGGGTTCGTTTTGATGTATTTTTTTTATTACTATTAATTATAATGATTAATAATGATTAGTATATAAGTGGTATATTTTTTTAAAGTATTTAATTAGAATTTTCTATTAAGATAGTTTATGAAAAGATACAATTAAACAATTGGATCCAGGATCAGTTATACACAGCCCCCATAAAATATACAGTTACAAAATTGGGGGAGTGTTATCAATTTCTTATCTATAAACTATACTAATCAAAATATATTGTTCTTACTACGAGATCATTAAATAATTACATCAAAGATCATTTACTAACATAAATACTACTCCCAACTAGTATCCTGGTTGGTATTGTTCCTTGGGACCCATGCATTATCAGCTTGTGCATTATCTTGTGCCTCTGTAAAATTTAATTTCGTACATTTATAAATCTGATTAGAAGAATTTATATTCTTTATTATTGGTTGAATGTATATGTGTAGTTTTGAACATAGTTTAGAATTATAAGTTTAGTTTTGAATCTATGTTTACAACTATAGATATTGTTTTTACCCTCAAACTTTTAAATTAAAACTTTGTTGTGAGTCAAGTCGATTCCTTCCAACTAGTTAATACTTCTCAACTTTAGCATGAAATGTTCAAACTAGATTCCTAGAGTGTTGTATAAGAGAACAAACGTCCATTCAATTTTAGGTAGCCATTATCCACCATTTGCTAAAGCATCATTATCCATAATTTACTAGAGCATTATAATCCAAGCATCACTTGAGCATCATTTGAGAATCAACCAACATCAACATCTACATTCAAAAGGATAGGTTGAGAATCATACATGCCTGCTTGACTTGTCTTCATAGTTATTCAAATTGTTAAACTTTTTTAGAGGTTTGACTAAACTAAAACTTTGAGCACAACAAATTCTAATAATAACTCTTGATGCCACAAAAATTAAATAACATAAGCAATCAACTTTTGTAGTTTAGAGACATGTAGGCTAAAGCCAATTTTTTTTAAAGGACCTTTAGATTAAAGATTGATGTTACATGTGTAACGATTAGTTCTATAGCTACAATATTAAGCCAAAATAGAGAGAGTCGTTTAGATTATGTATAAGCATTATAGTCTTATGGTTGGTGAAAGAGTGGAAGATCATATCGTCAAACATAATTTACACCAAACTTTCTCCAAGTTAAAACGAAGACGCTAATGCTTGTAGAGTGTGTGTGAGCTAATAACATGCCAAATAGTGATGATAAATTATTTTTAAAAATTTAAAAACCTCTTAGACTTGGTATTAAATGTGTAACAAATAGGCCATTTTTGAAGGTTTAGCCTATCCATTTTAAATAGAGTTTGCAAATACTAAACAAAACGATATATCTAATTTTGAAGTCTCTTTGATACAATGACATATTTTTTCAAGAAACTAACATCCATTTATTTATCATTACAAGCTTGTGTTGGTATTGATAGCTAGCTTTGATACCATGTTGGAGTTTATAGTTAACCCCACAACTCTCATTAACCACTTGCAATCAAAACACCTATCACATCTAAATAAAAAATACATGATTGCATGCTATGCAACCTTGAGAGGGAGATTGATCC
>BSBK01001203.1:1507500-1510000 GCA_027943335.1 Chamaecyparis obtusa
ATTCATGTCAATGTTTTTAGGATGGACTATGTTTCCTTAAGGGCTAAACAAATTCAACTAATTTTCTTATTATAAAGAAATTGAGTGCATGTTTTGAAGGATTTGAATGGGAATCAGGTAATTTAAATTATAATGAGATGATATGTAAATTCTAATGAAGTAAATATTATTTCCTTGCATATGTATTTTCTAGTAGAAAATGTAGTAGGAAAGGTGTGTAGAGTCGTGAATTGAGTAGGTAGAATGTACCCTTAATGAATATTGAAATTTTACTATTGGATATGAATGCTTACATAAATGACTATTTGAATTTATATTATGTTGAGATGTGAATTAATAGAAAATTGATTTTAGGTCTTAATGTTAAGAAATAAATTCTAGGTATTATGCTTTGGTAACTGATTCAAGAAATGTAATTCGAAGTGATTATGAAATCAATTGAAATGTTAATATTTTCTTGATTATGAAAGGGTTTTTGGTATGCTTGTGAATATTGTATTCCTATAGATTCCATGGTGAAGGAAATTAACAATGGATAAGTCAAAATTATAGAATGTTGTAAAAATTACAAGTTGATTATATGATGTATTTTATGTGATCATTAATGTTGTGTTTTTATATATATGTTTATGGTCTTTCACGAGCTAGTAATATTTTGATCTAGTGTGCAGGAAATTGACCATGGAATTAAAATGCGAGGAAATCAAAGATGGATGTATGCGAAAATCATGTAGATCCAAGGTTAAATCCAAAGGGAGAAATAACCTCATTATAATGTGCTAATGTTGTAAAAGTAATGTTTGAATGTGTTTTTATTATTATTTTTATTTTAATTTATGTTTACGTCTACTTGGCATGCTATGTGTGTAGTAATGTGTTGTGACTTTATGTGGTATCAATTGACACGTGTATATGAGTTGGCATGGCCAAGTAATTTTTTTATTAGCTGCGTTTCACTTTTGATTCACCTTGTAGAATCCCAAGGTTAGGTATCTTGGTTGTTGAGACATGTGAGGGAATCTTATTTTAAATTTTTATGGGTCAACTCTTAGTTGACTTTTGAAGGGTTAAATGTAGCCCTAGAGGTTAGTTAGGATTAAAATAAGATAACCCCATAGGTTCACTTTGGGTTGGGGGTCACATTTTGACCAATAGGATGATTTTGTCTCATTTTTGCCTCTTCTAAAAATGTCTTTTTTGAATGTTATGAAATTGGGAAGTGTGCCATGTCTTCCTCTCTTTCAAATTGAATTTCTCTCTTATTGAAGAGAGAACCCTTGGATAGTGTGACCAATCATCTTGAAGGTTAGGTAGGATGTTAAGTAGGGTTTTCCTTTTAATGGGATGGAGAGGAATTTGGTAGGTTGATTGCCCACTCTCAAATTTTGGAGACTTCTAGTGGAGTTAGTAGGTTTTGGTGGACTTAGCAAAAGAAGGAAGGCTTGTAGGAAGGGAGCTCTACTCAAATTTCACCTGCCATAGCTTGGAGCATGGTTGGTGCTCCTTTCATGGAAGGCTTGATTTCATTTCATGTTTGTTTATGCAAATTTTTTGTGTAGTGTTAGTAAGTATTTTTGTGGAGCTTCAAGCTTATTTTTCATGGCTTCTTGTTTAGTTTATTTGCTGGTTATGTTTCATGTCTTTGTTGGGGTGTGCAAGGCTAGACTCACCCTTGGGAGGGAAGAGAGTCTTGAGGATGAAGGGTTTTAGTTGGGAATGCCCAAATAGTGTAGAGTCCTTCCTCATGGAGGAAGATGATATGACATGGAGGTATGAAATCCATGTTGCCATCATTTTTATCTACTTATTTGGGGGTCATAAGGGATTTTAATTTTGTATGGGAAAATGGAAGGAATTGAGATTTTTGTGATGGCCTTGTGAAGGCAATATTGTATGATTTTTGAGCCTTTTTGAAGACATGATATTACTTTTATGACTTCTCCTATTTGGGTACATTTCCACCTTCACCCCTTTTATGGGTCTAAGGTGATCTAATATGAAAATATTTGAGAAAGGGAATTTTATGTAATGTTGTACTTGTTGGTTTTTGTATGTGTATGTGTGTTTAAGTATGTGTGTACCCCATCCATCTATATTTCTCCAAGTTCAGGGGTGGCCATGTAATGACCTAGGTTGAGAGGTGAGCCTCCATGGTCAAAGTTGTTTTATTTGTAGATTTATTTATGGTGAAACTTGCTAGTTTTGTTGAAGAAAAAGTGGAGAAATATGGACTTTTATCATTTCTTTAGTTGCAGATTTTTACTTGTAAAAATGGCTAAAAGCCATGTGTAGAAAAAGTTAGTAGATTTAAGGAAATGTAAATGCCTATGATGCATGCAACATGCTTGTAAAATGTTTGTAAATGAATGTTGTAAATCTTTCTACCTTTACTATGTATTTCAAATGAAAAGAAAATGTGAAAAGAAATAGGTTTCTTGTGCTATTGTATGGAAAATAAAATGTTGGTTTTTATATCCATCTTGCAAAGAAAACTAAAATT